>OX123203.2:28345850-28545369 GCA_944739405.2 Euclidia mi
TATCGCCGTAGTATGTAGTGCACAAAAAAAAATATCGGCTATAAAAGTATATATCAACCGGTCAAGGTCGCAAAAAGACGGTTATACGAACAAAAAAAAACAGAAAGGGTATGAATTCGTTTCAAAAGGTCAAAAAAGGCAGTAATTATTAGCTATTTAATAAGAATATTATATTATTATTATATTATTTATTAACAGTAGCAATTAATTACCGCCGGCAATTTAAAAAAAGCTTCGCGAAGCTTGCGGATCGACGAATCTGACCTTTGCGCGTCGCAGAGGAAACGTGGCCATAAGTCGTAAGATTAAAACTTGCTGCAAGCGGTTGATAAACAATCAATTATCACACGCGGCAATAGAAGAAGTGAAGAAAAAGCTTACCCAGAGTAGTAAGAAAATACTACTCTAACTTCTAATCTAGTTCATTCTTCTTTCTATGTCCAATCTATCCTACTTTGGAATGCTCTCCCTCCTGAAATTAGGATGGCCAATACACGTGACACGTTCAAGTACAAGGTTCGCCAGTTATATCGTGGACAATCGGTAACTTCTCAGTAGCAGTACTCATTTATTACCTATGTATTAGCAGATTTCATTATTGTAATACTCATGTGTATGTAATAAATATGGTTATAATATATATTTATATATGTTATATTATATACCTATATATATATACTTATTAAATATATTTAAGCATGTATATTTATTCATATGTATGTATGTTATATGTATGTATGTATAAGGAGTTTCTATTCGCAAATATGTATTATCATCATTCTACTGTTATATTTAGTTCTCTTGTTTTTAGTCTCTAAAGCACACCTGCCTCTATCATCTCTGCATCACCCTAAGGTTGACTGGTAGAAAATGCCTTTGGCATTAAGTCCGCCTCGTGCAAATTGTATTGCAGGAAGTTTAAATAAATAAAAAATAAAAATAAATAAAATAAATATGCAGCTATCTCGATCTCAATAATGATCAGCTTGATAAACTTGAGCGACTCCAAAATTTCTATACAAGATTCATATACGGTTTATGCAAATATGATCATATTTCTGAATTTCGCATGAAGCTCAAGTGTCTGCCAATCCGCCTTCGCCGGAATACTCACATTCTCTGTCTTCTCTATAATATTCTTTACAATCCTATTGATTTCCCATGTATCTCAAAACACGCTTTGAATACCTTCACGACACGAAGTGCTTAAGATCATCGGAGAATCTTAGATTGAAAGTTCCTGCACATTCTACAGTTTTCTAAGGCAAATCTTTTACTGTACAGGCTGTACGATTGTGGAGTTCGTTGCCAGAGACAATCAGACAGGCTCAATCCTTGACAGTATTTAAAAAACTTGTCACCCAACACTACTAGGCAAATATTCCATGACTGCTCTTTTTAACTTGCACTGATATTGTATATATTTATAGTATCTATTTATATATGTTGTCTAGAGTTTGGCTAGAAAGAACTGGGATTAATTGCAGTAGATTTGTGGAAGCGTGATTCTATTTATCAGTCCTTGTCAGCCACAACAAATCTCAGACATAAATGTACTGTGTTGCACAGTGAATTCAAGTATTAGAATATAATATTAATAAAATGCCTTACCAAATCTTCACTGATGCTCCTGATGATGCTCTTGAGTGGACCGAATTTTGGCCAAAATAACAAGAAAATCGAATAAATACCACAGGATCCAGTTCGGCGTCGTTCATCAGCGAAGTCGTCAAGCACCAAACAGGAATTCACACACGTGTTTTACAATGTTCATTAAGATACTATTTTAATCACAAATAAACCGATGCCAGTTATTGATCAAGGAAGCATTCAAGAGGGTTTACAGTACGAATTCACTTCGACACCACTATGACTCGCGGAGCACCCATGTGCTTTCAAGGGGCGATAATTTAAGATACGGCGTGGTCCACACAACTTTTTATACCGGGTTTTTCACTGACCGCGGGAAACAAACAAACTATTCGCGAAGCTACCAGGATGCGCTTTTCAAAAGGCGATCAATTTATTTGTACTTGAAATACACCCACGCGACGCGAGAGAGACCAAACGGCGTCAGCGCCACCATTTTTCGAAAACGGAAGTTGACAGTTCAGTGTGACCATAGTTAAAATTGACAATAGACTAAACTAAACGTTACTAAATCGATATAATTGACTTGACCTATCACAAATAATATTTCTATTTCAAACATCCAACCGCCCCAGACCGGCCTACCGGTCCGTTAATCGGTTGGTAGACGTGACAATGTTGCAACCACTCTCCTCAGAATCGAACCGTCCACCAAGACCTCAGCAAATCGGGGAACTCCATCAGCCCCAGTTACCAAAAGAAGAATGCGCCCCCTGCGCCATCTAAGTGGCGGAAGGTTAGCCTCCTTGATCAAAACGAGATCACCAATCTTGGGTGGCTCGGTCTTGTCGGTCCACTTAACGCGTTGCTGGAGTATGTGCAAATATTCCAAATTCCAGCGTTTCCAAAAGCTCTGAGTAATCTGGCGTACCAATTCAAAAC
Source organism: Euclidia mi (assembly GCA_944739405.2). Lineage (NCBI taxonomy): Eukaryota > Metazoa > Arthropoda > Insecta > Lepidoptera > Erebidae > Euclidia > Euclidia mi. Next base: position 28,348,383 of record OX123203.2, read on the forward strand.
GCGAGAGACGACAAGGTCTCGTATCAATGTAAGGGTACTCAGGCAAGGCGACAAGTGGGCGACCAATCGAAAAATGGCCCGGCGTAAGGGCCTCCAAGTCATTCGGATCTGAGGAGATCGGGGACAATGGCTGAGAGTTCAAAACGGCCTCAATCTTACAAAACACAGTTGCGAGTTCCTCAAATGTAAGGACAGATTCACCGATTGTCCTGCGCAAGTGTGTTTTGGCCGATTTTACAGCGGCCTCAAATATACCACCCCAGTGTGGACAATTTGGTGGAGAAAACAACCAATTTATCCCACGTCGGGCAAGCCTATTGCCTATATCAGCCTTGTTGGTTTCAAGGAAATTAACAACGTCATTCAAATCATTATAAGTGCCCTTGAAGTTAGTGCCGCAATCAGAACGGATCAAGGAGGGCAGCCCTCTGCGGGATACAAATCTGTCAAATGTGGCTACAAACGCCTCGGTCGTAAGCGAGGAGACCAGTTCCAAGTGTACGGCCTTTGTGGAGAGACTAACAAAAACACACAAGTAGGCCTTAACAGTCTTGCTGTTTCAAAGTGTCGACGTTTTCACCAAAAAGGGACCAGCCAAGTCCGTGCCAACACCGTCAAATGTCCTGCTCTCCGTTACGCGATCTGCCGGTAAGTCTCCCATCAACGGCTGCATGGTAGAAGTCTTGAGCTTATAGCAAGGAATGCAGCGAAAGACTACACTCTGAATAATTCTTCGGGCAGACAAAATCCAAAACTCGCGTTTCAAAATGGCCAACAGCGCATTACAACCAGCATGCGAATTTTTAAGGTGACGGTCAGTTACCAACAAACGTACCAAATGACCGTCTTTGGGTAACAAAAGGGGGTGACGTGCTCCATAAGGTAGGTTGGCGTTCTTGAGGCGCCCTCCAACGCGCAAGAGACCCGTTTCGTCCAAAAAGGGGTTCAATTTAGATACAGCTCCCGACAGTTTCGATCTCCCTGATTTAAGGATAGCAATCTCTTTCTCAAAATGCGCCAATTGCACAGAACGAACCCAAAAGGTGAGGGGCTCCTGTCGTTCCTGTGGTGAAAGAAACGGTGTCAGTCGTTTCTGTTGTGAGTGCCTAAAATTAAAAACAAAACGCTTTATCCAAGCAGTAACACCTAACAACTTGTCAAGAGAGCTGTAGCGATTCAACAAAAAGTAGGGGTCGAAGGCACATTCCACCTTCTCAAGAGCGAGTGTTCGCAGACCCGGCAAATTTTAAAATTAAAATTAAAATTAAAAATGTATTTATTTCTCACCACATTACAATATTAAATCTTAAAGTTAAGCTTACATTACACATGTAGACACTTTGAATGTGGGAGACTGATGCCTAAACTAGGTCGAAACCTGTATTTTAGGACATCAGGCCACCACCCCTTTTAAATTTACAAAATCAAGTGTATTATTGAAAGAGCAGACATAAAGATATAATACATTACGCAAATAGTATCATTGTACATGATTGTGATGAAAAGAGTGAAATTAAAATAAGTAAGTGAGTGTACTCTAGTATGTGTCTGTGTGTGTGTATGTGTGTGTGTGTGTGTGTGTGTGTGTGTGTGTGTGTGTGTGTGTGTGTGTGTGTGTGTGTGTGTGTGTGTGTGTGTGTGCGTGTTTGAAATTAAATTGGTTTTCGAAGCAGATTTTCGGTATCACTATACGAGAGGCTTAGAAGCCAGTTAAACACAGATTTTTTGCATACCGTCATTTGCATTGGATAAATATTTAGAATTTTACTCGCGTGGTTATACAGGCGAGGGCCAAGAATGTAATAATGTCTGGTGGCAATCGCGGAGCTATGGCTGATATTAGGACATATTTTGTGTTTGACTCGTTTGCTTTCATTTAGTTTGGGGTTGTACGGTAGGGAAGCATGCTGTCTGAGAATAACTTTATATACGAATAGTTGACGTACGGACAGCACATTGCATTCCTCATAAAGCAGAGCAGTAGAATAAAATATTGGTTTGTACGTCATAACTTTCAAAACTGCTCTTTGCGCTCTTTCCACATTTAGTAACATGGTAGAAAATGTACCTCCCCATACGGGTATGCAATAAGTAATAAGCGATTGAGCAAGGGCGCAAAAAACAGTTTTCAGTGAGTTAGCTGGCATGACTGTTCTCAGAGTCTTAAATGTAAATATGAGCTTACGAATGCGACCTTTAAGGACATCTAGATGTTTTGTCCAGCTCATTGTGCTGTCAAGGTAGACCCCGAGGTACTTAATATGATCTGCGCGAATAATATCCTGACAATCGCAGTATAAGGATTGGTGAGGCACGCATGTGTGAGCTTTGATCGTGAGTGGGGTAGGTTGCGAGGAAGAACCGTGGGAGAAAGCTAAATATTTCGTTTTTGATACATTTAATGTTAACAGATTGCGAGCAAACCACGTCATAACCACTCGCAGTGCGTTTTCAGCGTTGATTTGAGCTTCCTCCCAGGTGTTCCCCTCGATTAATAAAGCAGTGTCGTCTGCGTAGGCAAAGATCTTACACTCGGGTATTTGAAGCCTACAGAGCTCGTTAACATAAATTAGAAACAAGGTAGGAGAGAGAGCGCTACCTTGAGGGACTCCGAAATCGCCCAGATCAGAATCTCCGCTTATGATGTCTTGAATTTTGGTACACTGAGAGCGCCCGGTGAGATAGCTCTTAAAGAGGTCCTGAGCTATTCCTCTTATGCCAAGCTGTTCCATTCTACTCAGAAGGATGGAAACCGAGACTGTGTCGAAGGCTTTTGATAGATCTAGAAAAACTCCGATTGTTTTGATTTTGTTATCCAGATTCTCAATGATGATGTTTGAGAGATCCAAAACAGCGTCTTCGGTAGACATTTTCTTTCTAAATCCATACTGGTTAGAAGCCAAAACATGATATTTCTCAAGGTAATTGACTAGTCTGGCGTTAAGGGCCTTTTCAAATATTTTCGATAAAGTGGTAAGGACGGATATAGGCCTATAATTGGATACGTTGTCTCGGCTTCCGCCCTTGTGAATCGGATGAACCAGAGCTTTTTTTAAATATTTTTGGGAATATACCATTTGAAAGGCATAGGTTCAGAACATGCGTGATCGGTTGGATAAGATGTAGCCTAGCGGCTTTAATAAATCGAGTAGATATACCGTCACTGCCGGTTGCACTGTCATTACGTAAATTCAAGATGATAGAGCTTACTTCAGTGTCGTCAATAGGCCGTAGACCAATAGAATGGCTCAATCTTTGTTCATTGATATAGCTAGTTGCGTTGGTTACGTCTTCAGTGAGTTTAATTGAGGATGCTAGTTTTCTACCGATCTCGGCAAAGAAGTTATTTACGGTGGCAATAGAGGATGCTTGATCTGGTTTGATTTTCAGGAGTTCTACTGGTGCAGACGAGGTCGACTTTAGGTTCGCTACCTCCTTAATAATGTTCCATGTACCTTTAATGTTATTTTTATTTCTGTCGAGCTCTTGTTGTACGTAGGTCCGTTTAAGTTTTTTTAAAAGAGAGTTACAGAAATTTCGGTATCTTGTGTATACCAAGTTAGCCGTGGAGTCGTTGAGAGATCCTTTAGCTCTCTTGTGAAGAGCATCACGATGTCGGATACATCTCAACAAACCCGGAGTGATCCACGGTTTGATTATACGCTTACGGCGGGACGCATTTACAATTACTGTGTTGTTTTTTATTATTGTAGTCAGAGTATTTACTAAGCACAGTGCGGCCTGATGGGCATCCGCCATTTGCATGAGGTTTGAAAAATCAAAATTATATATATCTGTCAGGGCGTTGTGGAAGTTAGTGCGCGTAGACTTAGTTGGAGGATTAGATCGATTGATTGATTGTTCTATGTGTAATAATTGGGGGACGTGATCAGTGAGTGGTGAGTCAAAGATCAGGGTTATAGACTTTTTGGGACTTTTTAAAAGAACATGATCAAGGCAATTATTTAGGCGTGTAGGGTGATAGTGAGCAGGTAATAGACCATGCGATGCGACGGTGTTTAAGTACAGTTCACTGTTAGGATCAGTATTCATTGGGCATATATTTATGTTTATGTCACCCAAAATGGCGGCTGTAGTAAATGCAGTTAAATTTGAAAGTAAACTGTCAACACTTCGTATGAAAGGATACGCGTTACTAATTGATGGGGAACGATAGATAACTGCAAGTGCTAGATCGTGTCTGCATTTTACAATAAGGCAGTTTGCGTCACATATATCGAATTCCTCGACGGTACAATTAAAGTTATATCTAGCATATACGATAACTCCGTCGTTTTGATTAGAGTATTTTGACTTATGTGGAATGTAATTGTCCAAGTGTGGGCACGAGTTAGGGACTTTACTCAGCCAACATTCCGTTAGCAAGATTAGATCGCATTGAATTTTTAATCTATGCAAATATACATTTAGAGCGTCAAAATTGCAGTTAATGCTTCTTATGTTAGCATGAAATATGGAGACTGATTTGTGAGGATTATTTTTTATAAGTGAAGGGCATTCTTCTGGAGAACAGATGACCGCTTCAGATACTGAGAAAGATTCTATATCGGTGATAATATCGAGTGTGTTAGCCATTTTTAAGGTAAGTTACATGGACGTTTTTAATGCGCAATATGATGTATTGTGATTGTTGTGTGTATAATATGTTAGTGTAGAGCGTTGAAAATGCATGTATGTGTATATATAGGTTGTAATTAAAATAAAATGAATAAAAAGTATGACAAAGTTTAAAAAATGGGTTATAAAACTTGAGGATGCAAAATACTAAAACTACAAGTAGTCATTTTTGCGCACCCAACGTTACTAAGTCTGCTTCAGTAGTGATCAGGATTTGTTTAAGACCTTCTCTTTTCTTCAGATAGATTCTACCACGGCTGGACCAACAGTAATTATAGTCATGAGTTTTCGCAAACTCTCTGGCTAAGTAGTAGATTTTTCGTGCCTTAGTGGACAAGTTTTCAGATATGTATAGTGCTACTTTAGGGCCGTTTAATTTTACCGTTTCGGTGCTGAATTTGTTGTTTTTGTTCTCATGGTTGAATTTTTTTACTGATCTTAATAAATTCTCTTTCACGATTGGGCTCACAAAATCAACTAATATGGGTTTGCTGGCGCCTGATTTGCTATTTGTACGGAACACATCTCTAATATCAGACTGATTGACTTTAACGTTCAGCGATTTTCCAGTATTTATGATAAAATGCATCAGAGAGTCCTTATTTTCGCTCTGTTCTTGTGGAACATTACGGATCTCAATACTTGATGACCTAAGCTGTCTTTCCAGGTGTTCTACTTTCAATTCCAGGTCGATAATTTTTTGTTGAGACTCCTTGCGCTCCTTTTCAAATACTGTTAATTTTTTAATCATGTCGTCATATTTATGAGATATAAAATCTAGTGACTGGCGTATGTCTATATTTTGCGTTACAATCTCTTCCAGACGAGACTGCAGTATGGATAGTTTGTTATTTTGTTCCGTTTTAAAGTTCTCGAACATTTCCGTGAGTTCAGTTTTGTGAAACTCATCATCTTTCTTACGCTTGATAATGCGTTTGGAGGATTTAGAAGTATCTTCGCATTCTGTAGAGACGCTACAGGCCTCGGAGTCGTGTGGTTCGACTAATGTGGCTGGCGTGCCCCTAGCTTTTCCACTTGGTGATGATTTTTTAGGCGGCATATCGCACAATTAATTAGTTTATAAATTAAAGAAGAGAAAATGCGAAAATACCTCAATAGGGGGCGTCAGATGGCTTCACTTAACTTGCAGTTTTTCCTCGTGCAATAACTGTTACTACCAGGCGAGCAGCGCGTAGAGATGATTCACTCGTGGCGTAGTCTGCGAGTGTGTGCGTGTGCTTGGCGGCGGGCGGGGTTTCTGCGCGGGCGCAGCTCGGGCTCCAGTGGTGTCCTTGGAGGCGTGGTGGCTCGTGGTGGGCGGCTCGTGGAGGGCGGCGCCGGCGGGTGTAATGTTGTGGTGGTGGTGGTGTAGCGTACCAGGCGCACATATATTGCAGAAGCTGTTACTGTGGGCACTAGCAACAGGCTAATCTCCTCGCGTTTATGATAGCCTATTTTTTGCAACGAATTTATAACGTTTAAAACTTAATTAATAATTGTAGAATAAATTGACAAGAATCACTCTTTGACACGTCTGAACTCCTCAGAGGTCCGGGGGGAAGGGGAGAAAGGGCCAAGATACCTATCAATTCGTCCCGCAGGAGGATCACCTCGTCCGCTGTGGAGGCGCCCGAGCAAATGTCATCGACGTAAATATCGTCTTTCAAGATGGCGAAGGCTCGTGGGAAACGTAAGCCTTCGCGGTCTGCGAGCTCCCAAAGAGAACGTATTGCCAGGTAGGGGCTTGACCTTAACCCGTACGTATAAGTATTGAGCTCGTAGACGACCATGGGATTGCGAGGATTCTCTCTCCAAAGGACCAGCTGGAAACGACGGTCATCAGAGTGGATAATCGTCTGCCTAAACATCATTTTTATATCGGCTACAAAGACAAGCTGATGTCGTCGGAAGCTGGTGATGACGTCACAAAGGTCCTTGACCGACTTGAGACCAGAATGCCAGCACTGGTTCAAGGATACGCCTGTTGAAGTCTGCGCAGAACCATCAAACACTGTGCGCAGCTTGCCAGTTGATGGCTTCAATACCGCATGATGCGGGAGAAAGTAATGCTCCACCGAACGCCAATCCAAATTTGACACGGACATGTGTCCCAACTGTTCATATTCTCTCATGAACTCAATATATTTCTGTCTGAGCTTCGGATCACGACCCATGCGACGCTCCATAGCCAACAATCTTTTTTCGGCTAAAGGTCGTGACTCACCAAGCGGAGGCCGAACAGACAGAAAAGGTAGCCTCGTAATGATCCGACCAGAACGGAGTCGACAAGTGTTGTTCTGTAAGAACAGCTCGCACTCCTCATGTTCTGGATTCAAACGGGCAGCTTGAGGGGGCTCTTCTACTTCCCAAAACCTCTGAACCGCATCAGAGAGAGCAGAGCCTACAGCCAACAAATTATCAAGTTCAGGTGGAGGGGGGTCCCTAGGTACAGGTCCCATCAAAGCAAATACAAATATTGTCCGGATAGCAGTCAAACCATTTGGCACCAAGGCCCGTTTCCCACCAGTAAAAATTCCACCGAGGACATCAGAGCCAATCAACAAATTGATTTGTCCCGGTGTGTCAAATTTGGGGTCTGCCAGTTCCAATCCCGATGTCAAATTCACCACAGCAGCAGGTAGCCGTTTCTGTGGATGCATGCCCAAGATATTCTTCAGCACAATAGCCGAGGTTTTAATCCTCGGGTGTGAAGATTAAACAGGGCCAAACAAAACCTTAACTTGCCCTTCAACATTAGAGGCTACGTCACCTATGCCCCGTATACAATTGGGAAAAGAGCCCATATTTAATTTAACCTGCCCTACTAAATAAGTGGAAACAATGCAACCTTGTGAACCTGTGTCCAATATAGCACGGACAACAACAGAGGTCCCCGTGGGTCCCCAGACCCTAACAGCAACCGTTGGTAGGATAACGGTCTCAATGGGGGAGGTTGGCGTTATAGGGCAGGGGTCAATGACCTATTGTTGCCTGGGCGGCGACCGTTGGCCAGGACCAGGCAAGTCAAAACAAGGGTGCGGCTTGAAGTCCTCAAAGGCGCGATGACTTGATCCTTATGGGAAATATTCCTTGATGATTATGGGGAAATAATGACGCACCCGCCCAAAACGAGGTGGGCGCGAGTCAAAGCGGGGACGCTCCGCCAAAGGAGGGGAATATCTGGGGCAGCAGTCATGGTGCTGGTGACGTTGCGCGGTCACACATTCAGGTGCGTGAGAGAGAGGAGGCGTGCGCACGCTACGGTTCTCCAAGCGGGGTGAGCGGTGATCAAGTGAGCGAGGCGACTCTCGGCTACGCGCCGGTGAGCCTCGGCTGCCACCTTCAAAACACCCGCCTGGCGTCGGCTGGTTGGACAAGCGGCCTACCTCTCTGGCATTCATGCAGAGAATGTCCAAATGCTGTCCTCCACAGTGAGGACAGGGGCGAGAGTTTGGGCAGTCTCGCTGGTAGTGGGACCCCAAGCAACAGAAGCAAAGGCGGCGGGCATTCGCGATGCGCCTACGAGAGGCGACATGAAGGTCCAAGAATGCCCTACAACTGGCCGTTCTGTGCCCCGTGACCTTGCAGTAAGAGCACTCCACTGGGCTCTGCGTGATTGCAAAGCGAGGAGGGCGCCGGTCAACATTGGCTCGGGTGTGAACGCGAGCCTGCTCCTTGACCTTGGGCGGCTGCGTCTTAGCCGGCTTGTCACCACCGGAGTTGTCCAAGACCCGGCACTCATCTTCGAGGAACCGCTCCAGGTCAGTATAGGGGGCAGATGGTTCGCGCTATCCCTACCAAAGCGCTGTTTAAAACGCGACCTCAGGTCGGCAAGCAGCTTCTTAAGCACAATGTGCACCAATAGATTGGACCATTGGTCCACGGGCAGGTCAAGGCACTTAAGTGCATTGATTGCCACCAAAAGCGGGTTCAAAAGTTGGGTGCGCAACCCAAAGACCCGGGTGAGCGTGGGCAAACCTAAAATCTGTTCAATATGCGTGTCGGCGAGGCCACGCTTGTTATGGTACCTACGAGTAATTAAGTCCCAAGCCGTCTGGTACGCCTCGTCAGACATGGACAGATGCTGGATGAGGCCTTTGGCCTCTCCATCCAAAACCGACATCAAATATGGCAATTTTTGTGCCGGCCGAAGGTCAGCCCTGTCATTGAACAGGCTGTCAAACAAATTAACGAAGCCCAGGTAGCTTCCTAGGCAGCCATCAAAATGGGGGAGGTCTAAGGTAGGAAGCCTACTCACCAGCCCCGGTGCTGACCTAGGAAGTTCCTGCTTCAAGCCGGGTTGCCCTTCCCTATCGGCAACTAGTTGTCTCGCACTATTGGAGACAGCATCATACAGGTCTAAGACCTGGGCATAATCTTCGCTGACCTTATTTCGCTGGTCAGCGGTGAATTCATTAACTGACACTTCAAGACCGGCGATCACACTTGCCACGCGATCATCTATCCGCTCGTACCTTTGTAGTAAGGCCTGCTGGCGATCAGGCCGGTTCGCTAAGGCACTGGCCGAGGCATATCAGCGCAAATCTGATGCAATAGCACCAGCAGCCGCACGCAAGTCCTTGATAGCTGACATAATCAAATTTCAAAAGAGCCCGGACAAGCGTTAAATAATATTAACAATTAAAACTTAATATTTGTTAATTCTTTGAAACCAACAAAGTATTAGCCTGTTCACTGCAAGTGCAGGCAAGTGACAGGTATCTACTGTCCAACAAAATTAATAGTTTCAATTTATATTAACACAAAACAAAGTAAAAGTTATCAAAAATTGAAACTTCAAATAAGGTAATTAATTATTTGCAACAGACAGGCTAACTGTGTTATTTGTGATACACAATAGTAAGTAAACACAGAATATGTGTTACCTAACAATATTATCTATATATTATAACAAAACAAAAGTTTATTAATGTGACCCGCCCAAGATGCAAGGTCGAGTTGGTTGTTATAATGTTTTAAACTCAATATATGCAATTAACCATTAACTAAATTAATTGATACATACAGCTGTTATGTATCCAAACAAACTGACTTATTAATGCTAACAACAACAGGTTATTGCTAGATTTCAACATACAAGTCAAACAATTACTGATTGAGGTTATGTATGACAATGTGTTTCAAGTTATGTAGGTCAATTTATACACATAAATACTATGTATTTTAGGCAAAAACTGACCTGACAAACACTACAACACTGTCTACAAGGTGATAAGATACAAGCTTATACCAATCTGAGTTTAGATACAATCAACGGCTAAGTTTCAACTACAGCTCTGCAGCCAAAAATTATGTCTAGAGTTTGGCTAGAAAGAACTGGGATTAATTGCATCAGATTTGTGGAAGCTTGATTCTATTCATCAGTTCTTGTCAGCCACAACAAATCTCAGACATAAATGTACTGTGTTGCACAGTGAATTCAAGTATGAGAATATAATATTAATAAAATACCTTACCAAATCTTCACTGATGCTCGTGATGATGCTCTTGAGTGGACCTATAAGATTAACTCATAATTTTGGCCAAAATAACAAGAAAATCGAATAAATACCACAGGATCCAGTTCGGCGTCGTTCATCAGCGAAGTCGTCAAGCACCAAACAGGAATTCACACACGTGTTTTACAATGTTCATTAAGATACTATTTTTATCACAAATAAACCGGTGCCAGTTATTGATCAAGGAAGCATTCAAGAGGGTTTACAGTACGAATTCACTTCGACACCATTATGACTCGCGGAGCACCCATGTGCTTTCAAGGGGCGATAATTCAAGATACGGCGTGGTCCAGACAACTTTTTATACCGGGTTTTTTGACTGACCGCGGGAAACGAACAAACTATTCGCGAAGCTACCAGGATGTGCTTTTCAAAAGGCGAATAATTTATTACAAGTACAAACCCACGCGACGCGAGAGAGACCAAACGGCGTAAGCGCCACCATTTTTCGAAAACGGAAGTTGATAGTTCAGTATGATCATAGTCAAAATTTACTATAGACTAAACTAAACGTTACTGAATCGATATAATCGACTTGACCTATCACAAATAATATTTCTATTTCAAACATATGTATATATATTTTAAAATATTTATACCTATGTATGTCATCCGAGAGCCATGGCTTCTTTCTGGCTTTACACCCTCTCAAACCAGCTTCCTGAAGTCGTCTGCGAATTGTGCGAGCAGAAATTGATTTCCTAATTTCTACTGACAATTCAGCAGCAAGCTCGGAAGAAGTTTTTTTCCTATTTTTTAATGACTCTCTCATTAACTGACGATCTTGACGGCCTGTAGTGATGCGTTTGCGCCCGGTTCTAGGCCTATTCCGATGAGATCCGGTAGCAGAGAATCGCTCAATAGCATATTGCACGGATCGGCGCGAACAGTACACAGTTCTGGAAATCTCTACTTTTGATTTCCCTTGCTCATGCAGAACCTGTATCTGCACACGTTTTTCTAACGAAAGTTCGTTTCTTTTTGGCATATTATAACGATATCACTCTAATCTTCCGCAAACAATCACCAAAAGCAAACTAAACCACTGGATGTGTCCACAACGAAGGGCAGTAGCGAACTGATATATAAAGTCAAAAATTGCAAAAATACCAAACTTTATGGCACCCAGGTGTTTTATTGCTTTTTGCGGCACAAGTAATTATTTTTAATCATTTTTAGATGCCGACAAAAGAATCCTTAAACAATAGCTTTGTTCTTTCCAACACTTGCTGTGCACCTGCGAAATTTTTAGGGTGCTCAATACTTTTGGCCAAGGCTGTATATATATTAGTTCTCTTGAGCTTATAAGAATTCACTATTCCATGAAGTACACCATAACCTACCCATTCTCTCTGTTACTTAAGCATATATTCCATTCTTGGTTGTCTGGAAGAAATCGCATTTTGCGATAAGACCGCCCTTGTACCACTAGTTTTAAGTTCTTTATTTGATCATTGCATTTGTATTTCGGTTTTTCTGGTGTACAGTAAATAATTTTTATCTTATCTTATCTTATGCCACTAAAATAATCGAACACTGCTTTGGAACGAATTCACACATAAACAGTAAAAAAATAAAATAAAATAGCTTACCAGAAACGCATTCCTAAAGGACCCTACTTATTTATGCCCGTCAGCGCCACTGAGACGTTGGACGCCACTGTGACATTGCATGTGGGTCAACGCTATTTGGTTAATTAAAAAATAAATATTTAGCCTTTAGCAAGGAAATTCAATGAAAAATAGTGATTTTGAACAATTTGACTAGTTACAAAGATAGAAGCAGGGTCGCGAGATTCGGTGTGGAGATTTAGGAATGCGTTTCCAGCGTCGCTCAGGGAAGGTGAAGACTTAACTTGGTCGCCGCACAGCCAGTGAAAGAGAGCCACGGTAAATATAGCAGCTTGAGGTGTGCGGGGGCGGGCGAAAGGCCAGCTGAGAGGTGCGATGACGATTGACATCACAACTACTCCGTCAATAAAGTACCGGGAAAATCTCAATAATTTGCTGTTTGATATTCGTCTAAATTAATTTTATCACCTTCAAAATATGCTCCTTCAGAAACAATATCCTTACGCCAACGAATAATCTAGTCATCAAGACATTTTTAAACGCTGTTTCCGGAATTGAGTTCAGTTCTCACCGCGAATTCTACTTTGTCTTCTACCGATTGAAAACGGGTGCCACGAAGTGGTAATTTGAGTTTAGAAAAAGGAAAAAAGTCGGATGGAGCCATATCTGGTGAATATGGTGGTTGCTCGATGGTATTTGTTGAGTGTTTGGTCAAAAATTCGTTCACAATGATGGCCTTGTGCGAAAGCTCATTATCGTGGTGAAAAATTCTTTTGGGACTAGCCGAGCGGCAACATGTTTCATACCCAAATGATTGGTTAAAATGGTACGGATCGACTCATGAGGTACAGAAAGTTAGGCGGCTATCTCCGAACACAAAATTCCATTAGCAATGCAAAATTTAAGACACACTTTTGTTCGAAGTTTTCCATTATGAAATTCGCAATACACACTAGATTTGATGCAACTCAAACTCCGCGCCAAAATGGCGAACGCACAACTGTTCGCCATTTTGGCTTCGGTCTTACAACAACAAAAAAAAAATTGAATTTGGATCTATAAACGAATAATCCATTCCCGATACTTTTTTTGACTGAATGTTTATATATCATTATCTTCCGTACGTGTATTTGTAGCCTAACTTCACCTATGCGGAAATACTACTTTAGATCAAATTTGTCGTAAGATACTTTGAAAGTACAATTAGGCTATTTAATTAAAAGACCATTAAATATTTTATTTTTCAGTGACAACGTTTGGATTGAGTATGAAATGCAACGATGTTGTTAAAAACCATTTGGTAGCTGTAGAAGAAATTATGCATTTGTTGATTCATAGGATGCAGACATTTTACCTGCATCATGATTTTTGTTATAAACTGTTTGGACAATCTCAAAAAGAAAACGATCTCTCAAAAAAAATACAAAGATTGTCTACGAAGGTAGGTTTGCAAATTGTAATATTATTGTTTTTTGAAATAAACGAGCAAGTTCTTGTAAAGGAAATAATCAAATGATCTCGGAAACGACTGCAACGGTTTTTTTGTTTTGTAGAGCGTTTCGTGGGCGATAAATTGATCTCTAGCTAGGATTACTTGTTAGAAAACGTTTTACCTTATAATTAGGGTTTGCAAAGTCTTGACATTTTCAAAGTCCTGGAACACGAGACAGCCGAGGTCCAAAGTCCCGGCACTCCCGGGACTTCGAGACTTTTCAGAATAAAATTAGAATCAAGTTAATTTCTGGCAAAATGTATGAATAACAACAACTTTTGGTGAAAATTAACAACCATAATTAGGGTTTAGGAAGTCTCGACAATTAAAGACCCAAAACGGGAGGCAGCTAACGTTCAAAGTCTCGACGATTTCGAGACTTTTTAGAATAAAGTTAATTTCTTCATGTATGAAAGAATCCAAAATTCGGTTCAAGTCATAAGTCAAGAACATAAAATAAATCCTAACAATTTTAACACCAAGTTCACTCTATAAGTGCAGGAGCTGCCTTTTAAAACAAACAAAAAAATCATTGATTGAAATAATAGGTTGTGCTAGCTAGCGTTTAGGAAGTCTTGACAATTTCAAAGTCCCAGGACACGAGATACCATGTGCTGTTAAAAGATATAAAATAGGAATTACATTAAGGCGAGGTTGCAGTACAGTTCGTAGCTCGACCTCACCCCCCGCAAAAACAAAAACACGGGGGTGGCGTCAGCGAGTGAGCGGGGGGCGGGGAGGGGGTTTCGTGTGTGCGTGTGCCACAGCGCAGCGTAAAAAAAACGTAGATGAGTAATGCGAACTTCAAAAGTGGCACATTAAAAACAGGCTAAATGTCTCATTTGGCTTTAGTGGCACATTAAAACAGGCTAAATGTCTCATTTGGCTTTAGTCGCGTACGCGCTGCGGTCGGAAGCGCTCGCTCTTTTACTCGCGTGTGTGTACGTTACATTTGAAAATGCCATCGTGTGTAATGAGACTTTGCACAAACTATAGTAGGAAAATGACTAAAAGTTATGGAATCACTTCTCATTCATGAGTATTACAACGTTTTATTTACAATTTATAATAAATTCAGTATCACAAATAATAGAGTGAATAAAAAAATGGCATTTAGCGAGTGTAAAAGAGAAGCAGTATTGTGCATGTACAAAGACTAAAAAACAAAGTATCCAGATGGGACATTCGTAATTCGTAACAATATATTATTATTATAGAAATACAAAGTCATACGTAAGTTACAAACATTGACGGATGATCAAAGTCCATTCACTTGTTCTTGTTTTTCTCCTTTTAGTATTAAACAACTAAGTAGATTGTACTGCACAGTTTTCGCTGCCGACCCACCGTACCCCTGGCATTACCCCTGGGGGTATGGTGGGTCTTTCAAAGCTTAACCGTACTCCCAGATAATATTGTTGTGTAATAAGTTTATTAATTTCAGTTCGTTAATTTCAAGTTGCACTATTTTGTAGGATCATTCCCAGTAGCCCTATTGAACAGTTCTATGATAGAACTGTCCTAATTCTATAAGCACCATTTGATGAGGAGAATAGAACTACTGGGATAAGTAATAGGAAATGTCCCAGTCTAGTTCTATGTATGTTTTTACAAGGGTATTCAATAGAACTACTGGGAATGATCCGTAGTGTCACTACATCGCGCTCATACATCCGAATGAATATGTTTTGTAGACGTTCATTTGTTTAAGGTGTAAAACAAATGAATCAATTAGGTTGAAAATCGCATGCACCTGTTTTGTGCAATCACTATCGATAGCTGATCACTTTCTGTAAGTCATTTGTTTTGTAGACGTTCATTTGTTTTGTAGGCGTTCATTTGTTTTGTAGACGTTCAATTGTTTTGTAGACGTTCATTCGTTTAACACATTTTTAAACATACATATTTATTCGGATATGTGAGCGCGATGTTGTGACACTACCCTTGTAAAACATACATAGAACTAGTGGGAAAATTCCTATAACTGATTAGTTCTATTCTTCTCATCAAGTTGTGCTAGTAGAACTAGTGGGAAAAAAAGTCTCACTAGTTCTATCATAGAACTGTTCAATAACTAGTGGGAATGATCCGACAGCGCTCTAGGATGATGATGATGACTGGTCTTCAACAGTACCACAGATTATACCTATAATATACAAAGCATTATAACCATTAGCAGTAATATCTAAACGTTTTATTCTCTAATTTATCTCCTTGTTGCTCTATATCATCGTACTAGCGCTTGTCTTCGCTTGTCTAAAAATACAAAAACGTAAGTAGTAAGTCATTATCATACGAGAGATAACACTGTTCAGTTTAATGTCCACGTAGCACGTTGGTACAACACTACGAGCATTTCAGCCAGGAGTACGGTTAAGCTTTATAAGACCCACCATACCCCCAGGGGTATTGCCATGGCTACGGTGGATCCGCAGCGCACAGTTTTTATATTAACGTACTGTTTTAGGTTTCCATTGAATGAAATGAGGAAAATAAAATGTATTTTTTTAATAAATGTTATAAATAAATCACATCGACTTTTTATTTCCCTACCTTAAATGAATTAATCAAATTTACTTTGAGGCGAATTGAATTTACTCAAGACAGACAAAGTGATCATGTGCATCTGAGTCAAATTATTGTTTGTGAAACGGTCAGCATGATCACATATTTACTCATGTGGCATGATGTCACAATGCGCGTCGGTACAGAGAGCATAGGTTTATCTCTTTTTCGCACTTGCGATTAGATGTGCTATCTCACTTACACTTCTTATCTAATTCTTAGTGTGTCGTTTTGACATATTTATATTAGTGTGCGTACGCTTTTCGCGATGCGTGCCACTCGTAAGCGCCGGTTACCTTGTCAGTAACCTGTCTACGGTTTCTTACTAGTATGTCTATGGTTTGAACGATTGAGTTTGGAATACGAATTTCTTTGTACTTTTGCGAAAACGTAAATGCGGGGGTGGAGGGGGATTTTGCGGAGCAACGACGTACGTCCGCCCTCAATCACGCCTAGACAGGCACTGATAAACGGCCGGCGAGCGATATAATGCCAACATTTTGACTATTTTTTTTCTTGGAGAAAAATGATAACGAAATTACAAAATCTGTTTTTACCATTTATTTTAAAATAAAGAGCTGTTTCTATTGATAATTTTTTCATATAAATTCATTATGGAATCTCTAAGCAGTACACGTTTAAAATTGTGATTTAGTGCCATGTTTGACATTTTTTTTATCGAGCCAGTCATTCCAAATCGTGTTTCTATCTTTACGATTTACTAGAAGATATGTTCAACTTTTAAAGTTTAATTTTTATTCATTAGAAATATAATAGTTCATGGGACTTTCAGACGTTTAAAAATCTTAAAAAGTACTGCAACCTCGCCTTAATTTGGGGCCAATTGTGTCAATGTGATAAAATGTTTGATGAAAATCAACTGTCACGAAACATCAAATGAAAACCTAATAATTAAAAAATCTAGGTTAATTGTAGTCTAAATAATTCTTTTTTCTAAAAAATAAATGCACTAGGTATACATTCTGTGTCGTGGGGAACTTTAAAATATTCAATCAACAGCCAGAGAACAGTTACTTCCTTAATAGGTAGCATAGTAATAACAAGGAATTGCTGACTGTACGTAGTGCTATAAGGGAACGCTTCGCCATTTAGTACTGCGCCAAGTTTTGTGGGTTAGATCCCTAAACGAAAAAATATTTTGTGTATGCTACAATTCTATTTTTTACATTTTAATTATTTAACATAGCAATACAATTTCGACAACTGTAGGTATCTCATCAAGAAAAAAATATCCAAATGGATATATGGGTTGACCTGACACAGACACAATATCAATCAAACGTCACAAAAAACCAATGTGGCGGCGCGGCGCAGCAAACGCATTTATTGTGAATTCAGCATTTATTTACGCGAAAGTACCTCAGTACTATCACGTAAATAAATGCTGATTCTCAAAATCCCGGGACTTTGAGACACGAGACAACCCGAGACTCAACCCCTTCTTATAATGCTGAGCAAAGCTTGATCATACAGGTACTTAATATTCTCAAAATTCCGTGGCGCAGCGGGAGTGTATTCGAATGCCATGCTGAAAGTCGCGGGTTCAATTTATACGATTAAGCTAAACATTTGTGTGCGGGAAGATGTATGTGTCTTGTTTTTTTTGGCTTAGTTTTTCTATGTATATTATGTATGTATTTACAAAACAAACTTTGCATTTGTATGTCTATCCCGATAAAGGAGATTTAATCACAAAAACTAAAGAGTATCTCTTTTGGATCACATTCAGTAGCCACATTTGTAGGCTTGAGTTAGTTGCAGATAATATAAAATAACTAGCTTTTGCCAGCGGCTTCGCGCGCGTTATATTCGGGGTAACACAAATCTCCTCTACTGTACGCATACTCTAATATTTACTTTATTTTGATAAAATGTACGATGCGACAGTACTGACCATGGATTGCCATAGAGCTGTCATAATAGTACTGACATATATATACAATACACACATGACAGATCGCACATGCGCACTCAATTATTACAGCGCATGCGCTCTTACTTCCAACAGCTAGATTTGTGCCCTACAAACTTCTACCCTCCCTACAATCCCTCCAGTTTATTTTTTGCAACTTATAGTAGCCTATGTCCGTCTCCATGGTTCAATATATGACTTTATTTAACTTCAACAAAATCGGTTCAGCGTTATAGCGTGAAAACGGAACATACACACACACATACATACATACACACTTTCGAATTTATAACATTAGCAGGGATTTAGTGAAATAGAGACTATCTGTGAATAAAAAAAAATAACTTATTTTGCAGGTTATTCAACAAAAGAAAGCAGCAATGAAAAATGGCAACAATGTTGTTAAATCCGAATTCGTAAGCAATGAAGGTACCGTAATTTGATAAATTAAATTTTAACTTCGTGAAATCACTTGCTAATCAGCATTCAGAATCTTAAATTTTCAGCTGTGTAATTTAGAACTCTTGAACTGGGCCTTTGTTCGTCCCAAGCACGAATGAGAAAGGAGGAACCCAGTTGGCTAGTCTCATATGAGACTAGCAAACTGCGCGTGATATATTATAGTGCACATGTGTACCTGTGCGCAAACATAAGTGCACGTTTAGATAGGATGCCACATGCGGTACGACTGGAGAGAACTTGGTCGCAAGACCAACCCACGGCTCAACGTGCTACATACCCAAACCGTTAAACAGTCAAAGCTGAGATTGGGTGATGATAACTAGCCCATCACTACTGAGGGAACCAGAGTAGACTAATCACTGACAGTGAAATTCTATATACCCTCTGAAAGAAGGACGTGGAAGGACTTGCACTTCAGTCTTTTTCGGTTTTGGCTGTGACAGTCCACCGCGCTTTTTGCCCATTAAAGCTCCATCTCTCATGACTAACTAACAGTGCAAAATTGGCGACCAAAGTTTCGCCTGAAGATGAATCAACAGGCTTCAGAAGGAAGTCGAGCAGAAACGGAGTCGAAAACAAAATACCACTCAGGAACGAATTTGTCAGTCAGACTACAAACGCATTGACATGTGGTGGTAGAGAAAGATGTTCCGTAATGAACTGGACAGTTTTTTGTACTTAAGTCTTTATGTCGCTAAAACTCAATATCTCCTTACGTCTGTGATTCTAGTGCCTGCACAGGGTCCTAGAATACTTCGAAGAGCGCATTATTATCGGCAAAGTGGATACAGGGAAAGACCTCAAGGACGCAGCCCAATATATAAGTTTGACCAGATCCGCACCAGCACTCTGACTGTGTGAGAAGTGCCGGAGTTAGAAACTATCAGAGAAAGACAATGCTAGAGAGTGATGCAGAAGGGACTTAACGACCCTTAATACTGAAAAATACGACGTAAGGAGGCGTATAGAGATAAGCGGTACCTTTCCCATCTACAGACATATTTTTGAAAAAGATCCTTAACGAAAATTAAAATCCCATATTATATTCTGCCAATCATAACGATCATTTTTTATCTCGACACCTTACCTGGGAAATTACTGCTTCAGTAGATATTATAGGCTCAAAGTCACTACATATTTTTTCTAATTATGCAGTTCACACACCAATTCGTCCTATTTATATGCAATGCACCAATGGATAGGTAGGAAGGTAACTCGAGCGCGCGCTTTACATTGCACCACATACACTTTTTAACCCAATTTTATTTTCGTTTCCCGGGTTTTATTTTTGGTAAGGCATACTTGGCATGAAGTGCAAAGCGAATGGACGTCGACTTGATGTTAGGTCTTTTGACACCGTGTGGATATTTTTTCAGAGTTGCCATTCAAGTCATTTGTGGACAATTTAATTGAGCTGTCTATGGATGGGTTACTCACAGACGACGAAATCAGGGAAGAAACGGATACAAATATATTAGCTGCTTTCGAGACAACCCTGTACACGCTATTGCACATGACAGTACTTTTGGGCACCTATCCTGCTGTACAGGAAAAGATGTACTTGGAGTTAGTATTAACAGCATCTATAATTATATATTTTTATTGTCTACCTGTGTGCTGTGTAGGCTTCGAACAAGAAATTACTACCAAAGAGCTTCATGTATAGTGCAGCACTATTCAGCACTATTTTATACGGAAATTGATTAACATTTGTAAAAACATATTATTTAAAAAAATTTAAACCTTAGAAAACTAATAGGTTTAAGTCTAATTCAATATCCACACATTTATGTATTCTCAGACTTATTGAAGTACTGGGAGAAGACAGAGATGTGAATAAAGATGACCTGCGGAAACTGGTTTATACAAAATCAGTGATAAAAGAATCTCTACGAGTGATGCCTACTGTTCCTATTGTACTGAGACATATAGACAAAGAAGTTATTCTTAGTAAGTAACTTACTCGTTAAGATATTTTTATTTTATGCCCAATTATGAAACGTTCTAGTAGGTTTGCCAATGGTTCAAGGTTGCCAATATTAAAGTGATATTTGATTGACTGAATCTCTTTATTGTACACCAGAAAAACAAAAAGATACAATTATACAGTGATCAAATTCAGACAACTTAAAACTAGTGGTTATTGATTTCTTTTCAATGAATGGATCATTGAACTTTATTATTATGGTTTGATGACATTGGCTTATAACGTATCCTTGGATTGCATTAACGTTTCGCTTGGTGAGAATTCCATCTTCTTTTCCTTCTTCCTCATCAAGCTCCTCCTCCTCTTCCTTAAAGGGTGCCAACGCATTTCTTGTGTCCATTGCGTGCAGTAATCGCTTACCATTGCGCAATCCATCTGCTCCTTTGCCGGCCATGTGCCCTAATTATTATAACGGATTATCATCAGATTTCTTCTTCTCCTATTGTATTTAGACGTTATTTTTGCTATTGTTACTTTAATATTTTCCAGAGAACTATACATTGAGGGCTAACAGTCAATGCGCTATTCTTATCCTTGGCTTGCACCACAACGCAGCCTGGGGTCCTGACGCTGATCAATTCAAACCAGAACGTTGGCTAGATCCTGCCACACTTCCAAGAAATGCTAACTGCTTCTCTGGTTTCAGTCTTGGAAAAAGATCTTGTCCAGGTACCTATGTGCTATTTCTAGCTTTTTCCGTTTGTATCACTCACAAGTCATCATCATCTTCCTACCGTTATTTCTGTAAGGCCTCTATAAATAATATCAACAAGTAAAGTGACTGATTCCTGCCGCACATTTGCCAAAAGATAATCATGAATAATATATTATAAATTAGCTTATTTGTTTGAGGCAGCGATAGCCTTGTGTAGATACCATTGGACTGCCATGCAGAGGGTATCGGGTTAGAATCCACAGCGCGCACCAATGAGTGTTCGAAGTTAAGTGCGTATTAAATTATTAATTATTGCTTGCCCCGTGCATCGGATGGCACGTTTAACCGTTGGCCCCGGCTGTCATGAAGGTCTTGGACGGTCGTTAGTCAGTAGCCTCAAATAAATTGATACTGTTCTAAACCATGTTATATCGCTATCCCTTTGGGTTGCGGCAGTCAGACGGCAGTCGCTCTGTGGAAAAGTTGATATTCAGTCATATCTGGTTAGACCGGTAAGCGGATCTCGGGTTCCAAGGCGTGTAAGTTTTGGATGCAAACGTGATGCAATTAGCTTTTTACGTGCAAAAATGGTTTAATCAGAAGTGCCTTATGATTAGGAAAAGCAAGATTGTGTTTAAATCTTGCTTTTCCAAATCAGCAGGCACACAGTAATATTGTTGCCTTTCAAAGCCTTTCATAAATATTATAACACAGCCCTTTTTATATAATTATTATAAGAAAAGCTATTTAGCTCGAACTTAAATTCATAAATGTAGCTTTAGTAATTCTGCTTCCTTCATGTTGAACATAGAGGCCAGCATCCAGACTTCATCCAAATCTACTCACAGTTCAAATAAATTATTATATTTAATTTAACTACATTTCTTTTACTTTTTTGTTACTACCTATACTTACGCTCATTCATTGTCATTACAGGTATGACGTATGCTATAACGTTTCTGACTGTGGTGTTGTCGCATCTAGTAAGACAGTACAGATGGACAGCGGATGTCAGTAAATTGGAACTCAAATTCGAAATCACAGTGAAACCCGTTGAAGCACAAGAGATCACTATTCAACGCAGAAATATACATAGCCTTGTTGTACTCCAAAGTGAATGACAGACAAATGATGTTCCAATTAATAAGTGACAAATTTACGATTAGCAATAAGAATCCTAAATAACATACTATGAAAAGGTATATTCCGGTACAGCTCTTTTAGATATTCAACATTTTTGATTAAAGAACTTCATGTCAGTTTGTATGTGTTTATTTTTTTATTATTAAACAATTTAAAGTATTTTAGTGTACCCAAGGATATTTTGTGAGAATTTGGTAATTGAGAGGATAAACTCATAGAATACGTTTCACTAAAAGGATAGGTCGAAGCTATATATCCTGTGACACCCCTTCTTGCAATTATACTACGGTATATACGATACAGTATTTCAGAATTCTGAGGAAAAAATATTTAGTAAATTCTATGCACATACATGAGTGTTTCTCCGAAATTGCGTTCTTTGTCTGATTCATATGGCCTAATTTTTTATTCACATTTAAGCTTATAAAACATATTTTTACGAAAGATGATAACCTAAGATACAATGTCTGAAATAGGCACACTTTTTGATAAAATGGTTTCCGAGATAATAAACTTTAAAACTTTTGGGGCCATATGAATCAGAATCTGTGACATATGAATCAGAATAAGGGATAGAAATGAAATTCTAGTTAGAAAAATCAATCAATTATTTCTTAAAATCACAGTAAATTCACACGATGCTTATCATAACACCTAAATCTAGTCAATTACAGCATGATATGGCACTTGACAATATCAATTATCACGATATTAATTACTTTTTAATAAACGTTGTACGTCTCGTTTTATGGAAACTAAATCTAGTTAAAAACCGCATGATATGGCACTTGACAATATCAATTCTCATTTATAAGAATTTTTATTATGAACGTTTTGTTTTATAAAAGCTTAAATCTAGTCAATCACAGCATGATAATTATAATTATGATACTCGACAATATTAATTATCATTATATTTTTTATGTAAGTATCTCGTTTCATAAAATCTCTAAAAAAACTAAAACTATACATAAATAATATCAAGTACGTTAAAACTTTTAACAATAACCAAAATTATGGCAAAAATTTAATAAAGATAAAAAATAAATACACATTTTCCATCCTAATACGCTCTGCAATGTTTTTCTTCTCTCTTTTTTCTTCCTTAGATAGTACTGGTGGCAGTTTTGTGTACTGTAATATAAAAACGAAGATAACAAATTTATTAATAATTATACCTAAAAATGCCTTTAAATAAGACTCTCAATTTTGACAACATGCAGGCATTTGCCACTACAGTAGGTATGTATACAAATAATACACTAATCGATTTTAAACTTTCGCGATTTGTATACATCATACAATTTTATTTAAAGTCCTGCCGCGACCAAGGCTGTTATATGACGGCCGAAACGTCGGTAAAACATAGGTATTTATACCTTAAATTAATTAAATATCGCGAATACGACCCGTTTAAATAAAATTGTATGAAATAATACACTGTTTGAACATATGACTGAAATTTCAATATTTTAAGGGATTTCAAGTTACAGATAATTACTAGAAAAGTGGTATATATACCTTATTATTGACTTGACGTTTCAACCCAATTATGAATAATCAATATTTCACTTCATATGCAAGGTGGGTAAAAAATTGTAAGAAGAAAATTCTTGACCGGTAATCGAACCCACGACTCATCACGTTACGTTATAACGGTCTTAAAAGTTAATATATTGTTACAGTATATTACCCTGTTCGTATAAGCAGTAGTTTGAGCCTATAAACTACCGCTAAAACTAAATAGTTAAGTAAGTAGGTAGTTTCATTAACCGCTCGTTATTGTTTTATTTATATTATATAGTTATATTAAATTTATTTTTAAACTGTCATTTAAATGAAGTTTTTTTTTCATTGTGTACCTTTATTTTATTATCTAGACGAACGTAGTTTTATACCAATATATTTGTTTTAATTTCAGGTATAGTCTAATTGTGGAAAATTTAGTCGTCGATAGATATGAAACCCCTTTGACGTTATTAGGACTGCTACGAAATTTACAGCTACTGTTTTTAGACATGTAAATAACATTAGGTTCATACGAAATGACTTGTTACAGGCGTAACGTGCCGCCAATGTAACGTTTCATTAACAATATGTGTGACATTCTGATTAATATGGTATTTTTACCATATGAATCAGACACATGTCAATCAGAATTTTGCCCATTAACATAGATAAATCATCACACGTATGCAATTAAGGATTGTTATTTATACATAGGTTTCTGTTCCCCAATTGCATTATATTTCCCGCAGATTCAAGTTTGAAAACCATTTACCATAATTATAAAAACGAACATACTAATCAGAAACACATGTGTACCAAGGCTATATGAATCAGATATTTACCTTTATATCTCCGCGACGACACGAACCAGCCACAAGTCACGTCGCTACCATGTCAGCCAAGCCACTGGCTACCGCCAGCACGGGGAGGGGTCACCTGATGTTTCATATTTAGCTGGGTACGTTCGAGTGAAGCGCATGAATATGAATCAGACTTTTGTGCCGGACACTCACTATTTTTTTATTTATAAATAAACAATCGTAAATATTAGTACCATTTTTTTTGGTGTAAAGAAACAACTAATATTATTTCGTAATAATTATAATTCACATCAATTTATGAACAAGAAATAATGTTATTGTTACTAATGTTCAAGAAACTGGGTTACGGACACACCATATTAGTCAGAAGAACTACTTTTAAATATTTTTTTGAAATATTTAAATAAATATTATTAAAAAAAATAACTTGTGCAAGATAGGCAATAGTCTGAGGTATGTTTTAAAATTAATTGCTAACTGATTTGTCAGTTAGTTACAAAAATAAACCTCAAGACATCGAAAATTTAGGGTTCGGAGAATCACTCATAAATGAAATGATTAAGTGCGCTGAATTTTCACGACAAGCGCTGTAATACAAGCTGTGAAAGTGAATAAACCAAGAGAGATGACATGTATCAGTATCGTTGCAAATGGCGGTCCGTATTCTCTGTCTGCCCAGTCTATGTATGTGTATATGTAATACAAGTATGATGCCATATTGCCAGAACAGTGGCAAGTGAATAATATCCCAACCATTCATAAGCCAATGTGTTTCTTTGTCGTGAGGGGCAGTGATAGCCTAGCGGAGATATTAATGGACTGCTACGTAGAGAGGATCGGGTTCAAATGTCCGGAGCGGTACCACCGACTATTAGAAGTTAAGAGCAATTTAAATCGTTTACTATCCCTCACTAAAGTCTGCCAAGACGCAGTGGCGGTAGTAGAACCTTACTGAATTCAGCATGAATGGGCCAAATGGCTCGACCTATCGGCTGCTATCCACAGAAAATCGACGTAAAGTAACGGTGCCTGAACTGTTGTATTTCGTTCGGTGAGTGAGAGTGCTGGAGGCCCTATCCCCAATTTGTTCGCCCTCATCCCACTCGTCATTCTATCCCTTTTCTCAACCCCAACGGGCGGCAACGCACTTGTGACTCCTATAGTGTTGCTTGTGTCCATGGACGGCGGTAATTGCTTACCATCAGGCTATCCATCTGCTCGTTTGCCGCCTATTACTATGAAACAAAGTCAGTTGACTATTTCCTTACTCTTCGCATGGTGGAAAAAGAGCCATCAGGCTGACAATTTTTTGTTATTATACGGGATTGATGGTATTAATGGAGGCAAAAAAAGTATATTACCTTTAATTTCAGAATAACGTTATACTTGCGTCTTTAGCGGCGGAGTTGCAGAAGATGGTAACAGTCATGCATGGTGCGTTAGAGAGGAAAGGAATGAAAGTGAATGTAAGTAAAACGAAAGTTATGGTTTTTGAAAAGGAGGAATGCGTTACGGCTTGTAATGTTATGGTATATGGTCACAAGAGATGGTAAGAATATAGAAGAAATTGAAAGAAGAGTTAATGCAGGTAATAGAGTGAATGGAGCTCCGAAGGCGTTTATGAATAGCCAAAACGTGTCCAAAAAGGCACGTTCGGTTGTGCATAGAGGGGTGTTAGTACCTACTCTCATGTATGGTAGTGATTGTTGGGTATGGCAGAAGAGTCATGAAAGTAGAATAAATGCAGTAGAAATGAGAGCACTGAGAAGTATGTGTGGTGTTTCTTTGACTGACAGAGTAAAGAATTGTGTGATAAGTGAGTGTTGTGGGGTAAAAAAAGGTGTAGTGACAAGCATCGAGAAAGGCATCCTAAGATGGATTGGGCACGTGGAGAGGATGGATGACGAAAGACTGACCGAGCAGATATATAAGGCAAGTGTGGAAGGGACAGGACGAAGGGGAAGACCCAGGCGGACGGACTCTGACCAGATTGACAGGACAGGTTAGAAGTACACTGAACAGAAGAGCATGCATGAGGAATCTGATGGGAGTGAATGAAGCAAGAGAGATATGTCAGGATCGTTGCAAATGGCGTTCCGTAGTCTCTGCCTACCCCTCCGAGAAACAGGCGTGAGTCCTATGTATGTAATTTCAGAATATTGCGCATTATAGAACCGCTTTACTAGTATGTGTACAAATTGCAAAAAATAAATATACCTATGTTAAAAAATACTTATTTCATATCTAAATCATTAATGCAGCAGAATGGCTTTTGGCAGAAGGGGATGGCGTACTGTAGTAAAGCAAATCACATTTGTCCATACCAGTCCTACAATGGAGAGCACAAAAAGAAATATATTTTTATATATTGATTGTAATTTAGAGTTACGACCATGCACCGGATGTCGGAGCAGAGGTAGGTCACGTGCACGGTGGACCGACGATTTTTTCGGGCGGATGTATGTGGATGGCTCAAGATGTGTCTATGCGAAGAGCCTTGGGGGAGGCATATGTGCAGCATTGGTCGTCTTTCTGCCGACATGGTTTTAGTATTTGCTATCACGGTAAGTATGATGTTACACTGGCTCACCATTACACACAGATCCGAGCGCAACTACGATCCCAACCCATACCGCGTCTAACTACCGACTGACTGTCAGTAGTTTCAGCTGTCAAGTGGCGGCTACTTACTCTA
Organism: Euclidia mi; assembly: GCA_944739405.2. Lineage (NCBI taxonomy): Eukaryota > Metazoa > Arthropoda > Insecta > Lepidoptera > Erebidae > Euclidia > Euclidia mi. The sequence goes on from OX123203.2 coordinate 28,375,373, forward strand.
CTGGTACAGGTACATGAGACCATTGACATATATTCTAAAGATAGACGCAACATTCCTTATAAAAAAAATGTCCAAGTCGTCCAACGTTTGAGGTCTAATCGTACAAGCGCAACACGTATATGCACGTAGCGCAAACGGTATACAGTGCTTAGTTATCATAGTAAAGCCAATCTGCAACGGCTGGCCGGGCATCTTACCAATAAGCAGCCAGTAGTACTCTAATGCTGCTGGCTGATCATAGAAGATCACAAAAGAGATATGTTTTGTGCCTATTTATGAAAATAAAAATGAATTAATTGAAAATCTTTACTGAAATAAAACCACAGGTTTTATTTCAGTAAAGATTATCAATTAATTCATTTTTATTTCAATTAAATAGAATTTAAATAAAAATTTCAATTAAAATTTTTATTTAAATTCTATTTCACTTAAAGAAATTGTATTGTCGTCGTGGACGGAGAATAATCTGACCCGTATATTGCGACTTTCGGAATGCCTCAAGGATCAACTAACTCAAGACCATTATTTTACAATATATTTAAATTGATCAACGACATATCACACATATTAAAATACTTACGTCACACGCAGATGATTTTTTATTAAGCAGCTTTATTTCTAATGATAGCAATGCTAGGCAAACATTGACATTGAATCAATGGTGTATGCTCATTAAAATCTACCTAAGCCTCACTAAGTGCTACCACACAGGATTTGCCTGAAAGATCAGAACATATCATTCCAATTACAGTATTCAGAAAAACATAATAACAGAGGTATCAGTCATCACAAACCTGCACATTCATATTGACAAACTTTTGTGAACCATATCGACGCAATGCCAATTTACACTGATCGTGCATTAGACTTCGTGTGAATATCCTCGAAGGATTATCCTATTATTATTTCCTACTTCTCCATTATTTTTTAATTCTTTTCGGAAACGCAAATACCTACTCCACTCCCTACTAAATAGTTAGGGTTAACCTAACTCGTCTGAAATTCTTAAATTATGTTCTTGTGATACTTTGAGATGAAATACTTACTTACCTGCGTGAAATATACCTATATAAAGTTAATAATAATAAGTTTATAATGATAGGTACATCATATCTATAATATAAAAATTAATCGCAAAATGTGTTGGTAAGCGCATAACTCAACAACGCCTGGATCAATTTGGCCAATTCTTTTTTTGAAATGTTCGTTGAAGTTCAAAGATGGTTTTTACAGCGAGAAAAAAATCTAATAATTGCCGGAAAAAGCCTAACAACAGCCCTTTTCTTTTTCCCATACAAAGTTTTCTAACTAAAACGTTGAGTCAATTTGTAATTTATTACAGCTGCATAAAGTTCAAAATCGCGTGCGCGTTGATATACTTCTTTGTTTGACGGCAGTTTTGACAGGTTGCCGGACCTGAAGTCTCAGTGCTCCCGCCCAGCGGGCTTCATGTCAGAAGAAACCCATTGATAATCCCTACTTAATATTATAAATTCGAAATTGTGTATGTATGTATGTTCCATTTTCACGCTAAAATGGCTGAATCAATTTTGTTGAATTTTAATTTAGAGATACATATATTGGACCATAGAGACGGATATAGACTACCATAAGTTGTAAAAATTAAACTGGGAGGGATTGTAGGGAGGGTAGAAGTTTGTACGGCACAAATTTACCTCTTGGAAGTAAGAACGCATGCGCTGATAATTGATTGCTGCGCATGTGCTATTGCATTATCTGTCAGTACTGTCACGTCATACCTACATAATGTCATATTGTGCACGTTGATAAAATTGTTCGCATATCTATACTTACCAATATAATAAAGCGGAAGAGTTTGTTTGTTTGTTTGTTTGAACGCGCTAATCTCAGGAACTACCGGTCGGATCTGAAAAAATATTTTTGTATTATATTAGAGGACGCCAGCAGCTACACATGCATTTTTTTTATTTCCGCGTTTTGGCCGATCCCGTAGAAATTTCGGGAAATCCCTTCTTAGTGCACCCCTACGGTCCCCAAGGAACATACATGCCAAATTTCAGCTTCCAGTGCCCAATAGTTTCGGCTGTAGCGTGTCTGTCAATCAGTCCGTAACGCAAGGATTTTATATATTAAGAAGATACTTATATAATAAAGTGGAAGAGTTTGTTTGTTTGAACGCGCTAATCTCAGGAACTACCGGTGGGATCTGAAAAAATATTTTTGTATAGGATAGCCCAGTTATTCCGGAAGGCTATAGGCTATATAACATAACGCTTCGACCCTTTGGGGCTGGGCAAAAGGCTAAAAAGGCTAAAAGATAATGCCGGCTAATCTCAGGAACTAGCAGTCGCAAAGGCTATAGGCTATATAAAATTACGCCACAACTTTTAGGGACCAGACAAAAATAATAAAATGGTCAAATGAGAAGGGGGAGGATTGGGTCAAAGGCAAAAAAAAGGCTAAACGAACAGGATACAATCTATATGGGTACCGTTTTCGAGATTTTCGGGACGCTGATTAATAATATGAAATTTATTTAGTGATCCAAGATGGCAGACGGGAAATCAAAGATGGGCGGATGAGAAAATTTTAAAAATCAATATGGGTATCGCCTTCGATATTTTAAGGGGTGGGGAATCGAAATACAACATCTATTTCGTGATCAAAGATGGCGGATGGGAAATCAAAGATGGCGGATGGGAAAATTTAAAAAAATCTTTATTGGTATCGTCTGCGATGTTAAAAGGGATGGGAAATCCTAATACAACATCTATTTCGTGATTCAAGATGGTGGGTGGGAAATCAAAGATGGCGGATGGGAAAAATTTCAAAAATCGATATGGGTATCGTCTCTGATGATCTAAGGGATGGAGAATCCAAATACATCTATTTCGTGATCAAAGATGGCGGATAGGAAATCAAAGATGGCGGACGGGATTTTTTTAAAGTCGATATGGGTATCGTCTCCGATAATTTAAGGAATGGGAAATTCAATATTATATAAAAATCTATGTTTGTTTGTTCATCATTTATAGATTCTGAAATGGTAAGAGATTAAGCGCTAAGTCTATGGTAACTTTGGAAAAGGGGCTTGGAAAAAAGGGAATTACATTAAAACTCTTAAAAAGGCGATACGGAGTTCGCTGGGTCAGCTAGTATATTATATATAATGTACCTATCATTATAAACTTTATACATTTGTTTAGTATGGTTTATACCTAAGAGTTCTATTCAAATTACCTGTTCGTAAATTATATGTACGTTATAGGTATTTAAACGTTCGTGGTCATTATAATTACTTTTTACTGTTCCTACGGGATTTATACCACGTACCGAATATCGGTTACTCAAAACAAAGGTATACATATATTCCGTAGGAACAGTAAAAAGTAATTATATGTACGTGTTGTGTAGGCCAACTATTGTAATAATTCTTTTCAGAATGTAATTCTTTGTTAGAGAACCAGTAAATAGATAATATAGATAGAGTTTTGGAAATGGAACTTCCTTGTTTTAAATTTCCAACCCTTTCAGAATTATATTTTTAAATTTTTGACTAAAATCGTTTTATCATTCTTATTTTGTTAAAAACAATTACATACAATGTTTGATGTGATAATTAATTATAAAAATATGTTTTTCTACAAGTCATACCAAATGGAATGAGCTATTGGACATATTATTAGGATTTTTCTTTTTGCAATTGTTGTCTAGATTAATATCCTGTTTTTAAACGAAGTCTCATAGCATGATCTGCATTGTTATAAGGTTTTTGTGCGTTTATGTTACATTAAATTTTATTTTATCATTTTTATAATGTATGTCTATAAATTTATTTATTTTTATTTTTATTTATTAAACTTCATACATACACTGTAGAGATATATGTATAGGCGGACTTAATGCCTAAGGCATTCTCTACTAGTCTACCTTTTGGGTGGTGCAGAGATTGAACAAAGTAGGTGTAAATTGAAGTTACTATAGGTAGAGAAGGACAATTCTTCGTATTAAGTAAAACTAATCAAGATAATATATAGGTATATATAAAGATAATTTATGCTAAAAATATATAAACATATAAATTTAACATATTGAATAGAGATGTCAACTCTGTGATGATCCTGCTAACTCGTTCTGCAGTAGTTGCCGCACTTTCAATTTAAATGTATGTCTGCTAGTAGCCATCCTGATTTCCAGAGGGAGGGCATTCCACAGAAGAATAGATTGCACAGGAAAAGAAGAATGAAGGAAATCACAGTTATGTGTCGGACAGAGAAGAAGTAGATTGTTAGAAGAACGTAACGTTCTGTCGTGGTTGGAATGTAGATACTTAAAATAAGGGGTTAGGACACATGAGGATAGAGTATAGTGTTGTGAGGGCACGCATACTACGGCGTTGACGGATAGGTAACCATTTCAAACGGGAGCGATAAGTAGACACATGGTCATACTTGCGAAGATTAAAGACGAATCGAATGCAGTTATTGAGAAGACGGTCAAGTTTATTGAGAAGGTCTGCATTCAGGTCGAAATAACACACATCACCATAGTCGATTATGGGGAAAATTAAGGTATGCACAAGCGTTGTCTTGGTCCTGGGTGGTAGAAAGTTTTTCAGGCGATAAAGAGCACGCAGAGTACCGGTGACTTTTTGACAGACGTGAGTCACCTGAGCACGCCAATTTAGAGTAGAGTCTACATGTAGGCCGAGGTCCCTAACTACTGGACAATATTCTATAACTGATTCATTGAACATGATCGGCGGTAGTGCGGTCATATCAAGTCTACTCAAAATTCTTTGACTGCCCACAACTATTGCTTGACACTTACTGGGATTTACTGACAGACCGAAAGATTTAGACCAACTATGCAAATATTCAAGATCCCTGTTCACACGGGCTACAGCAGAAGATATGTTATCAATACTTGCTTGAGCATAAAGCTGCAAGTCATCGGCATACAGATGATAGGCGCATTGAACATTCTGGGTTAGGAGATTGATAAAGATTGAAAATAGAAGTGGGGAAAGAATACCGCCTTGTGGAACGCCAGAGCCGATCTCACGCCAGTTTGACGAGGAATGCCCTGAAGATGAATTTATTTAAGTCGCCTGTGATCACCTAGGTGTCCTTGGTGAAACAATGTAAAAAAAAAACAAATTCCTCTTTTTATATATATACTAGCTGACCCAGCGAACTCCGTATCGCCTTTTTAAGAGTTTTAATGTAATTCCCTTTTTTCCAAGCCCCTTTTCCAAAGTTACCATAGACTTAGCGCTTAATCTCTTACCATTTCAGAATCTATAAATGATGAACAAACAAACATAGATTTTTATATAATATTGAATTTCCCATTCCTTAAATTATCGGAGACGATACCCATATCGACTTTAAAAAAATCCCGTCCGCCATCTTTGATTTCCTATCCGCCATCTTTGATCACGAAATAGATGTATTTGGATTCTCCATCCCTTAGATCATCAGAGACGATACCCATATCGATTTTTGAAATTTTTCCCATCCGCCATCTTTGATTTCCCACCCACCATCTTGAATCACGAAATAGATGTTGTATTAGGATTTCCCATCCCTTTTAACATCGCAGACGATACCAATAAAGATTTTTTTAAATTTTCCCATCCGCCATCTTTGATTTCCCATCCGCCATCTTTGATCACGAAATAGATGTTGTATTTCGATTCCCCACCCCTTAAAATATCGAAGGCGATACCCATATTGATTTTTAAAATTTTCTCATCCGCCCATCTTTGATTTCCCGTCTGCCATCTTGGATCACTAAATAAATTTCATATTATTAATCAGCGTCCCGAAAATCTCGAAAACGGTACCCATATAGATTGTATCCTGTTCGTTTAGCCTTTTTTTTGCCTTTGACCCAATCCTCCCCCTTCTCATTTGACCATTTTATTATTTTTGTCTGGTCCCTAAAAGTTGTGGCGTAATTTTATATAGCCTATAGCCTTTGCGACTGCTAGTTCCTGAGATTAGCCGGCATTATCTTTTAGCCTTTTTAGCCTTTTGCCCAGCCCCAAAGGGTCGAAGCGTTATGTTATATAGCCTATAGCCTTCCGGAATAACTGGGCTATCCTATACAAAAATATTTTTTCAGATCCCACCGGTAGTTCCTGAGATTAGCGCGTTCAAACAAACAAACTCTTCCACTTTATTATATAAGTATCTTCTTAATATATAAAATCCTTGCGTTACGGACTGATTGACAGACACGCTACAGCCGAAACTATTGGGCACTGGAAGCTGAAATTTGGCATGTATGTTCCTTGGGGACCGTAGGGGTGCACTAAGAAGGGATTTCCCGAAATTTCTACGGGATCGGCCAAAACGCGGAAATAAAAAAAATGCATGTGTAGCTGCTGGCGTCCTCTAGTATAATACAAAAATATTTTTTCAGATCCGACCGGTAGTTCCTGAGATTAGCGCGTTCAAACAAACAAACAAACAAACTCTTCCGCTTTATTATATTGGTAAGTATAGATATGCGAACAATTTTATCAACGTGCACAATATGACATTATGTAGGTATGACGTGACAGTACTGACAGATAATGCAATAGCACATGCGCAGCAATCAATTATCAGCGCATGCGTTCTTACTTCCAAGAGGTAAATTTGTGCCGTACAAACTTCTACCCTCCCTACAATCCCTCCCAGTTTAATTTTTACAACTTATGGTAGTCTATATCCGTCTCTATGGTCCAATATATGTATCTCTAAATTAAAATTCAACAAAATTGATTCAGCCATTTTAGCGTGAAAATGGAACATACATACATACACAATTTCGAATTTATAATATTAAGTAGGGATTATCAATGGGTTTCTTCTGACATGAAGCCCGCTGGGCGGGAGCACTGAGACTTCAGGTCCGGCAACCTGTCAAAACTGCCGTCAAACAAAGAAGTATATCAACGCGCACGCGATTTTGAACTTTATGCAGCTGTAATAAATTACAAATTGACTCAACGTTTTAGTTAGAAAACTTTGTATGGGAAAAAGAAAAGGGCTGTTGTTAGGCTTTTTCCGGCAATTATTAGATTTTTTTCTCGCTGTAAAAACCATCTTTGAACTTCAACGAACATTTCAAAAAAAGAATTGGCCAAATTGATCCAGGCGTTGTTGAGTTATGCGCTTACCAACACATTTTGCGATTAATTTTTTTATATATATATAATTATTTCACTTGAAAGATATCAACTTGGTAAGTTTCTTCCAAGATGAAATGAGGAACCCAAAAGAGGTCTACTTTATTCGCCCCGTGTAATACGTGAACAAAGTTGAAATAACCTTAATATTAAATACATATTTACATTGCTTATAATATTTACTATTAGCCTAGTGGAAAGACCGACAGACTATTACGCAGAGTGTCTCCGATACTAATCCACGGCGCGCACCAATAACTTTTCGAAGTTAAGTGCGTATATAACTGTTAATTATCGCTTGCTAAACGGTGAAGGAAAACATCGTGAGTAAGCCTGCATGTCTGAGTTCTCCGTAATGTTCTCAAAAGACATGCGAATTCTGCCCACCCACACTTGGATGGCCCTCTCACAGAGACCCTCTCACAGTGAAAAGTGGCCCGTGCCCAGCTGTGGGACAGTATACAAGATATCACAAGACCCATCAGCAAGCCGAAGACTACTCGTTTTGGACATCATGAAAAGTCAAACTAAGCAAAAATAATACCCTGGAAACAAACTTTGTTTTGAAGTTGACACATTTTTTAAACGGCAATTAAAAGTGCAAGAGTGCAATGCTCGAAATACCTTTCATGGATGCATAGGAAATCTACAGAACACATTGGCAGGATAAATGTATCGTATGGTAAATAAATCTATGCCATCAATATTACAATAAGAGCTAAGTTTGTTCTAAGATGTCTCTGGCGCTTTCGACGATGCGTGAAGACCAAAGGTTTTCCTTAAAGTTAAGACTCGTAGATGCTACAGTAACGTCTATTCCCTTATTTACACATACCTTCTTCTTAGATGGAAGAAACAAGTTTAAACTAGGTTATAATACAGAGTTGAAGGTGCTGACGATAGGCTGTCCCCAGGAAGCAGTGTTGGAACCGCATTTATTTATTTATTTATTTATTTATTTAATAGTTAGGAAGACCAACAGCTGGGAAATACATAATAGCAACAATCGTATACAACAGGGAGCCAATGATAGGTCTCCACGACTAACTCTTGACTAACAATGCGTGGACAGTAATTATATAAATTTCACTTAATTATCTAAGAAACAAAAGAACTAACAATATTAACAAGCATTAAACCTTGCAAAAAAGTCGAGACTAAGCATGCGCTTCAACGTGTCCGGTTTAGCGTTAGACAAGTCGATGTCGAATTTGGTTACTTGTTCATTTAGGGTATCACTCGCTCGCCAGAGGAACGCGTTCTGTCTGTAATTTGTGGATACTAACGGCAGGTGAATGGGTTTATAACGTCTCGCGCTTTTCGCAGGTACGTTAAAATTTATTTTGGAAAGAAGGTCAGGACAATCGATTACGCCATATATTAAATTCATTAAATACACAACATCTGCTATCATACGGCGGTTAGTTAAGGGCAAAATATGAAATTTGGCACATAGAATGAAGTAATTATCAGACTTATATTTGATTTTTAACTTGTAACATAGAAATTTCATAAATTTGCGTTGTATATTCTCTATTCGAGTTGCATATATATTATATCGTGGATTCCAGATCTGACTTCCGTATTCTAATATACTACGCACATAAGTACAGTACAAGATTTTAAAGGTTTTAGCCTCCTTAAAACTTTTAGATGCTCGCATCACAAATCCTAACGCTCGTAAGGCCCTTATATTTTGATCTTAGGATAACGCCATCACCAGATTTGACGTTGAGGTCGTATTACGGTTTTCAATTCAATAGTAGAGTAAGACACCGATGGTTAGCTAAACGATGCTTAATTTAATCAATGATTAGAACGAACGCAATTGAAAAATGAAATAAAAACGGAACTTAACAAAACGGCTTCGTATCGAATTCAATAACATCATTATTGTTAATAGAAAAACACAGATGTGAGTGCTAGTTTTAGAGAGAAGCACATTGAAATCGTAAGTAGGTGTAAATCTAAAACAAGTTTTTATGCCTTGATGTTATCAAATAGGAATGATAGACTGCACTTTTTGACAGAAATAAAAAGTATCAAACATCAATTCTCACGAATTGTTGCATTTCTTACAGCAATTATGGTAATAAGCGCATCTAAAAGTTATTGTTTTTTATTTTAATAATGTAAGTTAGCCTTGGTCTGTGTATATAAACGGTGTCTTGAGATCTATATAAACAGAAGATTGTGTCTGAAAGGAACTTGTTTGTTAGAATAACTGCAAAATGTTGGCTATCGTACTATTTAGTTTGTTTTTGACTGTCTATGTTGTAAATTTGGTTCGTGGTCGTGTTAAGGAGTCGTACGCTCCCGCTTTACCCCCTGTGTTGCCGGGAAAACTACCCATCATAGGACACACGCATTGTTTAAATACTGATAGTAAAGGTAAGTTTCGTTTATTATCATGACTGAAAAACTGTTGTGTTTATCATCATATCAACCGAAATATAGGAATTTAAACTTTCGTGGTCATTTATACTTATTTTAAATTATCTTTCGGGATATATACCACGTACCTTTGTTTGGAGTAACGCCATGTTCACGGATGCACTGAGTCAGTACATCCGTGAACATGGCGCTCGCAACAGTGCCGAAATATCGGTTACTCCAAACAAAGGTACGTGGTATATATCCCGAAAGACAATTTAAAATAAATATCAACCGAAAGATGTTCAGAAAAAGGTGAATACGCTCGTAACAACATAGGCCGTGTTTATTTTTGCTCCGTAAAATAAATTCCAAAATGTTGTAAATTTTCTAAATGCAGAGCTAATAACTAGTTTAAAGTTTAAACAAACACTTTACTTCGCGTTTGTGACGATTTTCAAAGCGATAAAGTGTGGACAAAAGTGTATATTTACCTAAAACAAAAACTTAAAATCATTATAAGTGACAGTTCAGTGCAATTTTGTGTAAGTGTTGAACTTAGTTTTAGTTTACCCACTATTACAAAATAATGTGAACGATATCTGTTTTAAAATAAACAATAGTAAACTTTGAACATAGTCAACTAATTTGAACTCAGTTATCAGTGGTTGTGTGGTCTAGTGCAAGTGAACGCGGTCACGCATTCACACTGGGTCCGATTCCTGGTCGCAGACCCATAACGATTTTGGCTCACCCATAACTTTTTTGAATATATTTTGAATATTTTAATTTAAATATTAATTATATTCCAAAAATGGCGCAATGTTAAACATGCGACAAGTTCATAGCCACAAATGACTGTATAAAATGTACGATATGCGCAAGGGCCTACCATCGTACATGCGCTAACTTGCCTGCTTCAACAACAGCGCCTTTGTCCTGGCAGTGAATTCGTATGAATCCCGAGGTGACGTATTTCATATTCCTAGGAAGGTAACCGCAGCACCTACAAGTGAACATTAGACAAAAGAAGTCGATTTACACAGTAACGCACAAGATACTTTATCAATGGAAATTCGAAATCTCAGAAATTAAAATGTTGCTTTGAGGACCGAATTTCGAGAATTTAGAGACGAGATAACCGGGCTCAAAGAAACCGTCAAAGAATTTAATGAACGAGTGGATTTTCTGAAGGGTCGCATTGGTGTAATTGAAGAAAAGTTGAGTCAGCCAGAGGCCCCACGTTTGGCACAACTGGAGTTAACAATCAACGTACTTAAGCAGCAATTTAATCAGTGAGATCAGGAGGCCTTTCTCAACGATATTCAGATTTCTGGCGTTAGAGAGACGAAAGGAGAAAGCCCGACACAATTGTTTAATGTTATTGTCGTGAAACTTGGGATAGGACTCGAAGAACATGACGTAGTCGACGTGAAGCGTGTTGGCAGCGTGCTGAGAGACCGTACAGACAGTGCGCTGCGGCCGCGAATTATTGCAGTTCGGTAGACGAGACGCGCTACGCGTGATGTTGTCCTGCGTGCTGCGCGTTCACGGCGCGGTCTGTCTACTGGAGATATCGGAGTGCCAGGTACGCCCAGTCGCGTTTATATTAATGAGCGTCTGACAAAAATAAACAGGGAGTTATTCCTAAAAGCACGTCAAGTTGCGAATTGTTTAGAGTGGAAGTGTACATGGACCAAGGATGGACGTATACTTACACGTATGAAAGAGGGCAAACCGGCATATACAGTTTCTTCAGAATCTGATATAACACGATTTTTTGGCGACCAATGAGTTTGTTTTGTATCGGTTTTATTTGCTACCAAATTTTATTTATTTGTTACTTTGTTCCACTTTTGAAAACATTATTAATAGGTACAAATAGAATGTATTGTTGTTATTAAATTTTAAATTTCACATGCTTATTATTCTTAGTACAGTATATAATGCAGCTACTAAGAATTAATTTTATTGTAATTTAATAATAATTGTATGTTGTTTACTTGTTAATTATATTCTGGATTTTACTTCAAAATTCAGCTACTATGATTCTTATTGTCTAAGAAATGTATCTGTTAACATATTAAGAAATATAATTGAAAATGTTTTTGTATCTTATATCTTATAAAAATATAAAGCTGAAGAGTTTATTTGTTTGGTTGGTTGGTTGGTTGAACGCACTGAGCTCAGGAACTACGGGTCCGATTTGAAAAATACAAATACGCGAACGCGCTCAGGGACAATTGAAATGATACCTGATTTGGGCGCACATGCACTTGTTTTTAAAGACATTTCAATACCGATTTTTGAACAGCATCTGGAAGGCGCGTAGGCGTAAACTGCAATGAGATTACTGAATTACTTGATGTGAACCAAATCATCGTGCTCCCCCTCGTTGCACTGTTCCATTTACTCCTACAGACTGGAACTCTCCGATAGGGTGGCATAGCTCGTTTGACCGATGTATCAAAAGATATCTATCTCACCTTTTATAGCTGCGTCGTCGTTCATGTCAAATATATACTGCTCATCCCATTTCCCAGCGAACGCCTACATTGTCTCTTGCCACAGTCACCCTATCCTCCCGGACTTCGGGCGAGCTTCCGTTTTTTGTTGGAATTCTTTAGTTTTGCAAAATCTTTGGTAGCAGCCGCACTCACCGTAGCCGTTACATTCCCTTGAACTTTACTGGGCAAGGAAGGCCCCGGGACACAAGCGCTGATATGCCACATCCTGCACACCTCGGTGTCCTTTTCTCTTCACTCAACTTGCTCTCTTGTTTCGCCCACCTAGCTTGCTTCTGCAAATGGATTTGCATGCACCAGAGAAGAAATGTGTGCTCAGGGAGAATTCTAACCCGTGGATAGAGGAGATAGGAGATAGGAGTAATATAAAGTTTATGATGCATTTAAGGAACCAAGCTCATTCTCATTACCGCAAGAATAAACAAGATAGCAAGTTCACGTACTATAAAGAGTTAAAGGCCTTGGTAAATAAATCAATATTTGACGAAAAGGTAGCATATTTCGACCACAATTTAAACAGTCATATAAGGGTCTCTAAGGTTCTGTGGGAAAACCTTAAGGCGCTGTTATACCTCAGAAGCCGTGAAACAAATAATTTTTCGTCGCGCAACTAGCCATAACGGTACATACTACAAACTTGCAAAAAATAGAGCTAATAGTCAAAAGTCTGAACAAAAGACTTTTGAAAGAATTTTTTATGTATGTAAAATAGAGTCACGGTAAAAAAATCACAAAAACGAGGCAGAAAATAATCTTTCGTCTCACTGTTTGCAATTTTTTGATCGTAAGCTGTCATATTTTATTTAATAATATTGTAGGAAACCTAATGAACTAAAGGATTACCCTATTTATTTTCATATTATACGTGTATATTTTGTTAAAGTAAATAAAATATTGGCCCCAATGGTATAATTAATGTCTGTTATAATTAAATGATTAAATCCATGTTCTAGCTGCACAATGGCCGGCGTAAAGTAATTACGTCAAACCGGCCCGAGCAACATTCCTGTTGAGGCCTCCGGCTTCCCGAAGGACGGAACGGATTGATTACATCCAAGGGCATTCAAGAACCCTGCAAGCCTTTTTAAAGAAATGAAATGTTTTATTTTATTTGTTCAGTTCTGGTTGTAAAGGATAACCTTCTCGAAATAAGTTATTTTCTAGGATCTTCGACATGTTTCGTGTGGTATTTTAATTTCGATTTAAATTACTATGGGGTTTTCGAACGCCGGGGTCGTAACGGATCGATTAACTGAAATTGCCGCTAATGGTCGTCGTAAAATCCTTTGACATGAGAAATGCCATGGGGTATGTTTGCCTAATGCTCACCCTGTCCACAAATATTAGGTAGTACATGGGTATGTATATATTTTATTCTGAACTAAGAGTTTTAGGTCTGAATAAAGAAATTTTGAGAAAAAGATTATTAGAATGATTACAAGAACCAATATCTTTTTCTAAACTACAGCATTTCTGAATATGTCAGTAGGTTTATTATTTGAGCAATCTTGACATTAAGTCGATATGAATACGTTTGACTTAATTATTATGTTTTGAAACACTTAACACACATAATTCTAGTTTGAATTAATTAATATAGAAACAATAAATAGTTATGTTGACTAACACGCAACAAAGATTTGAAGAAATTAAGTATTGCATTTATTTGAAAAAACGTGAGTTTTCACGTATATACCTATTAAAAAAAAATTACCTTAGGTTTTAAAATTTATGCATATTAAGATTCTCGCGTGAGTAGCGAAGGGTAGTTCAGCATATATATGGACGTATTGGACGTCTAATAAAATAAACAATTTATCGTTTGAATCGATTTATCAATATTATGACGTCGTTATTTGATCATAAAGTTCTGTTTCTGTGGATATTAAATGACTATGAATTGCTTATATAATTCTTCTCATGTGAAATATTTAAACTATTCATCGATCTAAAACTGACCATATATTTATTAAATAGTTGACATGTAAAAATATCTAATCTTGTGTTACCTACTTATTTTTTATTATGGCACATAAGAAACTTACCTACACATGAATCGTAAAACTCATTACAAATAAAGATTTAAGTATAGCACTTACACTTTTCCGCGTGGTAACGGATTAAGAATACGGAATGTCACCACCCCATATCATCCCATGGGTGACGTAAGAGCCGACAGAGGGAGCATAATTATGCAGAGAACAGCACTGTAAGAGAAGGAAAACTTGATACAAATCCTATATCAACCCGTTTGGCCAGCGTCGCATAGTAGGCCAATTCCTCCTTTTAAGGGAGAGGCCTAGTCCAGCAGTGGACTGTTAAAGGCTGATGATGATGAAAGTTCTAAGAAACATTTGATATTGATGCTTCACTAGAATTCGGAATTGGCTTGAAAGCTAACACTATGCTTTTAAATTATACATATTAGACCAAGCCTTACTTAATAAGGTACGGTAATAAGGACATACCACGTGCATCGATCATCATCAATACGCGATGTCCGATAGATACTGATAGCGATCTAAGACCCTCGCCTGAAACCTGGGGTACGCCAGCACGAAAATCGATGTCGCTAATATACCAAACAGGTTCCGTCTACGTATTAACGCCACAAAATTAAATACATCTATAGGATAACTAGCATAAATTAGTGTAAGTAAATAAGGTCCAAATTCGTACAGCAATTGGTAAAATCGCTCGAGACGGCTAAAAAATATATACGTCACGCCTAAAATTGTAGTCATTAGAAAGTAGTTATGGATGGTCTGCACGGTGCCTTGTCATACAAGGTGCTTTATGTTAATGTCAAAAAATAATGACACATCTCATACAACTTACTATAGTATTTTCGCTGTATAATGATATGCATGATAGTTCATGACTGACAATTATAGTGATGTAACCTAAGGAAATTTAATCGATTATTTATAAATATCGAATTAATGGGCAAACGACATGGAATCGTACGTAGTTACCGAATTTACATCTTCGAAATAAAATTCGTTTTTAATGTGTTTTGGCAAATATATTCACAAATAAAACGCAGTAATTTTAAAATATTTTTTTTATTATTAGTCACTGTCACTCGAACTAAAACCTCATATCTGAATCTTCTCCAACAGAGATAATTATTTGCTGATCTAAATTCGGTCGAGGTGGACATATTTATCCCAGTCTGTAAATATTGTCGGATTGGGTTTCGAAACGAGTCGCCCGAACTTAAGGGTATTGGTGGTGAAGGGTGCTTAAGGGAGTTAGTCTTAATCCCCTTAAAGTAATTTTGGCTGCCGGAGTTGCGTCTAAATATTTTTAAACAATTTCCAACAATTCTTCATTCAAATATGCAAAACGGAACGTAATTTTAGGTTTTATGTGAAAGTAACTAAATAGGTGTGTTCTGTTCTCTTTTGACCCTTAACCACAGTCAACCTCACTTTATTAAACTAGTGGAATCAATAAAAACGATATTTAGGTTTTATGTGAAAAAATGTGATACGAAACGCAACCGCCATCTTGTGTGAATGATAGTGACAGGTAACGTAAATTTGTGCGTCATTGCCCTCATTGCTTTCGAGTACTCAGGGTTCTGTAATAAGTAACTAAATAGGTTATAGTAGGTTCTCTTTTGACCCTCAATCCGATAATAGGAGCCCTGCGAAGCAGGGCTCCGTCAACATTAGTTTATTAAACTAGTGTGAATAATGTGGAAGTTGGCAGTGCCATACACACCGATGTATGGAGATTTTTTTCAGAGGAAACCAAGTATTTCCGGCAAGTGAAAATGGTGGGAGGGGGTTGCGAGACCTACCCCCTCCCCTCCCAATCACTCACAACTCCTAAAAACGGCGACGTATTTCGAAACCTTTACCATATTGTCGATTGTGTTATTTCTACGACTGATTAATTTTATCAATGTAGGAATTTCGTATTGCCACCACATTGGCACTATCTATGGCAGCTATTGAAGCTTTACGCTCACGATTCTTCGAAGTGGACAGCTTTTTGTCTTCAAAACTAGTTTCTCCAAATTTTTTATTGGATATTTGAGAAACTGAAGCCTTGCCGATGTCCAGAGAAGAGCTGCCGCAACTCTGTAATCAACACTGTCGATCGGTATTACCGGGCCCCCGTTTGCACGATCTCGTTCAAAGAAGGTCCTCAAACGAAGCACTAACTCACGGCTTTGAGAGTTTAAAACTATTTTTTTTTGTTATTTTTCGCATTATACCTACCAAATAAAACACAACAAAAAAAATAACACCCCAAACAGGCAGAATCACAAACCTTGTATGCACAAGGCGCTCGTACTGACGTATTCGATCAAAATATGGCAGCTCCTATTCATCGATTTCATGCCGATTCAATGGTGTCAATCTCTACTGACATGACAGAGGGTTCGTTTCATGCATCTGACATTTTGAGGATTATATTTTATTATATTTAAATAATTTATTTACAGTTAATAATAATTATAAAAATAGAGAGAGACATACTAGAATTAATTTACTTTGTAATTTTTAATAGATAATTTTTTTTAATACTTGTTTTCTTTTGCCAATTTATTTTCATAAGTTGAAAGTAGTATGCGTGATACGTAAAATGAGAACCTTCATGCATATCATCATACAGCGAAAATACTATAATCTCGACACAATGTTGTCGGTTTGTAGAACAATCTCAACAGATAATACAGCGCTAATGTCATGTTGTCTACTTCCAAACGTCTATGATTTTGACGCTCGGTAGATCCCATCAATATCAAACGCTTCGGCAATTTAAACCTTATTAGCATAAACGGTGTACTGAGTGTCAGTTGCTAGTTTACGCCTCGCCCAGACCTCATCATTCGGCTATGAGCCCTGTGAGAGATAGGTCATGTCGCTTGCGTCTCCGCTGCACGAAAGGAGATGTACCATTTGGCCATACATTATGGGCCTGGCACGGCCAAACACGACACTATGTGTGTTTTGAAGATAAATGACTGTTAACCTGTATAATTTATTTTTAAATAACTTTTGGTGGAAATAAGATACGAGATATTTGAAATGGCAATTATTCCACAACTAAATATACCTCATAATTGAATTTTAACATAAATATAATACCTTGATGTAAATAAAGGTATGTCTTTGCGTCATAAAGAACAAAAACTACATAAAGAGAGGCCAATAATAATGAATAATCACCTGTGTACTAGGGAACCTCGTACTATGTATACTCGTCCAAAAAAACTAACCACAATCACAAACACCGCTGCATATTCTTAGCATGGGTAGAAGGTACTGATCATTATTATTGAATTTATATTCAATTACATTACATTAAAACCGTACGAAAACACCAATTAATCAAAGCAAAATATTTACGACGCGCAGTAGCAACACTAATGACATAACAGATAAAAAATGTGTTCCAAATGGTTTGAAAAAATATTTCTACTATCGATTAAAACTCAAAACGATTCAAACAGTTTAATAATTATGGAATATATAATAAATTATATATTTCTTGATTCTTTTTACAAATATACCTACTTATAAAGTAAATAAAATATATTGTTTTCTAATATAATAATAAAATATTATTTCGTTAAAACAATTTCTGCCTACCATACTTCATTTTATTTTTAATGCTGGCAACATAAGACATCCATCCGCTACTACCATAGCCTATTCAAAATAATAATCTTTAAAAACTAAATTCTTTCACCGAACTTCTATCAAGAAACGAAAACTATGTATAAATTAAAAAATATATGTTTAATTTCAAAGATTCACAACTTTCTGGCCGCTACAGGCCGTATTTGGTACTTCTCCTTTTACATAAACCTGTTTGTTATTGTAATACGCCGATTTGAGTTCTTAATTTCATGTTTTATGTTATAGACTGAATACTTTGATTCAAATAGGCTTTTCATGTGACTATGGGCACATATAATTAGGACCTAAGTTTATATTCTTGATGCGTTTAATGTGTTATTGTTTCTGTGCTTATAAATATATAATTAGAAGAATAAAATATGGACAATTAGAGAAATAAAGTTCTACGAAGGATTTGTGCAAGAAAGCTTCGTAATAAAATATAAATTCATCCATGGCCAAGTGATTATGAAATATGAAACATTTTTACACAAATTATTTTCATAATATTTATGCATAATATAATTATATAAATTATTTTCACAATACATAGCTGCCACAGTTTTCAATATTTGAAAGAGTAATAACATAAAATCGAATCATTTTATGTACCTATATTGCAAATTCATTAGCTTGTCAGAGCGCCTGGAGCGGACGCGCCACGGCGAACAATAAACAGCGCTAATATGGCGCTCCGCAGTCCGCACACAAGGGGTAACGAATGTTGTATTATTGTGTTGTGAACATAAACCTGTTTAGGTACATCGGGTAAAACTTCAATTATTTATAAACTATTAGGTATGTCTCAGTACATCTAATATCTTTTTAATTTCTAAAATCAATCATTTAGAAGTAAGTAGGTGACTTCTCTATTTGCTATAACACAAGTTATAGTATTTTTTTAATAATAAAGTACCTAACTAATTATCTTTATTGTAATTACATTGAAGTTAAAGTAACAGTTTAGCAACGTCTTACACACATTTGACTGCAGTAATTCCTAACACGATTTGATCAAGAGTGATAAGCAAAAAATACACGAGGGATAGCAGTGACTGGTTCGAATTTCGTAAGAATATGTTGACAGATTCAAATTTTGGTATAGTGGTAAAAAGAAGAGATAACAGCAGTAAAGCCAACTTAGTAAAAAATATTTTGTACAAATAAAATATTTGCAATGTAAAAGCAGTTGCGCATGGAGTCTAAAATGAACCAC
Organism: Euclidia mi; assembly: GCA_944739405.2. Classification (NCBI taxonomy): domain Eukaryota; kingdom Metazoa; phylum Arthropoda; class Insecta; order Lepidoptera; family Erebidae; genus Euclidia; species Euclidia mi. Next base: position 28,394,288 of record OX123203.2, read on the forward strand.
TGGCTTTGCAACAACTGGCGAAGCAAGAAAATGTAACAATCGAGCCTTGTGGATTATCCGTTTATTGGTGCCACGCCAGATGGTCCAAACACGATTGTGGAAATTTAATGTTCTATAGTTGCCTATAAGAATGGCCTGGAGAATAGTATAAGAGCAAATAAAATACAAATATGGAAACATGATAAAAAAGTTAACTGACTAGTCTAAAGAAATATTGTAATTGTTATTACCAAATTCAGGGGCAACGCCACGTTACACCCAAACAAAAATGTTTATTTGCTATGTGGAGTGGCGAAAGTATACCACTAAAATTGGAAATGATAGAAAGAGATGATGTTTTCTGGGAGACGAAAATGAAAGAAAAGCTTGTGGCGTTTTATATGAATTGGCAGTTGCCTGAAATTGTTGATTCTCGTCGAGCTCAAGGGATGGCATTGCGAAATCACGGAGAGGAAAATGTCTCATCAGTGCTTGGAGTTTCTACAATACCAAGCCTTAAAAGGAAAGTAAATGAAAATGTGCCTCGTGAACAACAGCAAATAATAAGTATTGAAGCCTCATCACCTCACACACTGCCTTTAACTTTCGATGAGAATAAAGAAAACCTGCCGGATTGTAGCAGACAGCTAACTTTTGATGAGCTGTAAACTCTGTATTTCGTTAGTAAATGATAAATAAATATCTTTTAATATTTATTTTCTTTGAAACAACACATATTTTAAGCGAAAGATTTTTTTTTGTATTTTTCCATACAAACATGTATGAGAAGAGCCAACGAAAAAGCAGTAACTCAAATTTTAATTCTATAATTTGGGTTGGGTTTCGAAACGAGTCGCCTGAATTTGAGGGTATTGGTGGTGTAGGGGGCTTGAGGGAGTTAGTTTTAATCCCCTAAAAGTAATTTTGGCTGCCGGAGTTGCGTATAAATATTTTTAAATAATTTCCTAAAATTCCTAGTAGAAGTTTTCATACTTTAGTACAGTTTTACAAACGTCATTTTTAAGTTTTATGTGAAAAACGTGAAACGAAACGCAAACCTGCCATCTTGGAATGATCATATTGACAGCTAATGTCAAATTTGTGCGTCATTGCTTTCGAGTGCCTAGGGTTAGGTGCGACTGTAATAAGTATCTAAATAGGTTATGTTAGGTTCTCTTTTGACTCTTAATCCGGAAATAGGAACCCTGCGAAGCAGGGCTCAGTCAACCTTAGTTAATTAAACTACTGTGAAGAATGTGGAAGTTGGCAGTGCCATACACACCGATGTTTGGAGATATTTTTTTCAGAGGAAACCAAGTATTTCCGGCAAGTGAAAATGGTGAGGGCGGGTTTCGAGACTTCCCTTCCTCCCCCTCAATCACTCACATCCCCTAAAACGGCGACGTATTTCGAAACGTATACCATAATAATTAATAATAATAATAATATAATTTATTTCTCTCCACAATATAAATAAAAAATATAACAAATAAATCTTCAATAAATGGGTAAGCTTTTCTTTACATTATATTGTGGGAGACTGGTGCCTAAACTAGACGCAAGTCTGTATTTCAGGTCACCAGGTCTCCACCCCTTAAGATAATGTGCACAATCTGAGCAACTGAATTTTCTCACAAGAGATCAGACTTTACAATTCACATTAAAATATTAATCACTTATATTGCATTTAATCGAAAATAACAAAAAAATAACAATAAATCACAAGAAATTAAAAATAATAATAATAATAATAAAAAGTGTATGCCTGAGTGTGTGTGCGTGTGTGTGTGTGTCTGTGTGTGTGTGTTTGACTCCTATATGTGTCATGGTCTACCTATTTTTGTACAATAAACAAACTTTCAGTTGTATCGTAATCCAACGACAAGAGCCACTCAGTGATCTTCTTGTGGCACTGATGTTTTGTTAGAGGGTATATACTAAGCTTTTTGTTAATCTTATTATACAAATAGCCTCCCAAAAAACAGAATAATCTGTTTGAAAATAACAATAAAACATACCCATAATAACAATAAAACATCCATAAATAAATAAAATAAATCAACTTTTACTAAACTTCAATTATTTCGTAACTCGCTTTAGTTGAGATACGGCTTTTGCGCTTAGTAGGGCAGTATTGTGGTTTTTAGGGTACCGTATCCAAAAATTATAAAAGCCCTTTATATTTTGTACGATAGTATATATAGGTAGTTTTTTATATATTGTAGGAACCCTTATAGATTCGCCATGTCTGTCTGTCCGCCCGTATGTCACAGCCAATTTATTGCAAAACAGATTTGAAAGCTGGCAGGAATGGAATTAGATGTAGGTATTCTATGAACTGCTTCACCATTTTTATACAAAAACAAAACAAAAATAATTAGGGCCTCCATATATGGAACTGACTTAATTATTTTTATCATCTTACGGCACGTAGATATTTATCTACTTTCGTCAACAATAATTTCGTCAAAAAAAATGAATACCTATAACGTCTAATGTAAACCAGTTTTGCTCATGGCTCCACTGAGAACAAAAATTGCACTACGCCTATATTGCACAAACAGATTGATTTATATAATATAAATTTTAATATCAGTATCTCAATTCAATATGCTAAAACGTTTTGCTTGCGACTTTGAAATATTGGAATACGGATGTCGCCAGAATACGCCCGCACACGACGAGAATGAAGGGGGGCGCCCCGCAGTAGACGGAGCTAAGCGCCCTTCACCTCCCCAGCTTCACCCCCTCATTTACCAAAACAGTCGCTTAGGACAGCGCCCTAAGTCAAAATTGCTTCCTCCTAAAGAAATTCTAGAGTTACCTTCGCACTTGAATGACCCTGATACCATTTGTGACAGTTTTCTAAACGTACCAGGAGACAACGCGGTTTCTATTAGTTATTTACTTAACATATTTCGAATTCACTACACATAATGACTGAGTTTAGTTTGAAGCCAGTTTTTAAAACTGAAGTGGCCAATATTTTGTGCAGCATAAAATCTAAAGCCAGACATAATAATATCAATAATGATATGATTCTCATGACACTACCATTGACTTAGGATTTGTTGACAGCTATCATTAACACGTCAATGCTTACTGCAATCTTTCTTGATTCGTTCGAAAATTGCTAGAGTTCGACCGCTGCCAAAAAAACAAAATGTTAGTGACACCAAAGACCTTAGACCGATCAGCATACTACCCGTACTTTCCAAATTACTGGAGAATGTGGTGTGTTCGCAGTTAGCTATAAATAATAAATAAATAATAAATGTTTATTTCATTTTCTACAATTTATAGGATTACACATTGCATTCGGAGTCTCCTTTTAAGCTAAATAATGCTTGTGATAGGATACTCCACTCTTCCGATTGAAGCTAAATAAGAGCTAAATATTAGGAAAAAGTTTGTATCCTACCTGATGTTCAGTCTGGTTTTAGGAAGGGTCGTAGCACTACTACGGCTTAATTAGAAGTGACAGACAATATTTTGTCTGCTCATGATGATGGTATGTGCACGATTTTAGTGTTACTTGATTATTCACGTGCATTTGATTGCATAAATGAGCCGCTACTTCTTTCGAAGATCTCTTTTTACGGATTTAGTATCGACACGGTGAGGTGGTTCCATAGCTATTTGTATAACCGTAAACAATACGTTGATCTCCAAAATGTTGATGGTACCAGTGTTACTTCAAGAAAGCGATGCGTGAAAAGAGGAATTTTACAAAGATACATATTAGGACCAGTACTTTCATATTATATTGTGCAGATCTAGTTAACAAAATAAGGAAATGTAACTATCATTTCTATGCTGATGATACTCAGGTTTATGTTTCGTTTAAACCCCAAGAATATGAATAAATTAAGACCTGGAAAACATTGTACAGTGGTCCAAAGATAACTGCCTCGTACTTAATCCCACCAAGACAAAGTATATGTAGTTTGGCACAAGGGCCCAATTAAATGCAATTTCACCTAGCGACTGTCGTATAACTCTTATGAACCAAACTATTGAGCGAGTATATGAGGCGCGTAATCTTGGTCTCATAATCGATGTAGATTTACGCTACGAGAAGCACGTTGCAGAGTGCATTCGCAACTGCTTTTACAGGTTGAAAGTATTGTACAGAGCTCGCCCTTATTTAAGTCCGGCTTTCCGAATGTTGTTGATTGAGTATCTGGTAATGTCTAAATTAAACTATACTGACGTTGCATATGGTCAGAGACTTTTAGCAAGGACAGATCAAATGATACAAAGATTGCAAAATGCCTGTGTTCGAGTTTGCTTTGATATACCATAAAAACGTCACGTAACACCTTTTCTGAATAAGCACAATATTTGAAAGATGAATGCACGACGCAGACTTCATTTGGCAAGTCTACTTTTCGGTGTAATTTTAACACGTTCACCGCAATACCTTCATAATAAACTTGCATGGACAGGGGAGCTAAGTAACCGGGCACGGCGGCAATGTTCTAATAACCTCTCGATACCGCGACACAGATCAGCGAGTTTAAGGGGTAGTTTTCGATATGCAGCGAGTAAGTGTTGGAATAATATACCACCACCGATAAAAAATAGTTAAGTATTCCTTCAGTTTCAATTTAAAATTATGTTACTTTTAAATTAAAAATGAAAGAATACCTGCTTGATTATCAGAAAAAATATAATAATGTAAATATAGCTGCAACCGCTGTATAAACTGTCATCTTTAATTAAAATTTTTGTTTTAAAATTAACTGTTTTTATGATATTTTTCGTTTGTTTTAATTGGATGTTATGTTTTTTTTTATTATGAGAATTTAATTAAATTGTTATTATTTAATTAAATTATTATTATTTAATTCAATAACATTATAAATTTTAATTTTACTTAATTTTTTATTGTTATTACAATAATATTTATCCCTAGACTGCTATTGCTATAATTAAGTAAGTGAGTATTTTCAAAAAAACAATTAACAATTGGGGTATTTATGGTCCAAAACTAGGCTAGGCCTGTATCTTGGACACTATTTAACAGAAATAACTGTGATAAAGTTTTTGGTACAAGTAAGTATGTTTTGTTCACAACTGACGGTACTTTGAAAATGGTCAACAAGTGGCGTATAACATATCAATAATCTTTATAAATTCCAATAGTTGGGATACGAAATAATTAGTAGAGGTAAGTTTATGTTTCTATTTGTTACTTTGCTTGTTATTTTATAATTTCATAAATAAATAGTACATAGAAATACAATATTTTTGTATATGTCAGATGTGGCACACCATGCAGTGAGTGTTCTCAAAATATATGTATCGCTTGCAGGTAAGCCGAAAGAAAAAAATATTTCTGATGAGATTCAACACTATCTCTTCGGGCATGACCTGGAACTATCTGATGAAGAAGGCGATGACGAGTTGATCAGAATTGAGTATTTGGTGATAAATCAAGTGGAGATGTTCCCCGAAGTATGACAAGATGGCTTCTTCCATGAAAACATGAGCATATCTAGTCAAAGGTCAAGTAGTATATTATTAGTGGCTCAGCCAACGAGCAGTACTTCTACTATAGCTAACTTTACACCGCAACCTAGTAATGCCAGGCAAGCAAGTCCTAGATGCAACCGAGTAGCATCACGACCTCGAGCAGTACCTACTCCCCGCTTGATTTCACCTTCCCTACAGTCTGTTCGGCCTGCCAGGCCAAAACCTAAGAAGAGAGAATACATATGGAGAAATATGGACTTTCAGTCACCTGATACCACATTTACTGGCATTGACAAGTTGGCACATCCATATAATAGTTTCGAAACACCTTTACAATACTTTTTGTAATTTTTTGACGAAGATTTGCTGGATCATATTGTTGAGGAATCTACTAACTACAGCATTCAGAAAGATTGTTCAAAGTCAATTATGGTTACAAAGACCCGCTCAATAAATATTTAGGCATCTGTCTCTTGTTAGGACTGGTAGCATAGCAAAACATTTGCTATATCTGAAGTTCTATGTTAGGTATACCCACAGGGTGAACCACTCATAATTGAAACGATGCATGACACTTGGTGACTTTGAAAAATTATGAAATGTCTTGAATATGAAACTTCAATGATAACGTAAATTACAAACCTAGAGGAGAGCCAGGATACGACAGACTTTTCCATATAAGACCCTTATACCGAAAAGTCTGTTTGTCCTTCCTATTTCTGACTAAAGTTCCTATTTTTATAAGTACAGATACTTTGATTGTATGGTTCTACCAAAGGTTAAATTAGTTATTATAACATATGTTATCTTGATGAATAAAATTTGATTATGATGAGTTTTGTTTTATTCATACCTGCTCCTAATACACAGTACAGATTTACATTATATTGCATGCTGTGCCAGATGTAGGTCATACGAAAAACCTTACATAATTATGTTTCTACTGACTTGCGATTTTTTTAAATATTTTCCGAGAAATAATTTCCGAGAAATACATAGTAGGTATAATATTTTCTATCTAATATATTTATTTGAAGCCTAAATAAAAAATCATGCACTGTAGGGTTAACACATTAAATATAATAAAATTCAATGGAGAATAGTAATAGCTAAAATTAAGAGTGCAATGTGGCATAAATTAAATTAACATTATCAATTGCAATAGTTGTGTTTTTAAGTACGAGTGTGTATGTATGTAAGTAGTGGTGTGTTGTGTAGGATGTGTGCGTGTGTGTGTGTATGTTTGTGTGTTGCACAGGCATCTAAGTAACTATCTGGTTATTGTAAGGAAATATTTTTCTGTGTTACGATATATTTAAAAGTCGCATCATTAGCATTTTTTTAAAAAGGCAGCGATAGCCTAGTGGAGATACCAACAGACTGCCATGCAGAGGGTATCGGGTTCGAATCCACGGCGCGCACCAATGACTTTTCGGAGTTATGTGCGTATTGAATTGTTAATTATCGCTTGTCCCGTGCCTCGGAGAGCACGTTAAGCCGTCGGTCCCGGTTGTCATGAAAATCTTTGACAATCGTTACAGGGCGTCAGTACCTTCTAACATAAACTGACACTAGTCTAAACCATGGAATATCGCTATCCCTTCGGGTTGCGGAGGTCAGATAGGCAGTCGCTCCGTGGAAAAGCTAATATTCAGCCAAATCCGGTTAGACTAGTAAGCGGACCCCAGATTGAAATTGGGATAACGCTAGGAGGATGATGATCATTAGCATTTTTTTCAGTTGAGATTTTTTGTGTTGAGAAAGGATAATACTTTATTGTAAATATGCGTGTGCAGAAATACTGGAAGCCGTTGTGCGAATGTAGATCTCATTGCTACTGTAGGAATTCTGGGGTTGCGGTTATTTTGCGCGTATATTTGCGGTATGAGATGGGGGCTTTTCGATATTTTTATGTGCATTTTACATGCTACTTTGTGAATATAAAGTTTTCGTACTCCGAGGATAGCTGCTTCTAAGTAGAGGTTATCTGTTGGGAAACGGAACGGTTTATGCAACATGACTTTGAGAACCGCGCGTTAAGCTTTTCTAGTCCCAGCATGTGAGTATTAGCAGCGCCACCCCAAACCACCTAACAATATTGTAAAAGGAATTGGCATAAAGCTGTATAAACTAATTTTCGTATTTTTATGCTGTTAATAGTCGCGTAAGAGTTTCATTATGTAAATAATTTTTCTTACTCGTTTTTCTAAACATGAAATGTGTTGTTTAAATGAATGGATTTGATCTATAATTATTCTATATGTGGACAATTACAGATTGATGTGAAGGTGGTGTTTGTTAAGTAAGATGTTTCGTGGAGTTTTAAGCAGATGTCTTGTTGTCTCGTGGTCTGTGTTTTACTAAAAGCTATGTGTTTGGTTATGCTTACCTACGTTTATTGTGAGTAAGTTTGAGTCGAGCCAGTTGATAACTTTAATCATCCCTGATTCAGCTTCGGCATAGGTACATTCCCAATCCGATCCATTGAAAATTATTGCTGTGTCATCAGCGTAGCAGATCAGTTCGGCATTAGTAATGTCTAATTTTGACTGCACGCTTGGCGTAGTGGTTTAAGCGGCCGCCTTGCCACTTGACACTGCGCGGAGTGTTGTGGGTTCGATTCCCACACGAGACAACACTTTGTGTAATCCATAAATTTTTGTTTCAAGTCTGCGTGTTTATTGTGTCCGTTAGTTGTATGTTTGTAAAGTCCCCGCGACACAGGATTAAGTCCAAATGCGGGAGTTGTCTTTTTAAAAGAAAAAAATCCAGTAAATCATCTATATAAATTGTGAACAGGGTGGGACCGATTAAACTACCTTGCGGTACACCAAAATAAATTATTATTATTATTATTACTAGTCTAATTTATGTCCCACTGCTGGGCAAAGACCTCTCCTTCCAACTTTCACCTGTCACGATCACATGCGAGTTCCCGCCAATCCCTCCGATATGCGTCCAACTCATCCCGCCATCTTCTTCTAGGCCTTCCCCGTTGCCGTTTATTGCTACTAGGCATCCACCTTGTGGTTGTTCCTCCAAAATAAATGCTTTCACTTAAATCTTTATCAATTTTAACACGTTGTCGTCGATTGCTGAGATAGCTTTTGAACCAGTCAGAGGCAATACCTCGGATGCCAAGTGCTTCCATTTTCTTCAGTAAAATTGGTACCGATACGGTGTTGAATGCTTTTGCCAGAACAACAAAAACTCCTAGACATATTTTCCCTTCATCTACGTCATTAGTAATTGTGTGTATAAGAAGACTGACCGCATCTTCTGTACACTTGCCTTGTCTGAAACCAAACTGCCTTTGGGATAAACACGATATCTTCTCGATGTACTTCACTAAGCGGAAGTTTATGAGTTTTCCAGTATTTTTGAAAATATGCTAAGTAGTGAAATAGGTCTGTAGTTATCAGGACATCCGTTATTTCCAGCCTTGTGAATAGGAGAATCAGAAGCGACCTTCCACCTTTCGGGAAAGACTCCTGCGATCATGCTTAGATTACAGATGAAAGTGAATGGTTCAAGGATTAAATTTTTAATATATTTGATAAGGTATGCTCTGTGACTGTCTTATTGCATCTACTTCTTTGATGTCATTTGGAATTAAAAACATTGAGTCGCTCTGCTGTGTGCTGTTTGTAATTTTGTCAGCTAGGTCATTTTCAGTAGTGGCTAGTTTTGTGAGTATTCGGTCTGCTAGTTTTTTCCCTATTGACACAAAGTGATTATTATATTATTTAAATAATTTTTTGGTGTTTCTTGTGAGTTCAAAAGTTCTTGAGCATTTTACTTGCAGATTCCTATGTTTCGTTCAAGGTGACCCACAGTTTTTTAGTATTGTGTTGATTTTTTGCAGTAGGGCGCTGTAATATTATTTTTTTACTTTTCGTAAAAGTTCTGTAAATACGTTTCTGTATCTTTTATACGACAGCATAAAAGTTTCGTTGCTTGCATCATTCTTAGCTTGCAGATGTAATTTATCTCTGAAACGCATACATCTTATTCAACTAGGAGTAATCCAGGGTTTTATTAAAAAAAAATTACGGCTGTACACAATTTATTTTGTGTTACGTAATACTGCGGCGCTTAATATACCTTCAAATGCTTCTAACGCGTCATTCACGTTCTGGCTACAGGTTGCATCGATGTCTAATTTAAGCGCTTCTAGGTCGGTTTTAGGAATTGTTTTGCTTTTATTTTTAATAGGGTTCTTTACGGTTCTTACCGCAACCATAACAGTATCGTGATCAGTCGAAGAACATTTAGCAACTGTTTCAACAATACATTGAAATTTATAGCTGACAAAAGCATGATCTAGGCATGTTTTTTCTAGGGTAGGTATTGTGATTCCTGTTAATAGTCCATGTTGAGCCATTAAGCATTGAAAATCCGTATTGTCCCTGCTGGGATTTTCAGCTATTAAATCTATGTTTAGGTCTCCAGTAAGAACTATATCAGTTGTAGTTTTAAGGTCTAGACTGACCAAAAAGTTGCTTAATCTAGTGAAGGAAGGGGACCGGTAGATATCAATGATATTCAGATTTCCTATATTGATGGATAGGCAATTAGCATCATCGACGACAGGCTCCGAAACAAAGACGTTTTATGTTTCCTTAACGTAAATGACAACTCCACCAGATTTATTTATGTACCTGGTAGTTGTGTTTACTTTGTATCCCTCTAGGCTCCTAGTATTGATATTTTCATTTAACCAACACTCAGTACAATAGCATGATATTCAATATCTAAGCGTTTTAATACTAATGTAAAGCTATCGAAATTCTTTTGGTAACTCCTGATGTTAATAGTGAGGATTTTAAAGTTGTAATCCGATGTTAGGTAGTCCTGGCATAGTTCTAATTTTTAATAGAGTGACAAGATATAGCTAAAGTTTGGTCAATATTATCATAAACGTCTATGTTATCCATGGAGAAGAGTAGGGCACAAAAATAAGTATAGTTTGGAATGTTGTCACTCTCAATAGAAAAAGTAAATGGTTTTGTGTAGGTGAAATTATATTTGAGTTCATAGCAGTGTGTTTGTGTCTTACGAATTATGTATGCGTGTGGATGTGAATTTTTTTGTAACATGTTGTATTGTTTTTGTGTGTGTGTAATATTTTGCTTCTGTTTTGTGTCTTACAGAATTCGTAGGCAGATAGAAATTTTACAAATATGACATAAAAAGTTAAAAAATGCAATAAAATTATTACAATAAAATAGTACATGTGCCATTACCATAGTACCATTTACCATTTATTGTGCGTGGACTTCTGTCCAGGGCGTCCAATTCACGTATCATTCTTGGAATAAAGCGGTGTTCTTTTGCGAGTATCTGTGGTTTATCAAATCGCAGGTAATGGTTAGTTCCTTGTTCTACATGTTCACACACAGCAGACTTCGTCGAGCGTTTATGTTTAATGTCAGCTATATGTTCCTTTAGTCGAATGCCTATGCTTCTCTTGGTTTGTCCAATGTATGAGAGCCCACACTTACAGTCTATCTTGTAAACCCCGGCCTCTTGTAAGGGTAACTGACTCTTGACAGATGGTAATAATTGGCTTATCTCCGTTGGCGGCTTGTAGAATGTTTTGATTGAAGCTCGCTTCAAGATGTAGCCAATCTTGTCGGTCACGCTCTTGATGTATGGGAGGACAGCAGGTTGTCTCGCTACTGTGGCTGGCTACTTACATTATCAGCCATGTCATCCTCCTCCTCCCTGACGGCACTGCCACCTATTGGCGGTGCCGTCAGTGCAGATGTCTGTGTAGGCTGGACGGAGGTGGCATGGCTCGAAGTGAGTACTCGGTGCTCGGTGAGTACTCTGAGCGAATCCAATCAAGCACGGCATTATCTAACTTGCCACTGCGCGGGATAACCCGTACCTGATCCGATACTTGTTGAGCCGTGACGTTGATGCTTGGTTCCAAGGCCTGAAACTAAAATGTTTCACAGCCATGTATATTGAAGATTCAAGATAGTTCACGGTCGAATGTACTGTATCGCTGTTGTGCGTCGGAGATTTTTTTTTGAGAAGTAGCCGATAGGTAGCCATTTGTTGTTTACGCGTTGTTGTAATACAGCGCCTGCGCATTTGTCTGATGCATCACACACGCGAGACATTGGATGGTCGGTGGATGGTGACGGATGTGCGAGTAAAGTTGCGTTCTGTATGCTAGCTTTACAGGCTTCAAATGCGTGCAGGGTTTCGGTTGTCCAGTCGATCTTTGATTTGTCGCATTTTTTCGCATTATGTAGAATAGCGTTGAGTGGAGCTTGAATGCGAGCGGCATGGGGTGTGTTGTCATGGTAGAAGTTTACCATGCCGCGGAATCGCCGTAATTGTTCAATAGTCACTGGCTTCGGATATTCCGCGATGACCTTAATTTTATCGTACGGCGGCTTGATTCCTTCGCTCGATACTTCGTAACCGAGGAATTTCACATTTTTTTGTGCGAATACGCATTTCGATGGATTTATTTTATCCCGTAGTCGTCGAGTCTTTGTAAGACGGTGCGTAGGTCTTCGTAGTGCCTTGTTATTGAGTCTGAGGTCCAATATGATGTCATCGACAAATGGAAATACGTAATCGAGTCCGCTGAGTACTTGATGTATGAATCACTGGAATGTCTGTCCTGCGCTTCTGAGGCTGGGACACATTCTAGGAATTCAAATAGTCCGAACGGTGTGGTAATTGCTGTCTTCTCGATATCAGGGCCGTAGACGGGTAATTGTTGGTAAGCCCTATTTAAGTCGAGTACTGTGAAGACTTTCTTGCCGTGTAGTAGGTACCTACGTGAAATCCTTGAGTCGAGGTACGGGATAGCGATCGGGTTTAGTTACGCTATTGAGTCGTTTGTAGTCGCCACATACAAGGGCTTTTGCTTGGACGGCATTAGACCCTGTTGCATCATGATTTCAAACTCCTTTTTAGCGGCAAAGTAGCGGTGTGGCGGTAACAACCGTGTTCTGCAGTATAGCGGCGGACTGGTGGTTTCAATGTGATGTTCGACGCGATGTTTAGGTATTTGCTTCATGGAGGATAGTCGTATGATGTCTGGGTACTCGGCGAGGATTTGGTGAAAGTGTTGTTGATCGTCGATGCTTCTTACTGTTGGTTCGGTTGAATACGATACAGATGTCTTGACGGAGAGGTTCGTAACTTTATCGATGAGACAACGGCCACGTATGTCGACGAGTAGGTTATGGTGTTTTAGAAAATCAGCGCCGATGATTGGTTTGCTGACCGCGGCGATGACAAACTTCCATGTGTACGGTCGTCGCAGCTTGAGGTCTAATATCATCGGTTTCTCGCCGTAGATAGGTATAATGGTGTTATTAGCGGCGTAAAGTTGAAATGACGTCGGCGCCATCTTCATCCCTTGTTTCTTCGGTATGACAGATATAGCGTATGGCATAGGCGCCGGTGTCGATGAGAAATGATAGGCGAGAGTTTCTATCAAGTATGAACAGGCGGAGAGATGCATGGTTCGCGTCGGTTGCCACCTCAGCCAACGCTGCGGTTAGTTTTCCGACGTGGGCTCAGAATATTCAAACTTGCATGGGCGTGTACAACTTTGAGCTTGCTTACCTAACTTGCGATGATAATACTGCCGCCCATACGATAATCACACTGCCTTCCTTACGAAAAGTGCAATAACTCGAGTTTTGCACCGAATTGAGATAAGTACATATTCGGAATCAGTAGAACGAGATCTATATATTCTTTTAAGACACTTTTTACGTAACTATGACGCAGCCGGTTTTAATACTAAGCCTAACTGCAATATCTAGGTCGATGCTTTATGATTTACATATCAAGACCGAAATAACTATAGATAGGATGACTATAGGTGCCGTGTGGTTGACGGCATAGAATACAAGTGTCACCACCCCTTATCTTCCCGTGGGTGTCGTAAGAGGCTACTAAGGGATAACACGATGCAAATACCATCTTTGCGTAGAGACGGGAAACTCGACATCAAACCTTATACGACTGCCTCGTTGGTCTCGCGGCATAAATGTGCGCGTGGGATCGGGAGGTCCCGGGTTCGATTCCTGGAACGGGCAGTGTTATTGGGTTTTTATGTCACGAAATTCTCAGTAGCAGCACGGAGTCTGGAAATGTGCCCGGTATGGCAATAGGCTCGCCCCTTATTACGTGGGACTAAAGTATATCTGGCGAAAAATGGGTGTAGAAATACACCTCTGCCTACCCCTTCGGGGATAAAAGGCGTGACGATATGTATGACGATATGTATAGGATGACTTACTACGATAACTTACTTACGCTATTAAGAAATTTTACTCCCGACCGAGAACCGAGTCCCTCCGCGACCACAACCGTTGTAAGCCGGTAGAAACGTAGGAGAATAACAGAGGTATTTATGTCTTGAAATAAATAAATTATCGCGACTAAGACCCGCTAAATAATATTGTATGATGTATACAAATCGCGAAAGTTTAAAATCGATTATGTTTGAGTTATTGCAGATATGATAAGGATCCTTATTTACGGTATTAAATAATGTACTAGTTATAGTAGTAGTTAAGTAGAGTTACTGCATTTATAATTACCATACTTCGTAGCTTGTGATTCTCATTTACTAGTTATAAGTACAAGAAGCTTGAGTTATTGCAGTTAACTTAAGGGACCTTATTATTAATTATGGGAAGGATACTAAACTTGATTTACTAAGTAGATATATATTGCATTTATTTCTAGGCAGATTAAATGAATACAGTTTACCTACGCGATATCAATTGCAATAAATTCACAATTTATTGCGATTATAACTAGCACCAGGAGGTTGGAGAGTACGAGGGGAGTAAAATATTTTGTGCAAAAGATAATAGAGAAAAATAAAACAACTTAAAAGCAACTTTATCACTTATTCAGTCAAAAAAGTATCGGGAATGGATTATTTGTTTATGGTTCCAAAGTCAATTTTTTGTTTATTTTTGTTGTTGTTAGATTGCCATAACTGTTTTCCATTTTGGCGCGCCGTTTAAGTTGCATCTGTTAGTTGTATTAAATACAGTGCTGTTTTTAGTTATATACTTAATATCTAGTGAGTATTGCGAAATTCTTAATGGACAAAAACATTGAAAAAAGAGTTTGTCTTAAATTTTGCATTACCAATGGAATTTCGTGTTCGTAGTCAATGTAAATGTTACAACTGAAGTTAATATCGCAAAAGTGAAGCTAGCAGTGACTGAAAATTCTCATTCAGCTTTGAGAGAGACAGCAGCGGAACTTTCTGTATCTCACGATTCGATCCGTATCATTTTAACTAATCATTTGGGTATGAAACATATTGCCGCTCGGCTAGTCCCAAAAGACCTGGATTTTCTTCAAAAACTCAATCGCATGAAAGTCGCTGAGGACATGCTAGAACGAGTCAATTCCAACCTAATTCATGAAATGCATTGTTACTCGTGAAAAGACGAGGGTTTACGGGTTTGACATGCAAACTAGTCAACAAGCTTCGGAGTGGCGCCTTGCAACTGAACCGAAACCGAAAAAACCACGCCAAAGTCTTTTCTTTGACTAACGAGGTGTTTAGCACTTGGAATTCTTGCTGGAAGGTCGAACGGTAAATAAGAAATATTATTTGTGCGTTATGCGGTGTTTAAGAGAATGCAACGAAAAGTGCAGATTTGTGGAAAGATATACCTCGATAATGCGCCTTCGCACAAAGCCATCATTCTGAACGAATTTTTGACCAAACACTCAACAAATACCATCGAGTAACCACCACATTCACCAGATATGGCCCCAGCTGACTTATTTCTTTTTCTTAAACTCAAATTACCACTTCGTGGCACCTGCGTTCAAACGGTAGGAGACATAAAAGAGAATTCGATGAGAGAACTGAACTCAATTCCGGAAATAGCGATTAATATGTTTTTATATTCCCGACCAGTATTTGCGTACTGTAGGCAGAGGACAGCATAAATTCGTTGCTATCCACCTATGTAGCGCTCTCCACAAGCTGAAAACAGTCCTACGGCAAGAGCGATTAAGCTTATAAATGACCTTCTTAAATATAGTCCAGATGCAGACATATTGTTTAAACATATTTATACATAAGTACCTAAATTTAAGAAACAAATTATAGTTCTTACCTCTAGTTAAGTTTATTGTTGTTTTTGTTAACAAATTTTATATTTTTATATTGTTACTTTTAGTTTTAGTAATTTTGTAGAACTTAGTAATTAATTTACAGTACATTAATAAGTATAGATATAAGTGAGTTGGTGTACTATATGCTGTATACTTATATCTTATAAATAAATTAATATGAATATGAAGTGATTCCCATTGTAATTGTACTTTTTTAGTTTGAAATGAAAAAGATTTAGTATAATAATTTTTTTATTCATGAAATTATAACCAATTTCACATTATTTTGAAAAACACATCTGAACGCAGAAAACAGTTTCATACTAAATCGGTGAGAGGAAAAATAATGTTGTGCAAACTTCTGTTTATTCATAGGTATTTGACATAATCGTGTAACATCTCCGTTTTTCTTATAGTAACAAGTTAATAATTTGGCGTTTTACTAATGAAAACCGCAATAAATAAGAAACTTAATGCACATTTGGTTAGGAAGCAGTTAAAAACAAAAATGAATTGCTACTCAAAAATGCATCATCTTGGTTTCCTAACCATTAGGATAAATAGGTTATATATATAAATAGGTTAATTATTGCGGTTATGACTAGTAAACATTCTTTCCACATGGTAATAATACTGAACATTATTTTATTTATTGGTTTTTATATCGGGATTATATGTGGGAACAAACATAAAGTACCACATAATATTCTCTACATTGTTATACATCATGTAGTGAAAGTTTCAACCTGATACCTTGTATAGTGATGGAGATACAAACAAAACAAAAATAAAATCTTTACCCGCGTTTTTCTCGAAATCAGGTTTGACCTAGTTATTGCACTTTTCGTAATGACGGCAGCACAGTAAGTCACATTTTTGTCGATATTGAGTTAAGTACATATTCGGAAAGTAGAGATCGAGATCTACAATAGGGTACTTTCGGTGGTAAGCAAAAAATATGAAATGTGTTAAAAATTAAAAATAATGTAAAAATAAATACAAATGTATTGAATTTGAGTCACAAATTCATCTGATTGATTTAATAAATCGAAATTAAAAATCGTTTTTTTTTATCTGTATATCACGTGACTTGAAATACGAGCCACAATGGTGTGTCGTCATAAAGGCAATAACAAACTGCTGTCATTGTAGATAATATTGAAATCCAAATGTCAAATAAGCGTCAATTGTCCACGTCAGTTTTGTTTACCATTATGACGTCAACGAATGATCGATAGCGTTTTCGCGGGCATTAAAATAGTTTAACTTTTGACATCGTTTTTTGCCAAGAAAGCATAGTTATTTCGCCGAAGTATTTTTTTCTGTGGCTTTTTACTACGAACTCAATATTTTAAAGTACTTCGTCAAACAGAGTAGAATACCCTATTCTGTATATTCAGAATTTGAAAATGTGGCTTACATAAAGAAATAAGATTAAGCATAATTACAGCTGTAAGACACGATAGGCACCAAGGTGCACTTATTATGAATGCAGTATGGGCACAAACCGTTTATTTTTGCATAAAGTTAAATCAATTACCTAGGTTTTACTACAGTAAGCAATCTTACTATAAATATTATAAAGTAACAATTTGATTACACCAAGTACAACTTAAATATATTAACAGTAAGTGGCACTTGTCGTTACTATATTAAGTAATTGGAATAAAATATACTATTGCATTACCTTAGCATAACTACAGCAAGTAGAACTTACTGTATATATAACAAAACAGCGTATTAAAATTATTAATTGTATTTGTAAAAGTTATAAACAGCAAGTATACTTACTGTGATTATGTTTAGGAATACCTCATATTATGTGTAGACTTGTCTAGAACAAATTAGGTAAGTGCGTTACTTACTGTATTATCATATACTGTATTATCATTATATATATTTTAAGATTTTTAAGGCGTTTAGGGTCCGGGCAGAGAGTGCAACTGTATAAATTTGCAGTCGCGGACCGCGCAAAAATAAAGACGGACACGCGTCGGTCAATAAAATTGGCGCCCAAATCACCCGTGAGTATACCTACGTTCCTAGCTTTTGTATTTGATCAGTTATAAAGGTCCAATAATAAAGTATATTAACGGTCTAATACTCGTATAATGAGATTCACACTGTTTTACATTACCTACTATAACTATTTAAACACTTCAGTAAAATGATTGCCGATACGTACACAAATTATAATTTACGATTTGTATTTTATAAAAATATAACTACAATCAACACGTACTGGAATATGTATAAAATAACTATGTATTAATACTTTGGCTTTTTAAACATATCTTTTACAAAATAATAATAAAGGATAAGATTCTTATGTTTTTCATATTTCAAGCTATTATATGCATAAATAATGTGTCTCACCTAGTTGTTAGATTGGTGAAGGTCGACGAGTATACCTAAAGGTTGTTAAAGTTGAAAGGGGTCAATTCGCACTAATGTATAAAACGGGTCAAAATGAGATGTTTCATCATTGGACTTTTTACAAGCTAAAATTGTAAAGACCTAAAAGTTCCCTGAGGTGAAGTCGAAACATATTCCAAGAGTCTTTAAGAATTTTGGTCTAACATTCCGGTTTCGAATTCTGCAACAAATCTATTAACTGAAGAATTTTAAGGTTGTTTTTATAATCTTATAAAGTTGACAACATACACACGACACAGCCCCACCTTTATTTGTAAAATGAACAAATGGAAATACTGTTATTATCTACATATATTTCTTATTGTAAACTTCTTCAACTTTCTTATTGTAACTTTGAATAATAATTATATTTGTAAGTCTACATTTTACTAGTCATTTAAAAGACGTTTAATATTTTTAAACTACTACAAATAGGTTATAAAAGTAATTTTATTTGAAGATTTTAATAGGGAAATTTCCTGCAAGTGAAATAAATTATACAAGTATTTTTATCTAATGAAATATGTCAAAATTATGGTAGTTTGATTCATTAATTAATGTTAAAACTTTACTTATTTTTTTTCATCGAAAATTTATTGATAATAAGTATTCTATTTGACAACAAAAAACTATGACGTCACTAGGTCTTATTTCATCGCCGTTGAAAAGGTCGTTTTTGACATTTCATTAAAGTGCTTGATTTGACTAGTTGGAAACAACCCTATTTTTTTTCTCGTTCTGAGACGTAAATAAGCCTTATGGGAAATTAAAGTGCCTTTGTCTTTTTATGTTTTTTATTGTGTACAAAGAAGTACAACTAATATATAGCTAAATAAGAGTTTTAAGGAAAAACTATAAACGTGTTATGTTTCAGAGATAGTGCTTAGTTTGTTTAATATTGTTTTATGTAAGTACGAAGAAGTTTTGTACAAATACTAATGATTACCTTTGGTTACGTTAAGCAATTTTAAAATGCTATACATAATCAAATAATAGAACTGAATAAAAAAAAATCTAGTTTCTCAAAGTTATTTGTACATGTTTTATTAAACTGTGATTTAATAACATCAGCTATGTGTCATTTTCCGACAAATAATTAAGGAAAATGTAATTAAAGTTGCTGCCGGTGCTTTATGAGGGATGCTGTAATTTTACATATTTCTTCTAGCTATAATTACAGTAAGTGCCTAAGTTACTTTAAGCAAAAAATATCATATTTGTTATTCTATTTAAACATTTATCTTATTTCATAATCATTTTTACAGTATGTACCTACAACTAAAGATAGTTACAGTAAGTCACACACTTACTGTAGTAATAATAAGAAAATGTTTTTATTTATTTTCTTCATTACTTAACATAAATATATTTTTAAGATTTACAACACATATATTACATTACATGTACTTAAAATAGAACACCTATAAAACATGCCTATATTTACGTTATACATTTGTAAGAACTTAGATTTAATCTATTTTGAGGCAGAAATGCTAAAAATAAAGAAAAAACTTTGAGCGCGTGTTACTGTGTGTATCACAAGCACGGCAGAATAGCAGATAGATGTGTCATAGCGCTGCGGTGTACTACTGCGTGAAGAACGTTGGTTGCTCGGAGATCGTGATTTGCACGTATTATTATCGTAATACTGGCGTCTCGGTTGATAAGCATGACGCGATCTCAGTTCTTCTACTTCTCGCGTAAGTTGTTGGGCTTTCAGCTCTACTATCCCCCTCGTGAGAATCTCGATTTTCTCATGCAGTGAGCTTAGGTCGGTCGGGGAGCGTTTGGTAGGTATCGGCGACGTGGTGGTGATGTTGCAGCGTGGGTTTGAGTTCGGTGTAATAGCGGCGATAGCTGAGACTTCGGGACGAGAATGTTCTAGGATTTTGTCGGCCATAGATGCGAGGTCGTTGATGTCGGATTTCTGGGCGATGTTCTCGCTCACGGCGAGTACAGCACGTATTGATTGTGGTAGATGGTAAGTCCACATAATACGTAACGTGGATTCGGAGATGTTCTCGCCGGCGAAGTTCTTCATCCGCCGGAGTAGCTGCGAGGGTTTCATTTCACCTAGTTCCATCTCGGATAGTAAACGCTGTACTTGCCGCTGTTCAGATTCCTCGTAGACGTGTAGGAGCCGGGTCTTGATGGCATCGTACTTGTTGTTCTCGGGAGGCCGTAGGATGATGTCGGCGATCTCGTCAATTTCTTGCCGTTCCAGCTGACCGATAACGAGCTCGTACATAGCCTTGTCACCCTTCTTGTGCGGTGAAACTATTGCTTCAAATTGGGCGAACCACAACCGCAGCCTGTCACGCCATATGGGTGGTAGCGACGCCGGAGAGTTCTTTGTCGGAAACAGGGCTGCTTGATGTTGCCATGATGAAATTTTCAGAAAACGAGGATACTTTCTGCGAGGATTTTCTTCTATGTTCAGGCGGGGTCACCACTAAGGGGGGGGGGGTAAGGTAGGGTCTGTAGCTGCTGGTGAAGGTGCAGAATGAGAAGTCCGATCTTGTTGTTGTATGAAGAGAATATATTTACAAAATAAACTTAGCCTAAATATATGTACAAAATTAGTTTTACAAAGAATGGTAGCTAAAACTACGATACAATTCACGACAGCCAATCTGATGAAATCCTTAATGTAGCAAGTGAAACAATAGTAAAAAATACTAGAATATTAATTATATTAGAAAAATAAAATAAGCTGTTTACAATGTGACAGATCAAACAATAATGAAAAAGAACGTAACACTTCATTTGAAAACAAAGAAAAAATATCCTAACCAAAGAGTCTCTAAGTCTTCCAACACTGCCCCTTACTCTAGCAATTATGTAAAGCTATTAAACTAAAAACCATTATTGCAAGAGTACAATCAAAAATAATAATAAGAAGACTTAAATTAAACCTAAGCACTTAGTCATTAAATTGTGCTTTATCCTTGGCAAAGCTTTTGTGCATAGGTCAGCTTCTAATTCTGCTGATGGTTTATAAAATATCTGTATTAACTTACGCTCAACACACTCTTGAATAAAATGATGTTTTACGTCAATGTGTTTGGTTCTTCGGTAACATTGATTTTCCACTATTTTAAGCGTGCTCTTATTGTCATTATAAATAACAATAGGTTCACGCGATAAGTTGAAAGGTTTCAATTCATATATAATATTATGTAGGAATTTAGCCTCTTTTACCGCTGTACCAAGAGCATAATACTCAGCTTCTGTACTAGAACATGCAACATTATTTTGCTTATGGCTATGCCAATTTATTACATTATGTCCAAACCTACTCACGAAACCCGAATAAGATTTTCGATCGTTAGTATCACCGGCCCAATCTGCGTCGGATGAAATTTCAAATTTATTACTACCTCGCCTAAAATTAAGTCCGTAGTCAGTTGTACCCGATAAATATCGTAGCACGCGCTTAGCAGCAAGCCAATGTGTTTCATTATAACAAGTGTTATATTGACTGAGCTTACTGCATACAAATGCAATATCAGGACGAGTGCATACAGCAAGATACATTAGGCTTCCAATAAGTTCCTGATATGGAAACCTTGAATCAACTTTCTCAACTTTTGGAGGATTAAAGTTTACTTCCATGGGAGTTGCAACTTTATGACAATCATCCATGCCAAACTTTATCAAAATATTTTTTACATATTCCGACTGGGTCAATTTCAATGTCCCTTGCTCCCTGTTCCTTTCAACTTTCATTCCCAACGCTTGTGTAACAGGTCCAAGCAATTTTATACTAAAGTTGGAACTGAGCAATTCATAAAGTGTTTTCTTTTGATGATCATTAGAGCTAAATATGAAAAATCATCAACATAAAGAGCTATTACTAATTTGTCTTTATAGAACACACATTGTTCACTCTTCAACTGTTTATAACCATTGTTGATCAAAACTTCATGAACTTTTTCATTCCATGATCTACTGGCTTGTTTGAGCCCATATAGACTCTTTTTGAGTAAGCACACTTTGTTCTGCCCCTCAATTTGAAAACCGGTAAGTTGCTCCATATAGATCTGCTCATGTAAATCCCCATTAAGTAATGCTGTGTTGACATCAACATGTTCAATGTCCATCTCATTTTCAACACCAATCGCAAAGAGTAGTCGTAGAGTGCTATGTCTCACAACAGGTGCAAAAGTTTCTTCATAGTCAATTTTATATTGTTGAGTAAAACCTTTAGCAACTAATCTTGCTTTAAATTTTTCAAATTTCCCACTTGGATCTACTTTTTCTTTAAAAACCCATTTAGATTTTATCACATTCCTATTGTTGGGTCGATCCACAAGTTCCCATACACCATGCGACATTAGCGAGTTATATTCATCTTGCATTGCATCTATCCAATCTTTGGCATTCTCACTTTTAATCGCTTCGTTATATGTTTTAGGCTCGCAACGTCCCATTAAAGCTAGATCAGAGAAATAGTTCACTTCATCATCTTTGAACCAAATAGGAGGATGCCGCTCACGTTTGGGTCTAGAATGTTCAGCAATTTCCACATCTGAAACATTCTGTTCCATAACTAGTGAGTCTTGTTGAATATTATCCAATGAAGCTTCTTTCCGTTCATCACATGTAACTATTACTTCGACATGAGAATCTTCTTCAAGATCTAGAGCATTAATGTCGGTTGACGATATGTCTGGTGTGGCGAACTCATCACTGTCAGATTCATGGATAAGTCCATGAGAAGTATTTGGTTGATACACCGTTACTTCAACAGTATTTGTTAAATCTTTAGAACTTTCTAAAGAATTTGCTGTCTTGTAGGTTATACCTCGAACAGTTTCAATAAATTCAACAGAACGAGCTTTAATTAATGTTGAGCCATCATCAGGATCTCCAAGTCTGTAACCTTTGGTATGATCACAATATCCTAACATAATGTAGGGCTTAGATTTAGGATCAAGCTTTGTAGGTTTTTGTTGGGGAGTAAGAGCATAAGCTGTGCTACCAAAAACTCGAAGATTACTGAGATCCACTTTAGATCCAGTCCACAATTCTTCAGGTGTAGCATCTTTTAAAGCTGCAGTTGGACTACGGTTTTTCAAATAACACGCAGTATTTACCGCTTCAGCCCAATATTGTTTCACCAAATCAGCATCTTGCAACATCGTTCTGGCTTTTTCCATTAAAGTTCTGTTTAAGCGTTCAGCGACGCCATTTTGTTGGGGTGTATACGGGACTGTCGTTTCGTGAATAATACCGCATTGCTTAAAATAATTCGCGAAATTTTTATTACAGTACTCTGTGCCATTGTCACTCCTAATCCGCTTTATTTTAAGATCAGTTTGATTTTCAACTAACGTTTTGAATTGTATAAACGTATTCAAAACAGTCGTTTGATCTTTGCGTTTCAGAAAATATATAAACGATTTGCGCGAAAAATCATCCGTAAATGTTATAAAATAACGATAACCACTCCAACTATTGACCGGAAATGGTCCACATATATCCGTATGAACTAAGTCAAGTTTTGTCACGCTCCTTTGTGCCTGACCACGCGGGAATGATTTGCTCTTTTGTTTACCCTCAAAACAAGGAGTACATGGTGTCAAATCACCACTGGTAAACTTAATACCATTCGCTAATTTATCACGAAGTGTTATCATACCTGCTAAACTTAAATGCCCAAGGCGACGATGCCATAGTTCCAAAGAATTAAGGTTGGACACAAAAGCATTACCTTTAGTGCGAATATTAGGCTCTTGGTTTTCTTTACATACGTAACAATCCTTTTTCTGATCAATTTTGTAAATACCATCCACATTAGTAGCCGTTACAACGCTGGAACCAGTCACATTGACCTTATCTTTCCTGTAAATATGACATTTATTAACATCAAATAATAAAACATAGCCTTTGGCTGCAATTTTGCTAACAGACAAAAGATTAGCTGCTACTTTCGGCACATACAAAGCATCAGTAATAACTTTTTTAATATTATCATCAAATGTTACAGTAATATCACCAACGCCCTCACTGTATATCTTATCATTATTCGCAGTACTAATTTCGGATTGGTTACTGGTAGAAAAATTATTCATCCAGTCTTTCCGATTAGTCATATGACTAGAACACCCTGAATCTAAGATCCAGCTATCACTGTCACAAACGCTATTCACTAAAGCAATTTTTTTAGAGAATACTGTCAGATTTGCACTACTTCCCTTCTTTGTAGACGAAGATGCAACTGGCGTCAAGGTTTTTTCAGGAATCTTCTTCAAATTCTCTTTTAATTTAGGACACCTTGGCTTAATATGCCCTTTTTCTTGACAATTATGACATGTTGGAATAAATTTGTCTTTTGCAACAAGAATCTTCTCAGTAGGTTCCACATTCGACATTAAAGTTCCTTTTATAAATTCGATTTGTATCAACTGACATTTCACAAAGTCAGATGACAGTTTAGTATTTGTGGCTTCCATGGCCATTATCAAAGAGTCAAACTCATTTGGTAATCCGATTAGCATAATTTCGGCTAGTTCATCATCCTCTATTTGACATCCAATATCTGCCAATTCTTGAGTTACAGAAATTATATTTCCTAAATAATGGTCCATTGAGCTATGATCAACATATCTGAGCTGCGATAGCTTCCTTTTAAGGCTTAATCGTCGACTAATGCCACTATTCTCATAAGCTGCCTTTAGTTTATTCCAGGCGTCTCCCGCCGTCTTGGAAATCTTGACATGAGGGTAGCAAATTGGCTCGATATTTAAACATATTTTGGCATATGCTCTCTGGTCTTTTATGGGGTCCGAAATAGTACTCGTTATAACATCCCATAAGCCATTATCAATCAATAAAAGTTTGATTTGAAACTTCCAATTTTGATAATTTGAAACACCCTTTAGTTTCTCAATAGATATATGTGAATTACTTACAATTGTAGTATTCATACTCGAAGAGCTAATATTATTTTCCATACTGGCATAAACACTAAGGTGATTTAGTTCTTCACAAAATAATATTCCACGAGAAAGAAATTATTTCACATTTAGATCAATGATCACATACTTGAAACATTCATGGGGTAGCTTCATAGGAAAACACATACTACATTATTTGGAATAGGTTTGCCCATTTACTTGCGCGAGACATTGCCCACTTTGGCTTTACCCATAATTATATTGCCCATAACCTGATGAAATCCTTAATGTAGCAAGTGAAACAATAGTAAAAAAATACTAGAATATTAATTATATTAGAAAAATAAAATAAGCTGTTTACAATGTGACAGATCAAACAATAATGTGATGAAATCCTTAATGTAGCAAGTGAAACAATAGTAAAAAATACTAGAATATTAATTATATTAGAAAAATAAAATAAGCTGTTTACAATGTGACAGATCAAACAATAATGAAAAAGAACGTAACACTTCATTTGAAAACAAAGAAAAAATATCCTAACCAAAGAGTCTCTAAGTCTTCCAACACAATCAGGGCAAAGTATAAAATATTGTAGTTTTCTCGTGCGAGCGCTTACACGTGGAGAATGAGCGGTCCGCACTTGATTGTGCGGCGTACAACTAGCGGCCGGCGAGGTTTTGCCGCTGACGTGTTTCACTCGCCATTTCGCTGTTTGGCTCCGTTGCGCGTGGACGTACATATATGAAATTTATGTATTGCAGCTACAATACTAAAGTGCTAATAACTTCATTTTTATTTTCGTAAATATTGTTATTGATATTGGTTGACGTGTCATATTTGTCGTGACGGCTGTCATCTCTTCACTTTTTCTTTATTTGTAGCGGTTTTTACAAAATGTTTCCTTCTTATAATTGAGTTTAATATACAAATTTAGATGCGATATATTATTACAATTTGAATTAAGTGAAATTCGCGAAATATTAATATTTAAAATTCTTTGATGAAAAAAGCACGTTGACCAATGTCAACGTGCTTTTTTCATCAAAGAATTTAATAATCTGGCAACACCACCAATGTGGTGTTGCCAGATTATTATTATTATAAAAAATCTCGAAATGGTTTTTCACGTACCGAAAGACTCCGATACATAATGCCTTCTGCCAATTGTCATGCACGTTAGTTTTGGCTAAGAGTTATCAGTCAGTCACTTACATCACCATCCCTGCCCAAACTAAGCAGAGCTTGTAAAGGCTGCTACACACAGTGCCGGCGGCATGGCCGGCGGCCTGTTACATTCGCGCTAAATGAACGTCATTTTGGGAGTCGCGTAAAATGAGTCGGCGGAATTCGGCTGCATACTAAAGTCCAACTCACTTTGCGTCGCCGTGTAGTACAAACACCCTGAAGTTGCGAGTGTATTCTACTCCATATCACCTAAGGACTTACGTTATTCCCGAACCCGAACTAAGAATGAATTCTAATAGTTAGGTGATACGGAGTAGGATACGCCGAATGCAGCGTAAATTCCGCCGACTCATTTTACGCGACTCACAACTCACAAAATAACGTTCGTTGGGCCTTACTCTTAAAGCACTTAATGCCCACCTAGTTTATTTAGTTAAATTTCAAATGATGTACCTGTGTTCTAGATTTCCATCCGAAGATGATCTAAGACAGCAGTGGATTACAAAAATTTACAGACACGATTGGTCTCCGACTAAATATACAAAAAGTTCTTGCCATTTTAATGATGAAGACTTCATAGTGACAAAAAAAGGCCTTAGAAAATTAAAGAAGGGAACTATTTCGTCATTCATAAAAAACCATTTTATTCAAACATGTTTTTTTGTTTTCATTTCAATAAAAAATACGTATCAAGATGGCCTACTAAAATCCTGAGTACGACCCTGTTGCATCCTGCACTTTTAGTGACACCTAGTGTGAGATAGTTGCGTAACTACAAAGTAAAATCAACAGAGTTAGCGAGTAGTTTTGCTATTGAACGGTAGATGGAAAATAAAGAAATGGGCGGGATCTAACACCCCCTCACCCCGCAAATTGTCACGCGTTTTTTCCTAGGGAAATTATATTACAACATCTCCTCTTTGTATCTGCTCTGTGGGCGGCACACAAATCCGCCGGCCTGGCCGCACGAATGAGCCGTCGGCATGGCCGCGCGAGTAGGCCGCTGTGCCGGCCGCGGGTTGCAACTTGCTATTTGTGTATGGTCGTTCTATTAGGGTTGTCAACCATACTTTATAATAACGTATCTTACTTTATTTTTGGCAATTATACTTTATACTTTTACAAATAAAGTATATGAAAATACTTTACTTCCAACCCTTACTGTGACGTGTAAAACCAAACACTAATCATGAATATTTATCTATAGGTATAACGTTACACATGAGTTAAATGGATGATGGGAACTATTTAGGCTCAACGAGATCTAAAAGAAATTCACCACTGAAGGAAAAATATTTTTTACAGACAAAGGCAATTGGCAATAGTATAAACTCACGCCTGTGTCCCCGAAGGATTAGGCAGAGGTGTAATATTACACCCACATTTCGCCATGAATTTTTAGGTCCCACGTAATAGGGGGCGAGCCTATTGCCGTTACCGGGCACATCACCAGACTCCGAGCTGCTACTGAGAATTCGGAAAAACCCAGTAACACTTTTGCCCAACCCGGGAATCGAACCCGGGACCTCCGATCAGCAGTCGCATACACTATCCACTGGACCACGGAGGCAATTTATACTTAAAATCATGTTTTTAACCTACATAAACGACCTACCAAAATCTCTTAAAAATGAATACATCCAGCCCAGTCTATTTGCGGATGACGTCTCATAATTATTAAAACAAGAAAAAAATGAAAACCCAAATTAGTTATTACATAACACTTTGCAAAATGTCGAAAATTGGCTTCAAGAACATAATCTGGAAATAAATTATAATAAAACAAAAATCATACAGTTTAGAACATATCAGACACCACCGCTAGAAATAAAATTAAACTATAAAAAATCTACAATAAATACAACAACAACCTTTAAATTATTAGGCATAGATATAGACTCGCATATAAATTGGAAATGCCATATTGAACAGTTAAAAACGAAACTTTCCAAATTCACCTACGCCCTGTTCCATCTAAATCATAGCACAGATACAAAAACTGCGCTATCAGCATACCATTCTTACGCCTATTCGTGGCTTAGATATGGAGTCATGTTATGGGGGAACAGTGTGGATGTACAACAAGTGTTTATAATGCAAAAAAAATGTATAAGGATAATAGCACAAATAAATAACGAACAAAGTTGTAAACCATACTTCTTAAAATATCACCTGCTCACCTTACCTTCTATTTACATTTATGATATCTGTATTTATGTATTTAAAAATATCCATACATTTACAAAGGTGCAAGAAACTCATAATGTAAACACTCGCCACAAAAGTCGCCTTTACTTACCACCTTCACGAATAAAAATGTTGAACGAAAGCCCACATTATATGGCTATACGAATATACAATTAAATACCGAAAAATATCAAAAGCGAAACAAAATTTCATACATTTAAAAATAAATTAAAAGAATATCTACTAAAAAAACTGTTTCTATTCTGTTGAAGAGTTCTTGGCAATAGGTAAAAACTATAACTAAAAAATAATATAAGTTTATATATAATATATATTAATAAGGCTATCTACAGAGCCAACATGAATAATAGGTACAACTAATAAATCTATAATATAAAAATGAATCGCAAAATGTGTTGGTAAGCGCATAACTCAACAACGCCTGGACCAATTTGGCCAATTCTTCTTTTTAAATGTTCGTTGTCGTTCAAAGATGGTTTTTACGGCGAGAATAATTCTAATAATTGCCGGAAAAACCCTAAAAACAGCCCTTTTTTGCCATACAAACGTTTTCTAACTAAAACGTAGAGTTAATTTGTAATTTATTACCGTTGCATAAAGTTCAAATTCACGTGCGCGTAGATATACTTCTTTGTTCGATAGCATTTTTGACAGGTTTCCGGACCTGAAGTCTCAGTGCCGCCGCCCAGCGGGCTTCATGTCAGAAGAAACCCATTGATAATCCCTACTTAATATTATAAATTCGAAATTGTGTATGTATGTATGTTCCGTTTTCGTGCTAAAACGGCTGAATCAATTTTGTTGAATTTTAATATAGAGATACATATATAGGACCGTGGAGACGGATATAGGCTACCATAAGTTGTAAAAATTAAACTGGGAGGGATTGTAGGGAGGGTAGAAGTTTGTACGGCACAGATTTACCTCTTGGAAGTAAGAAGCCATGCGCTGATAATTGATTGCTGCGCATGTGCTATCGCATATCTGTCAGTACTGTCACGTCATACCTACATAAACAATGTCATATTGTGCACGTTGATTAAATTGTTCACATATCTATACTAATATAATAAAGCGGAAGAGTTTGTTTGTTCGTTTGTTTGTTTGAACGCGATAATCTCAGGAACTACCGGTCGGATCTGAAAAATATTTTTGTATACGATAGCCCAGTTATTCCGTAAGGTTATAGGCTATATAACATAACGTTTTGTCCCTTTGGGGCCGGGCAAAAGACTAAAAAGGCTAAAAGATAATGTCGGCTAATCTCAGGAACTAGCAGTCGCATTCTAAAAATTGTTATTGCCGTTGAAAGCCCAATTATTCCGAAAGGCTATTGGCTATATAAAATTACGCCACAACTTTTAGGGGCCAGACCAAAATAATAAAATGGTCAAACGAGAAGGGGGAGGGTTGGGTCAAAGGCAAAAAAAGGCTAAACGAACAGGATACGTTTTCGCGATTTTCGGGACGCTGATTAATAATATGAAATTTATTTAGCAATCCAAGATGGCGGACGGGAAATCAAAGACGGTGGATGAGAAAATTTAAAAATCAATATGGGTATCGCCTTCGATATTTTAAGGGGTGGGGAATCGAAATACAACATCTATTTCGTGATCAAAGATGGCGGATGGGAAAATTTAAAAAGAAAACAATATTGGTATCGTCTGCGATGTTAAAAGGGATGGGGAATCCAAATACAACATCTATTTCATTATTCAAGATGGTGGATGGGAAATCAAAAATGGCGGATGGGAAAAATTTTAAAAATCAATATGGGTATGGAGAATCCAAATACAACATCTATTTCCTGATCAATGATGGCGGATAGGAAATCAAAGATGGCGAACGGGATTTTTTTTATGTCGATATGGTTAAAAGTAAAAAAAAAGTAAAAATATATCCTTATTATACTTATATATCCTATAATTATCGTCTTCGATATTTTAAGGAATGGGGAATTCAATATTAAATAAAGATCTATGTTTGTTTGTTCATCACTTAAAGACTCTGAAATGATAAGAGATTAAGCGCCAAGTCAATGGTAACTGAAAAAAGGACTTGGAAAATAGAGAATTAAATAAAAACTCTTAAAAAGGCGGTACGGAGTTCGCTGGGTCAGCTAGTTGTATATAAAAATGATACATGTTTGTAAAAATTAATATTACCTATGATTTGTCCTCAATTTTTGCTATACCTGTAAAAGGTTGCTAAGTTGTAAGCATAAATGTATACCAAGTAAGACCGTAAACTGTACACTTAGTTTGCAAATAAACATCTTTGAATCTCCGTCTCCGTCCTCGCCACTTCAGAAGATCAGAATCAAAGAGTTCAGTGATGAATCCAAAGTGGCGAGTAGAAAGAAATAGAACGTCAATAATTAACGTAATTAAAAACTAAGTTTTTTAATTTTTATAGTCAAACAAGCTATGAAACATTTAAAGATAGAAAAAGTTGGCAAAAATGGTAGGCAACCCTACTTTGTATACAACTGGAATGATGCCCGGCGGCCTTCTGCGGCCAATGCCGGCGGCACTGACGCCCGCCAAAAGCCGGCGGCATGAGCCGCGCGACAAAAGCCGGCGGCCCATGCCGCCGGCACTGTGTGTAGCGGCCATAATATGGGTACTAAATAATGGATAAACATACATAGGTATCTATATACTTTTTTTAAATACTAAAATATTATACATAAAATCACTCAGACCAAGGCAATCATCCATGTTCATGCACACAAATGTTTGACTTAAGCGGGAATCAAACCCTTAGTTAGCTTGTGGGTAGGTAGGTACGTTTTTTGCATTTTATTAACTACTGCTTCACCAGTCGAATATATGAGCTTGAACGTATCGGTTGTGTCATTTGACTACCCCCATACCCAAGTTATAACAGGGAATAATAATCAGTCTTCTTTCACTGATGCTCACTGGTCTGCATTCTGAACGCGAAGGCTACTTAAGTTATATTGCATACATTGTCATGCAATATAACGTGATATCGAAGCCAAGGGTTTGTAACATAAAGCCTAAGAACATATTCAACGTACTTTTCAACATTCGTGCTCCATTTGTAACGACTGGCTTAGTTTTTCTGTTCTTCATAATACTACGAGTATTGTAACAATTACAAACCATATAAGTTGATTTGGCGTTGTGCTCATATAAGGTGCCTGAGGGTGCTTACATAAAGAAACAGGTTTCCGGTACAGACAAATCTGTACGGGTCGGTACAGATCGGCGCAGGAATAATATTTCAATATAATCTATTCACTCACTTGTAAAGAAACAGGTTGTAACTTGTCGGTGCCGACTACCTGGACCGAGCCATACGAGCTTAAGCATTTACTGGTGTAGGGTGTGTGTTTATATTCATCAGCCTTTAACAGTCCACTCCTGGACTAGGCCTCTCCTTTGAAAAGAGGAATTGGCCTACTATACCACGCTGGCCAAACGGGTTGGTATAGGGTTTGTATCAAGTTTCCCTTCTCTTGCAGTGCTGTTCTCTGCATAATATGCTCCCTCTGTCGGCTCTTACGACACCCATGGGATGATACAGGGTGGTGACAATCCGTATTCTTAATCCGTCACCACACGGAAACGGTGTGTGTTTATAATAATGTCAAAAATGGATTTGGATAACGAAGTTTTGATAGCCTTAGAGTTTGATAAACAATGTTTATGGGACAAAACTCATAAGTTCCACAGCAACAGAAATGTTACAAATTAATGTTGAAAAGAGATCAGTTTGGAAACGAAACAGGATGGTGACTACTTTCAATAATAATTTCTATTTATTTTAATTTTAGAGAAGGAAACTCGATAGAAACCCGGTGGTCTGTCCCGCCGTTAGGGACTAACTGTCAAACCCAAAAATAAGCAATAGGACAGTAAAACTACCGACGTGATCATGGCTGTGGGAAATATTACAGTAAATTTACCCCAGGGGGGTACCGGCGGAGCCGGAGAATCCCCTCCTCATCCTGTATCTACAGGACGAGGCTGCTCCTCGTATTCTGGGGGGACCAACCTTACAGCTGTAGGCGGCGACACTATTCGCCATACGTCACGCCAAAATAACCAAAACCTCAAGCGAAACTGTTCACGTCGGGGCGGAAAGTGGGCATCGGAATGTCGATTTGCGACGTTGAATGTAAGAGGAGGAATGAATGAGAAACTGCATGAAGTATACGAGTTAATGAGTGACAGAAATTTGGATGTATTGTGTGTAAATGAGACTAAACGTAAGGGGAAAGAAATACTGACGCACGGCCCTTTCACAGAAATATGGTCAGGAGTTACCAATGACGAACATGGTAGTAAGGGCGTCGGTATTATTCTTTCAGAGCGAATGGCAGAATGCATGCGAGGGTATGAATGCGTAAGTCCGCGCCTTATGTGGGTCCGGATGAATGTAGGTCTGACACCTCTATTCCTGATAGGTGTATACGCTCCGGACTCTTCCTACAATAAGGCGGTAAGAGAGGAATTTTGGGAACAAATGAGAGAGGTTGTGTTATTGCGTAAGTGGAATTAACGTATTGTCATGCTTGGAGATTTTAATGCAAAGGTTGGAGTGAAGCGTGAGGGGTATGAAAAGGTACTTGGAACGTTTGGTGATAAGAGTGTGAATGACAATGGCGTGTACTTATTAGATGTATGTGTGGAGATGGGTCTGTCTGTGATGAATACGTGGTTTCAGCACAAGATGATACATATGTACACGTGGCGTAAGAACGATGGACATGTTACGTTAAGAAGCATGATAGATTTTGTGATAGTCGATGAAAGAATGAGAATGAAAATAGTAGATACTAGGGCTTATCGTGGACCGGATATTGGCACAGACCACTATTTGGTGATATTAAGAGTTGGTGGTATGTTTAAAAACTGGCGGCACAGAGCTAAAGAGTCGTATACAGAATTAGAACGCATAAAAGTGGAAAGATTGAAAGATCAGCATACGAAAGAGATGTATAAAAAGCAATTGAGCGAACGGCTGGATAAATAAGGAAAGTGTGAATGATGTATGGTTGGTATTTAAAACCAACGTAGTGAAAAGTGCTGAAGATGTATGCGGTGTGAGTAAAAGAAGAAGTAAGGAATGTGAGAAAGCAGACTGGTGGGATGGTGAAACTAGAAGTATGGTTGAGGAAAAGAAGAAAGCGTGGTTGGATATAATAGCAGTAGAAGCAACGAATCGAGCGAGCGGTGGTATGAATGAAGATATTGTTAAAGAAATGAAGGACAAGTATAGATGTGTGAAAGCTAAAGTAAAAGAATGTATAGAGAGGAAGAAGAATGAGCAAAAGAAGAAATATGAGGATCAATTTGGCTCAAGTTTCCGAGACAATATAAAACTGTTTTGGAAACTAGTCAAAGAAGCGCGGGGCAAAAATATAAATGGATCAATGAGAGTTATTAGGAATGAAAAAGGTGAAGTTATGAATGAAGAAAAAATGATACTACAGTGCTGGAAGGACTATTTTGAGAGTTTATTTGAGAAAGATGTGAGTGAAATAGAGCAAGAAGAGATGATAGATATACATGATGGCCCTAGTGATGAAATTGGAATGGATGAAATTATGAAAGCGCTAAATGGTATGAGGTCTGGCAAGTCTGCTGGGTGTGATAAGGTGACGATTGAAATGTTGAAGGCTGGCGATGGACTAATCGTAAACCTGCTGCATCGCCTTTTTAACCTGTGTTGGAAACAAGGCCAGGTCCCAGATGACTGGACGAAGGCAGTGCTTGTCCCAATTTATAAAGGGAAAGGTTCGTAGCAGGAATGTCGAAATTATCGCGGAATCAGCCTTCTTAGTGTTGTAGGAAAAATGTATGCCAGAATATTGATTGACAGGGTAGTAAATGTGACTAATGAGAAGATATGGGATGTGCAAGCGGGATTTCGGAAGGGAATGGGATGTACGGATCAGGTCTTTTCCTTACGCTGTGTAACCGAAAAGTGTCTGGCAAAAAACCAGAAGGTATATTGCGCGTTTATAGACCTGGAAAAGGCTTATGATAGAGTGAATAGAAAGGAATTATGGAAGGTGCTATCTATGTATGGGGTGGACAATTTTATAATTAGGGCTCTGAAATCTCTGTATAGGGGTTCCAGAGCCTGTGTCCGGGTTAACGGTGCCTATACAGACTGGTTTGACATCACTATAGGTGTCAGACAGGGGTGTGCAGCCTCGCCCTGGTTGTTCAACTTATTCATGGATAGCTGCATGAAAGATATGAGGGAAATGGAATGCGGGATCAATATGGCAGGATTGCGTGCTAAGTGCCTCTTGTACGCCGATGATCAAGTCATTCTGGCGTCGTCGGCGACTGAGTTACAACAAATGATGAACTGCATGAATGAGAGCTTTGAATCGAAAGGTATGAAATTGAATGCAAAAAAGACGAAAGTGATGGTGTTTGAGAAGAATGAAAATGTGATTGAGTGTAATATTGCGATTGGAGAAGAAAACATTGAACAAGTGGCAGAATTTGTATATTTGGGTAGCATGTTTACAAGAGATGGAAGATGTGAAGGAGATATTGAAAGGAGAGTGACTGCGGGAAACTGTGTAAATGGAGCGTTGCATGCCTTTATGAACGGCCAGAATGTGCCAAAACAGATGCGACTGGCTGTTCATAATGGAGTGCTTGTGCCCACGTTGATGTACGGTAGTGAGTGTTGGGTGTGGCAGAAAAAGCATGAAAGCAGAATTAACGCAGTTGAGATGCGGTCACTACGTAGTATGTGTGGGGTAAGACTGATTGATAGAATTCCAAATGCAGTAATACGAGAGCGATGTGGCCTGAAAGAAGATGTCGTGACAAGGATTGAGAAAGGAATGCTGAAATGGTTTGGGCACGTGGAGCGAATGAGTGAAGAAATAATGACGCACAAAATATATGAGGCTAACGTGTATGGGCAAGCCGGTCGCGGCCGACCTCGTAGGACATTCGTCGACCAAATTGGTGACGTTCTGAAAAACGGGAAGGTCCTAAGCACCCGGAACCGGCGAGCATGCATGAACAGATAAATGAATGTAGAGGAAGCGCGTGAGGTTTGTAAGGATAGATGCAAGTGGCGTTCCGTTGTCTCTGCCTACCCCGACGGGAAAAAGGCGTGAGTTTATGTTAATTTTGTAGATTATAAAATATTAATTATAAAGTATTACCTAATTTAATTATATTAAGTGATTATGTTTCAAATATTGAACAAAATTATTTCTGACGTTGGTAGCAACATTACTAGGCGGACTCAGTCTTTGATTGTGCCATCTTCGTCTAACAATATTTACCGAAGTCAAGTTTCGCCCAAAACCAAATAATTATATTGCGCAACAAACACATACCTTTCACGATCTTCTCAGCTAGTTGAATATCCGTTTCGATGCTTTTAGATAACAAACGCCACTTTGTGTATAATCTACCAAATGCACATTCCACTGCTTTTCTCGCTCGCGACAAGCGACTATTAAAATTTTGTTGATCCACTGTTAAATCTCACCCCCCAAAGGGTTTCATTAAATACGTTTTTAAAGAATACGTTTCATCGGCTAAAAATAGGTAAGGAATAGAGACTTGGATATTAGGCAAATATGCGGGCAATGGAATATCTAATTCTCTTTCATTTAGAAACTGATACAAATCTGATGCTCTAAAGTCTAAAGGCACCGCCATCACTCTGCTTACCATAGTGCCCGACTTCTACCATTACAAATTTGTAATTGGCATCGGCTACTGCCTGCAGTACCACAGAAAAATATTTTTTATAGTTGTAAAACATAGATCCAGATTTTTTGGCACATAACGCGCATATGTTTACCGTCTATCTATACAACCTATGACGTGAGAGAAATTCCAAATATTATTGAAATAATTAGATTTTGAATAAAATATATCTCTGGTGGATGTAGGCATATGTATGTTTCCTCCCATATTGCAAGAACCGTCTCTTCTATCATTTTTGTTAATATTGTTACTCCTATACGAAAAAAATTTGAAAGCGATTTGAATGATTCTCCAGTTGCAAGATATCTGAAAATAAAAAACACATTTAAATTTTACACTATTACAGATGTAAAAGCAAATATTTTAATTATTTCTAAAACGACTTTGTAAAGGCCGAAGAGATTAATCGATGACAAATTATTGGAAATTGAGCATCAAAATCTAAAATTTTTACAAGATAAGGAAAAATCCCGACAGAATAGAACAACAGATGCAGACAACGAACATATTTTATTTTTTAAAAGCCTAATACCACACATTGAAAAAAATACATTATTCGCATATATAAACTAATAATTATAGACTACTTACGCTTAAACGGCTGAAACGATTTTCTCTACTAATATTATAAAAGGGTTGTTTCCATCTAGTCAAATCAAGCACTTTTAATGAAATGTCAAAAACTACCTTTGCTACGGCCTTTGTATGAAATAAGACCTAGTGACGTCTTAGTTTTATACTTATTATCAATAAAATGTCAATAAAAATTTTCAATAAAGTTTTTACATTAATTGATGCATGAAACTACCATTATTTTGACATATTTCACTAGATAAAAATACTTGTATTTCACTTGCAGGAATTTTCCCTAATACAAAAGTGTTTATAGATATATATTCGGTATAGGTAGGTATTAAATGGTAGATAATGTCATGGATACTGACCGATTGACTTTGTACTCTAGAACTGTTTCTGAACTCTTTAGAAGTTTAGACTAATCAGGAGTGCCTTAACACAACTTGTGCCTGAAAGTAAATGTATGCTACCCCGACTTCAACGCGCGTGAGAGATATGGTCATGTAATTAGGCTGTGGGCTTAAGTTACTGATATCCAAGTATTTATACATAATATGTAAGAGGATAGTGCAGGATAGTGGCAGTTAAATGACACTGACATGACGTTTGACAATTAAACTGTCAAAAGTGTAAATAAGGTTTAAGCTAGCTATACACCACTATTTTTTAATTAGTACAAAAACTTTAAAGACATTAGCGAAGACATTATTATCATACATGTGACGTAAGAATTTCAAAATATCTATAAATAGCAAAGTTTTAATCATTTGTTTTTTGTAGAAAATCTCACCTAAATCATAGACATATTTTACAATCCATTCACTACTTCATTGATAGTACTTACTTTCCGTCCTACTCATACGCATTCTTTCCGTCGCACTTATAATGTAGGTAGCCTTAGACAATAAAATGAAGCAAAATAATATACTCCCGTGATGTAAGCTGATAAGCCTTCGCGTCGGGCAAACGTAGGCAAACAATTAATTGACGCGGCGAAAAAATTGATGCGCTCAGTTCCACTAGCAATTTAGTACTGTTTTTCCAGGTATAATATATTAGTCTATGGTAGGTACTGTTTGTCGCAGCGGGGCGTGGCGCGGGCGCAGAGGGTCAGGGGGCAATTTATCAATGGAGGAGTTTACTACTGTTACCATTTATAGTACGCGGGTCGGTCATAGTCTTAGTTATGCATTTACCAATTATTACGTATTTTGTGGACAGTTTTGGGACTTAGTGTTTTTATTTTTTAACTACATAAATATGATCAGTTAAAGGTACTTAGTGCCCAGTTAAATTTTTTGTATTAAAAAATAGTGGTGTATAAGTCGACAAGCTCGGCTAGTTCGTCCTATTCTCCTTCGACGACGGCTCATCTACGATATGGTTCTGACTATTTAACTGCTACTGTGTTTCAATATTCCGTGCTGCTTGTTCTTTTGTTTAATCATCTAGGAAACAATGTAAGATAGTGTAATCATTATCTTATTGATATTGTGCGTAGTTTGATCGTTTGTGAGATATTAAAGATTGTTATATAGAATAGAATAATATACTGTGGATCGGGTTGTGAGATTCATTATATAGCTGTGGTAAACATTTAGTAAATTGTATTGATGCTAAATAATGCTTATTATGTTATGTTGTAAGACAGACCTTTCTAGTAATATAAACTACCCATAATATTGATATTTAATATAAATTGGCTGTACCACTATTTGTGAATTATTACTTATTGAGAAGAATGGCCAAGAGTTTTATTGCCCGTTCTTTATCTTGGTCCTATGGCTTTGGTTTGCGAACTGGGCTTTAAATGTAAATATAGAATCACGACTTAATCTAAAGATATATCCTTGTGCCAAAATGAATAAATGAAAGTATGATTTGATAGCTGTCTCTTTTATTTATCAAAACTGTCTCTACACTAAGGAGCTTTCCTGAATCTGACACGCGTCAAGCCGTGGGCAAAAGCTAGTATTATACAAAGTTTGAACAATCTTTCCGTTTCCTCTTAGCTTAGGGATCTGAGCCAAACAGACGTGTTCCTTTTGCAAAGGTGCTTGGGAAGTGAAGATATTTTCAATTGCTTATTCACCTTATTATACAAGACTCTGCCTGGGAATCTAAAATATCTGCCAGAAAATGCCGTTGACCAATTGGTCAACAAATGGCTGCAACACAAAGTTGGCCCACAAATTGAAAGCAATTGCTTTCAATTTGTGGGCCAACTTTATGTTGCAGCCATTTGTTAGGGCGCGAAGGGTCGTAAGGGACAAGAGAGTGATGCCTTAGTATAATATTTTGAACAAACAGCTGGTGCACCGTTAGGACATCCGATAATAGGTACAAATCCCTAGTAGCATAGTAATTACTATGCTAGTAGGGTCAGGCCCCCGTCACTGGCTCAAATTCGCGCGATAAATACCTATAGTCCGTTCACAGTTATTTTACCTCTAGCTATTAGATTGGCCAACCTGGGCGTTGTGTTGCTATATTTGGTATATAATACTCCCATTTTAAATATATATTATAATAATTTAAATATTGCTAAAAATGTACTTATTTTGTTATTGCCTAAGCGATCGTATTAAATATTTGGAAGTAATGTTTGTAACAAAACCTCTTGATATTGGCATGGCTATATGCATGTACATTTATTTTCTTACGAAATAACTAATTTCCTATGAAGATAAGTAGTTATAATAAAAATGTAGTCTATTTAATATATAAAGATAAACGCATCATAATTACGCCAACGTGAGGTTCTAATTATCAAATACAAAAACTGCAAATTTAATTTTCATATTTATTTTGAATAAGAATGATGTGGGTGTAATATTACACCTCTGCCTACCCCTGCATGGAAACAGGCGTGAGTCTATAAGAATGATCCATGTGGACTGCCAATGTTATGATGATTCGTAACAGCTGTCATATTCTGTATCAGACTCAGAATTTAATTCTATTATGAACCTGTCCATTTCAGCATCCGTAGACCCATCTGTTTCACGAAGCTTGTCTTCAATGTGGCGCTCATGTTTGCATTGTTTTTGTCAGTCTTCTGCAGTGATAGATTGAAAAGCTTCTTCAGCTAAATTCACAATTTTGGTTGCCTCTTGTCCTAAATTTTTGCTTGGGACTCGCCTTTTAATGAGACTCCACATAAGTTCAATTGCGTTTAGCTCGCAGTGGTATGACGGTAATCTAACCACTTTGCGGCCATGAGCTTCAAGCATTTGAATTTTTGAAGCACTTCCACTAATATTGGGTAAAATGTTATGCACGGGTAACCCTATTTTACATTCCTGTCATCACAGAGTACAATTCCAACTTAAAGAAAATAAACACCGACATCTGTCAGAGGTAAAATAACTGTGAACGGACTGTACCATTTCGTGTACCGCTGCCGCGCTGTCGGTCCAAACGACAGAGGGCCGCCGCTCGCCCAGCAGCGTGCACGCACGGCACGTTTCCCGCGCTTTCTTATTGAAATGTCGAAACCACGAAGTTATTGTGCAGTGTATGGGTGTTAAAGGCACAAAACAAATGAAAACTTGTTGTTTTTTCATTGCAGAAGGACAAACAATGATTTATGTAGTAAGTAATGGTATAAGATTTGATATAAGCAGCTACTTATATAAAATTTCATCTACAAATTTACACCATTTATTTTATTTAGAGCAAAGGTAAGAAAGGAAATACTAGGTATATAAATATTCGTAAATTGATAACCTTAGGTTAGGAGAAATATTTATAAATGTTGTTTTTTTAAATAAAATATACTTAATGTCAGAATCTTACGTAGGTACGTACAAGACTGACTGTATTGTCTGGTATTGTGCCCGGTAAACGGAAATAGGCAATAGGCCCCCTACTACGTACGATTATTATACATTTTATTTCTTTTATAACATATTTCTTACTGTTAATTTTATTAAATATGTTTACAATATGTATTTACTAACTTACGTTTTCGTTCGTGTATATATATATAGGTGTTTAGCAAATAAAAATATGGTTCTTTCGCAACATTCATTTTATTACCAA
Organism: Euclidia mi; assembly: GCA_944739405.2. NCBI lineage: Eukaryota > Metazoa > Arthropoda > Insecta > Lepidoptera > Erebidae > Euclidia > Euclidia mi. The sequence continues at coordinate 28,434,942 of OX123203.2, forward strand.
AATTATCATAAGAACAACTCTAGCGCCTTCGTTCGATGACGCGCTTGTACGTACAGTCACGCAATCTGCAACCATTTGCGTGAGTATTTAGGGTACATTTCTCTTCACTGCGAACAACGGCTATTATTATTAAGATTTTGTAGGTGATTATAGTGTAGGTATTTTCACTTTTGTATGGGGTAAAGGAAAGGCAAAGAAAGTGCTTTCCTCTCTAAAAAGCCGCCCAAAGCAAACAAAGTCTGCCATAAAGGCAGCCAGAGGGCAACACCGGAGCGAGTGGCTAGGGGTGTCGAACGATGCGGCACCGGTATCGCCATCACGGGTCTCGTGACAACGGAGACCCGGGTTTCCCCGTTTCATTAGCACAGAAACCACTTTTAAATTCATTCATATGATACATAATTTTTTGAAAGACAAAAAATCACAACGATGTTAAGAAGATGTTTACTTGTCAGTATGTTGAAAACAATTATAAGGAAGAAATAATACTGAAGGGAAAATCTTTATTTTTAAAACGAGCCTTCATATGCGCTAAGCATTTAGAATCAAAGTACTTGCCAATACAAATCTAACGAACCCAAACTCGATGGGTTTGTATCGTTTTATTGCGGAGTTCCTTTTGCCACATCTAAGCTCCATAATCAGATCAGTTCATTACATCATAATATGGCGATGAAAAAAATGCATACACGAAAATTTCAGCTTAGTGGAAATCTGAGGAATGGGTCAAATTTATCTTGCAAGATCCCATTGCAGACAGTTGGACAAGGGAGAGTACATAAAAGCTTGGAATAAAGAGGGCTTCATAATACCTATATAATTATACCATTCATTTTTTTTTGGCGGTAGGTATCAAAAAGTCAACATATACGCAAACTTTTTATTTAATTATTTTGAAGCATTTTTAAGAACAATCTTTGTTTACACTGAGTATTGTAACTGATAAATACACTGTACTCACATTTGTAGAGGAGTTACATAGCTGTATGTAAACTTAAATCTGAAAGTTACACCACCTGCCAGCACTGCACATTCAAACCAACTTTATAATTGTAAGAAGCACAAGATCCCTTGAATCGAGGAACCACAATGTCTGAACTGACAAATATCAAGATGGCACAGAACAATCTTGAAGATATGTTTAACAAGCGGATGGCGGAACACGAGGCGCAGCTTCATGGAGGTACGGCGAAGGACACGGTTGCAAAGATCGCAGAAGAGTGCCGCACCTTCAGGGAGCTCATGTCTGCGATGCTCAGTCTTATACGGAAGCAAATAATAGAGTGCTCTCAGGCAATTGATGTCATTGAGACCAGGCACAGACGCAAAGCACTGTTATTTCTGGGTGTGCCTGAGGCAGAAAAGGAGGACTGTAGGGCTTCTGTGACAAGAATTCTTCAAAACATTGAGCTTCAAAACATTGGCAGACACTGATGTTATCTATGGTTGTACTAGTACAACCACAGATAACATCAGTGTCTGCCACAGAATCGGTGCACCCAGCGGAGGCCATCACCGTCCAATCCTGGTTTGGTTTTCTGCGATGGATCAGAGGGCTGCAGTCTGGCGAGCCAAGACCAGACTAAAGGGTACTTCAGTGTCCGTAAAGGAATTTCTGACGAAATTCAGACAGCCGATCTTTGGTAAGGCTCGGCTGCATTTTGGGATGCGAGCGTGTTGGACCCGGGACGGTGTCATCGTTGTGAAAGCGTCGGATGGCACTCGTCATAAAATATCCACCACCGAGGAGCGAAAGCGAGTTGAAGCCGCAACCGTGGGGAAGAATGGCGCCGAATCTGCGGGTACGTCGAACGCAACTTCCAAAACGCGTAAATAACAAATCTCATTCGTCATTATTATTTCCGTTTTCTTTTTGTCTGTCGCTTCTCTATTTATTACTAATTAGCGAGTGTTATTGTTTTCATTTCTAGATCTAATGTTTGTTTTTTCATAGTTTTTGACATATTGGTGACAGTTAGGTCATCATTTCAACATCAATATTCTGAACAGAAACAAAACTACTTCAGAATTTGTTTATTTTTTAAAAAGCTACAATTTAACATTATCAATTAACGAACCGACTAGACTCCATAGCCAAACGTGCATCGATAACTTTGCTCATAATTATCGTAAAGGCTGCAAAGCCGCAATAATTGATCTTGTACTGTCTGATCATACAGCGCAACTACTAAGTGTACCTATTAAAAAAATATGTAAATTAAAATATTGGAAAAGAAAAGAGCAAGTGATCTCCAACGAAAACTTAGAAAAATTTAAAAATTATTTACGGAACCTATCATTTAAGTAAGTCTATGAAGCGCAGGATGTAAATGCAGCATACAATATTTTTATGAATGACTTTATTTTATTATACAAACTATGTTTTCCTAAAAAAGTAACAACTATAAAAACTGAAAAAAAAAGCAAATGGATATCTAGGGGTATTCGAATATGTAGTCAAAAACAGAGACAATTACTCTGGTCGTATAGACTTAAGCCTAACTTAAAAAATAAAGTTGCCTTCAAAAACTATACCACTCTGTTCAAAAAAATAATTAGATTAACTCAAACGGCTCAGAATAATCACTTCATAAATACAGCACAAAATAAGTCAAAAGCTTCATGGCAAATAATCAATAAAACTAAAATGTGTTTACCCAAGGAGCCAATAATGTCAATAAGAACAAATAATAAATTAATAACTCAACCCTTGGACATTGCTAATACATTCAATGACTATTTTATTAATGAAATTGAAAATAATATCAAGTATGACATAAGGACTTATAGCATTAATAATTTAAAAAATAGGAATATGCACTCAATATTTATGCGGCCAATAATAGAAGAAGACATCATTAGAGTAACTAAGTCTCTGAAAAATACAAATACGGTCGGTTACGATGGCGTATCAACTAAAGTAATAAAATTTGTAATTGAAGTTATAGCTCCTCACTTAGTACATATAATTAATTTATGTATCATAAATGGCCAATACCCTGAGAGTCTTAAACAAGTAATAATCACACCTGTCTATAAAAAAGAGGAGAAAACAGAACTAAAGAATTACAGGCCAATAGCTAAGATTTCAATATTTTCAAAAGTGTTTGAAAAGCTTATATATAATTCTGTTTATAACTACTTTGACAAAAATCAGCTATTCTGCCACGAACAGAAGGGCTTTCGTAGAAACTGTACCATAAACATGGCGATTTTTTATTTTTTATCTCATGTTATGACCTCTATGGACCAAAAATCACCCGTCTGCGCCATATACACTGACATGTCGAAAGCTTTCGATTACGTGGATCATAAGATTCTAATAAATAAACTGCAGTTATATGGAGTAAGGGGCAACATTCTGAAACTCCTCGAGTCATATCTAAGTAACCGAACTCAACGCACTGAAATTTCTAGAATATGTCTTGAATCAAAGTTAGAAAATATATACCTATCAGAACCAAGAGTTATTAAATACGGAGTGCCACAAGGGAGTGTTTTGGGTCCCTTGTTGTTTTTAATATATATCAACGACCTACCGAATACAATACGCCATAATATGGTACTATTTGCAGATGACAGTACAGTGATAGTAAAATGTTCAAATATCAACAATTACCAAAATGAAATAAATAGCTCTCTGTCTGACATTATCACCTGGCTGGAAGAAAATACCCTTAAAATTAACTTAATTAAAACCAGGGTAATGCACTTTCATCAAAGATGTAGTATCCCTAATATAAATATTACAAATGACGGATCCAACATAGAAATAACGGATGTAGCTAAATTCTTAGGCATAATAATTGGTAATCAACTTACTTGGAAACCCCATATAGAGGAACTTTGTAAAAAACTTAGTAAAGCAGCCTACGCACTTCTACAGCTATCAAGAAAAGTAAACCGTGAAACTCTCTTAACAGCATATCATGGCTTGGTAGCTAGTAATTTGAGATACGGCGTTATATTCTGGGGACAGTCGACCGACAGAGAACTTATATTTAAAATTCAAAAGAGATGTGTCAGATATATGTGTGGTTTGAAAATGACGGACAGTTGCTTACCTTATTTTAAAACGTTAAAAATCCTAACCTTGCCAGCGCTGTATATAATGGAGACTGCAATTTTCGTTAAAACAAATCCACAGCTATTTAAGAAAATATCAGATGTCATACGTTCTATGTATACCAATTTGCTATGTAATGTAAGTTGTAAAACAGCCCTAATGCAGAAGAGTCTATTTGGTATGGCTCCTAGAATTTACAATAAAATTCCTACTGATGTAAAAAATATGCCTATAATCCAATTTAAAAAAATGCTTCATAAATTATTAATTTCTAAATGTTACTATTCTGTAGATGATTTCTTGAATGATGAAACTGTGTAATTCAAATATTAACTATTTAATGCTTTGTTTAATTTTCATAATAACAATAATTCTGTGTGTAGTCCTTGTTATATTTATTTTCTTATTTTTAAACTTAGTGTAAATTACTTGTAAAGAGTGAAAATAATATTTACGAAACCACGAATATCTAAAATTTGTACGCCTAAACGGCAAAACATAGTGAGACTATTAGTATTTAAGATCATCATTGTACCTGTGTTTTACAAATAAATAAATTCTTATTCTTATTCTATTCTTAGATGTCAAAATAATTGTTGTAAACTACGTTCGGAAACCGTGTATGTTCTCTTTTTAGTGCTACGTTTAGTTTTTACTTTTATTGTTTGTGTATGCTGGCGGGTGGTGCAGAGAGGACTGTGTTGCTCATAGTATATTCACTCTTATTTTCAGTATATATTATATGTATCAGTATTTATATTTATATATTTATTATATTATTTACTAATGGACTAAGATACATATTTGTCGGCCAATGAGTCAGCTACCTCATCGGATAATTAAAGTTTCTGCTCGGCTGATGGCACATTGAGCGAATGGCTTCAAAAGTCATTTGCACATCAATTATTTTTAACGTCTGTCATATTAATGCACAAAGCATACCGAGCCATTACAGTGACTTGCTGGAAGCTTTTTCAGGTTCAAATGTGCATGACATCTTGGTTTTGGAGAGTTGACTAAAACCAGTTCTCTCTTCTACTTCGTACTCTTTGCCCGGCTACATCCTTATTCGTAATGATCAAGTCGGTAAGAGAGGTGGTGGTGTTGCAATATACCTCCGCAGTACCTCCTCGTTCAAAATCTTAGCGTCTTCCTCACCTACCTCTTCATCTGCGGAATACTTATTTATTGAGATTAACGCCAAGGGCGCTAGAGCTGTTCTTGGTGTCGTCTATTGTCCCCCTAGTGCCTATTATTTCACCAGCCTCGAGCCGATTTTGGTATCTTTAGGGTCTCAGTATACTCATCATATTGTCATGGGCGATTTCAATACCGACCTCCTTTCCCGTCATTCCTGTCATTCCCGTAAGCTACTCGACATCGTTCAGTCAGCCAGCCTCCACGTATTACCGTTACAAGCCACTCACCACAACGATAATGGGGAGGACACCTGGCTTGACTTAATGCTGACATCCTCTCCTTCATTAGTCACATCCTATGGCCAACTGCCTGCACCTGGATTCTCCCGTCACGACCTTATTTTCCTGTCTTACCGTCTGAAACCTCCCAAATCCCCGCCCAAAATTTTGCACATGCGTGTTTTTAGTCGTATGGATGTGGATAAACTGAAGCAAGATGCTTCAATATTAAATTGGGACAGCTTGGTATCCGCCTCCACGGTGGACGAAAAAGTGGATATTTTCAACGCTGTAGTCTGTGAACTTTTCGACGTCCGTGTCCCCGTAAAACGGCTGAAACTGAAGCGTTCACCAGCACCCTGGATTACAGCGGGTGTTCGGATGGCAATGCGACGTAGAATCCGAGCGTTTAGGAAGTATAAAAGGGACCGATGTGTAGAAAATTGGGTTCTTTTTAAGTCTGCAAGAAATCGGTGCATCCAGATGGTGCGCAATGCCAAACGCCAACGTATTCTCAATAATATCTCTTGCTCATCGCCTGCTAGTACCTGGAAGTTCCTCGGAACACTAGGCATTGGCAAACAGCGGTATCTTGATTTTCATGGGACTCATGACTTGGATGATATTAACCGATATTTCACCACTACTGCTTTGCTGGATCACCAAGTCATGAGTCACACTGTTAATTATTTAGCGGGGTTACCTCAACCCATCATTGATTTTTTTTGCTTTTCTCCAGAGTCTCCCGACGATATCCGAAAGTTCATTCTATCCATAAAATCGAATGCTGTGGGATGTGATAATATTAGTCGTCGTATGATTACGACGATCCTGGATCATCTACTGTCGGCGATATCCCACATTATTAATTTTTCCTTAGTCTCTGGTACCTTTCCTTCCCTGTGGCGCAAGGCCTATATAATACCTTTGCCCATAATCCAAAGTCTCACCCTCCCTGAACACTTCCGTCCTATTTCTATCCTACCCTTTATTTCTAAAGTGCTAGAGGCCTGTGCGCAACAAGTTGTTGAGTCCTGTCCAATCAGGCTTCAGGCCTGGTCATAGCACAACCTCTGCCCTCCTTAAAGTGACTGGTGATATTCGTGAAGGCATGGAAAACACGAAAATCACTATCCTGGTGTTAATTAATTTTTCAAATGCCTTCAACACCGTCAGTCATGATATCCTGTTATCTATCCTCTCTCACCTCAAGGTCTCAGCTTGAGCTTTGGATTGGTTCTCAAATTATCTTCGAGGTCGCCAGCAGTCAATCCACGTCAACGAGTTATTGTCGAGATGGTTTGATACTACTGCGGGCGTTCCTCAAAGGGGCATTCTTTCTCCTCTTTTATTTTCTATTTTTATAAATCTCCTAACTCGAAATCTTCAGTGCGCTTACCATTTGTATGCTGATGACTTGCAGATTTACTCTCAAATAAGTGTGGAACACGTCAATGAGGCGATCGACAAAATCAACAGCGATCTGACAGCTATAATGTCCTGGTGTCAGAAGTTTGGGCTAAACGTAAATCCTGGCAAGACCCAAGCTATCATTGTGGGTAGTCAATGGTTGTTAAAACGACTAGACTTATCATCCTTGCCGCCTATAACCTTCAATGGGACCACCATCAATTTGAATCCTGCTGTCAAAAACCTTGGGCTGCACATAGATACGACGTTGAATTGGCAAGTCCAGGTAACCCAGGTAAGTCAAAAGGTCACTGGTACCCTGCGTGCTCTCTACCGCCTCCGGAACATTTTACCACCCGAGATAAAGATAATGCTTGTGCAGACTTTGATTTTCCCCCTCATCGACTATGGTGATGTATGTTACTTTGACCTGAATGCAGATCTCCTTGATAAACTTGACCGTCTTCTAAATAACTGCATTCGATTCATTTTCAATCTTCGTAAGTATGACCATGTGTCTACTTATCGTTCCCAATTAAAGTGGCTTCCCATACGTCAACGCCGTAGTCTGCGTGCTCTCACTACCCTCTATACTATTCTTACATCTCCAACTTCTCCCCAGTATTTATCTTCCTATTTTCAATACTTATGCTGAAACCATGAACGAGACCTCCGTTCATCTAATAATCTTCTCCTTACAGTACCCTTTCATAACTCTAATTTTCTTCATTTCTCTTTTACTGTCCAATCTATCCTTCTCTGGAATGCCCTCCCTCTTGAAATCAGGATGGCTAAGACTAAAAATACTTTCAAGTTCAGGGTGAAGGAACTTCTATTGGCTGAGTCAGCGATTGTGCCGTAAGTCGTTTAAATTTCATATTTGTTTAAGATATATATGTATATACCTATTGTATGTATTTATATATATTTATATTTATATTCTTATGTGTGTATGTATGTATGTAGTTTTATAATACATCTTTATTATGTATGCTTATGTTATATGTATCTAATGTGTATATATTTTTAATGTGAATGTATCTTTATATCTACAATTTGTTTTATTTCAAATTCATTGTCATTATATTACACCTACTTGTTTTGTCTCTGCACCACTCTAAGGTAGACTGGGAGATAATGCCCATGGCATTAAGTCCGCCTGTATACGCTGTGTATATAAAGATTAAATAAAAAAAATAATAAGAAAGGATGGAATATTACATAAATGTAATTTGTAGAATTTATATCATGATGCATGATTGTGTCATCGACATTTTTGATCATGCATATACACACGCCTGGTCCCCGAAGGGATAGGCAGAGACTAGGTATCCTAACATAATTATCTCTCTTGCTTCATTGACTCCCATCAAGTTTCTCGTGCATCCTCTACTGTTGATTTTGCATTTTTGATGTATGTTTTATCTTTGTTTAATTTAAAGTTTATGAGAACTAAATCTGACACATTCTCAAACTTTTAAATTGTATGGTATATTTTTACTTACAGGGTTGCAGAACTTCATTCAAATGCTAGCAGACTATGGTAATAAAGTAGAAGGACTCTTCTACTGTATATTAGGAGGAGAAATTCACTATGGTAAGTTTTCTTTGTTAATTTATGACTCGCCATGTTTTTATTTATGCTGCTTTTAAAATAGCTGTTTGACCGTAATAGGCGGCAAACGAACAGACGGATCGCTTGATGGCAAGCGATTAGCGCCGCCCATGGCCACAAGCAACACGAGAAGTGTCACTAGTGCGTTGCCGCTGGAATAACAACTAGGAATAGGAGGAGTAGTGGGATGAGGGAGAAGTAATAGAGGATGGAGCCTCCAGCATTCTCACTTACCGAAGGACCGCAAAAGTTTAAGCACTGTTACTTTACGTCCATTTTCTGTGAGAGGGCCGATTTTATTGCTGATCAGTATCCGTGCAGTATAAAGCCCTAAATGTATTAAATAAGTTAAATTAAATGAGTATACAGATTCAAGATAACTTTGATACCACTCAAGCAGCGATAACCTAGTGGAGAGACCGACGGACTGCTACGCAGAAGGTCTCGGGTTCGAATCCACGGCGTGCACAAATGACTTTTCGAAGTTATCTGCATATTAAATTGTTAATTATCGCTTGCTAAACGGTGAAGGAAAACATCGTGAGGAAACCTGTATATCGGAGAGTTCTCCATAATGTTCTCGAAAGACATGTGAAGTCTGCCAACCCAAACTTGGCCAGCGTGGTGGACTATGGCCTTAACCTTCTCACAGTGAGAAGAGGCCCGTGCCCAGCAGTGGGGCAGTCTATAATACAGAGCCGATTATTGATACCACTCATAATCTGGTATATTATACAATGACTACGTTAAATGTACAGTTGCTTACGACGCTTAGGTAATCTATGAAATATAATTCACTAGACTTCCAATTTATAAGGGGAAGGGCGGCAAATACGAATGTAATAACTATCGCGGAATCAAGCTGTTAAGCCACACTATGAAGCTATATGAAAGAGTGATTAACAGTCACTTAAGATCAGAATGTTTGCTGTCCAAAAATCACTATCACTTTGTACCGGACTTATTTACTACCGATCCTATGTTTGCTCTAAACACGATCGCTGAAGAGTATCGAGCAAAACTTCGACCATTGTATGTCGCATTCTTGGACATGGAAAAGGCATTTGATCGTGTACCAAGGGATACGATTTGGTGGAGTCTTCGCATTAAAAATATCCCCGAACATTATATTAATATCATAGCCGACATGTACAGGGATCAATGGTACGAACAGTAGTGGGTCAGACAAAACTAATAACGGTTGCAGAAGGTGTGCATCAAGGCTCAGTAATGAGTCCCTTCCTATTTTGCTTTGTATTATACTCACTCACTGTCCACGAGGCTGAAGACTGTGCGTCTTCAGCCTCGCCAACTTTCATCTACGCAGACGGCGTTGCTATCTGCACCGAGAGCTGCGCAGGGTTGCAAGAGGCGTTTCTGTCGTGGAAACATCAGTTACAGGCCGGTGCCCTAGTGTTGAGTGTTGCAAGACCCAGTACATGTATTTTAATGTATTTTAATCCCAGATCTAGATAACAACAGTCCGATTCCTATCGACGGCCAACTTGTAACCATGTGCGATGATTACAAGTATCTTGATTGTATGATGCTCAGATCTAGGCGTTTGGAATGCAACATCCAGCACAGAATAGCCGCAGCGTGGCTTAAAGGTCGAGAAGTAACTGGTGTTACCTGTGAGAAGAGGATGCCTGTCAAACTCAAGGGTTTGATCAATAACGCCAGTTCTTTTGTATGGCAGCGAAACATGGGCTGTAACCCAAAAGAGCGTGCATACAATCCAAGTTGCTGAAATGAAGATGCTGAGATGGATGTGTGGCGTAACCAGGCTCGATAAAATTCGCAATGAGTACTTGCGAGGAAGCCTTGGTGTACGCGATTTCGCCGAAAATGCAGGAAAGTAGGCTGAGATGGTATGGTCACAGTCAAATAATCCATACAGTCGTTCGACGAACGCGTCTAGACGAGTCAATCGTGCGGGGGACAAGAGGTGAGACGCGGGAAGAGCGGTACCTACTTACGTATATCACTTTAGTTCCTAACTAGGTACATGTTTTTGGGGGCTGGCGCGTGCTTGTTTTTTGTCCGTTACTTATTTATTTGCTTATGAATATTAATTATGATGGAACATACGACTTGTGCTGTAAGACATTGCAATTCTTCATGCTTCATTTAAAGATTGAAAAAAGAAGCATTTAAAAAAATCTGCGATTTCATCAATTTACTTACACAAAAAATTAAAATTTCATTAATTTTAATTATTTATATTATTTTGAAACGTATGTATGTATATACTTGTATCCACTTAAAATAATGTGCACGTACCCACTAATCTACTAACTTTTTACAATATCTCATGTCTGGCCAAATCTAATACTAATATATAAAACTAAATAGTTTGTTTGTTTGTTAGAAAGCGCTAATCTCAGTAACTACTGGTCCGATTTGAAAAATTCTTTCAGTGTTAGATAGCACATTTATCGGGGAAGGCTATAGGTTACATAACATCACGCTATGAGCGACGGGAGCGGACTAGTAGCCTTAAATAACGCGGGTGTAACCGCGGGCATCCTCTTGTCACAGAATAAAGTAGTAATTACTATACGTAAACAAAATGGCAGACGTAAGAAAATAAGCGTTGTAAGGTAATATTCGATTCAAGCGTGATTTTAATTTCATGCAATAAGTACCTAACCTAGTACCTTCGTATTAGGTAAGTGTACCAGTGTTGCCAGAAGGTTACATTTCTTACATTTTTCGTAACTTTTGACCCCTTCGCGTAACATGTAAGTAATTTTTATATTTAAGGTGATTTTCGTAACTTTTGAGAACAGCGAGACTTGTAATACTATATATTTATTGCGAACAGTTTGCAAACGCATGTCTGTTCAATGCATCCAAATTGAAATCACCTAAAACTGGCTCGTCTAAGAAAAAGAGATGGCTCTTAATGGAAAGCTCAATGACAAAATGAGCAAAAGAACAAGTACGTCAATCTAATATTAGTTGTTAGTTCTGAGTAAAAATAACAGATGAACTACCTCGTAGCTTTGGTTCAAACTAATAAAATAATTTAGGTGCTAGACTAAATAGCAACAACGTTTTAGCCTAAAATTAAATACACCATAAGACATCATAGATTCTTATTTTCACCTCAAATACACGTTAACAAAAAAAAACACAAAATGTAACTTTTGTAGCTAAAATGTAACATTTCAGTAAACGAAACGTAACTTACGACTTAAGGCCCTGGCAACACTGAAGTGTACCTATCAAATATTAATATGTATCTTGGTAACGGCGCGTCCTAGCTAAAAAATAACCATATTTTTGGGCCCCCTTTTACAAACCCCACACATGTTCTCAGTAATCGTATAGCCCGGTCACCCATCCATAAAATGACCTTGATGTATATTGCTTTACCTTAACGTAGTTTGCTCGAAAATCGATCTTCAAAATACTTCATATCGATAACATAGGCTCTGCAAGCTGATCCCATGGTTGCCCATCCATTAAACGACCGCTATATGAATCGCTTTATTTTAACTAGGTTCGTACGATAACCACCTAGTATATCTGAAAAATGCTTCATATCCTTAACCGCGTCCTACGACACTTGCGGTATGAAATAGGTGCTGACTGACACTTTGTATGCAAAGCTGTCACCGCAAATGCAAACTAAATGCAAACTGTTTTATAATAATTATTCATCGTTAATTATTTTCATATAATAAATAAGTGATTTACACTATAATATTCATGTAGCGTAGCAATTGTTATATTTTTCTAAAATAAATAGACGGTGTTTGAATAAGTAGGTATTGTTTAAATGTGGCAGCCCTAGCCTCCTTACCCTTGTCTAGACGTTGTCGGCTTTTTCTTCGAGATCAAAGGCGTCAAACTACTGTATGTCTTTATATAATGTGGTATGGTCATGTGAAAAGGAGGCCACCAGACTACGTCGGGAATTTGGCACTACAGCTCGACCTCCCTGGTCGGAGACCTAGAGGACGACCCCTAAACAAGGTGGCGAGATGTGATGTATGTTAGTAACGTGAAGAAAGCTGACTCCACCACCATGTGGGTTTTAGAGACAGGAAGAGAGAGAGAATTCGCCCGCGCCTCCGTCCGCGTGAAAGTCGGTTATCACTCGCCAACCTGCTATCTCCACCCACAACATAACGTGATATCATACCATCACAACAAAATTAGCCGGCCAAGTGCATGTCGAGCAACACACAATGTAGGGTTCCGCAATATCTATCTATCGTTACGCCTGTCTCCCATTGGGGTAGGCAGGTACTATGGAACGCCAAATACTACGGTTCGAACACACTTCTTTCGCTTCTTAATAACCTCATCATACATGCTCGTCCGTTATGAGTACTTTTAATTTGGCACTTCAGTACGTATAATTATTTGGTTGGCGTACTGCAAGTACTTGCAAATGAAAGCTTCAGTTAATCAATAACTAAACGTAAAATAGTCAAGTCCTATTTCTATATACAATGGTGTGTAACATGGAGAGACATGCAGATAATAATATTGATTCATGATTCATTTAATTTTCTACAGCGCATAAATTCTTACCTATATATAATGGAAATTAACAAATATGGTCTCCCGTTATCTCTTAATTTATACGGAAACGTGGGCGAGTCTGAAAAGCACTGTTAAGGTTTTTTTTTCTCAATTTATATTCGACTTTTAAGTTTGCGTAATTTTTCAACAACAACAAATAAGTTGTTGATAGAAAGATTTTATATTCCTCAACCTTTTTCGTCCAGTGTTGAGCGTAGACCTCAATATACTCAAATGTATATTAATAATAAGACGGCTCTTACAAACACTTAGTAGCCTAACGAGCTGAAATTAAAATTCTTTAATATACATACATACATAGACTCACGCCTGTTTCCCGGAGGGGTAGGCAGAGACTACGGAACGCCATTTGCAACGATCCTGACATATCTCTCTTGCTTCATTCACTTGTATAAGTTGAACAAACCAAAAAATCATCTTAGTTTCATGTTACTTTTGTTTTGTCAGGTTTATTCAGAAAGCGCTGAACCATTATTATTATAATAATATAATTTTATTTATACCTATGGGATGTGGACCTCTGTTTAATAATTTTATTATCATATTCTTTATTGTAAATAAAGAATTATAAAAATATGTTCCTAATTGGCGGAGTAACCGCGTAACATACATACAACAAACAACAGTTATCTCCAACCAGAATACAGAACCTCCTACTTAAGGTCTTGTAACTTTAACCGAATTATGAATGTTAGCCAATGTAGTGCCTGTTCTTTCGTAATCATTATGTCGGTCATTTGTCATTTATGAAATCGTTAATTCTATAATAGCCTTTCCCCAATATATATGTTTTAAAGTCTATTTTTAAATAAATTTGCACTGTAACTGTGTTAGCCAGTGTAGTGCCTGTTCTTTCGTAATAATTCGGTGTGAACATTTCAGCAACTCCAAATTAGTTTGTATATACAGTTTTTCAATTGATTGAAACGGTATTTGATCATTTAATTGTCTCTATTACAGTAATAACAGATCCTGACGATGCTATGGCGGTGGCTAACACGTGTCTACAGAAACATTACTTCTATGATTTTATTAAGGTTCTTGGGCAAGGATTGTTCACAGGGTCTGGTAAGTGCGTTCCTTCTTTAAACAAATCTAAAATAAAATACTCAAATCGTTTCTTATTTTGTTGGATTGAATAAGTTATACTCCATTTGGTTAGGTACTTAACTAAAGGTAAACAATCTTGATGTGTCTTTTTTATCTAAAATCTGTTTAAAAATAAAATGCTGCTAAAGATCAATGTAAATACAACAACAATAATTTCTTAATTAATTGGCTTAAGCAGTAGTTTATTTGTTTAATATTTGGTAATTTAAAAAGTCACATCAAGATTGTTTACCTTTAGTTAAGTACCTAACCAAATGGAGTATAGGTATTTGATTTTGCAACTTGAAGTTTGTGAAAAGTGTCACGCTTTAATTAATGTTAAATCGCCCGATGACGAGTCCTGGAAGGACGACTTAACGGCCGCTGGAAGACGGTCGCGAGTCCTTCTAGAAATATACAGTCTTTCCAGCAGTAAGGTGACACTAGGCTTTAAACTAGTGTTTGTCAGAAGTTATCAACATTTGGATATTCTTATATAACACAAAAAGTCGTTTATTATGTCCATAGAAAAAAAGTCTATGAAGCCCAAGCATTTGTGCTGATTTTGTACCAATACTATCGATGCAATGGCTGATGAGTGTGGCATAACATTAACTGGTTTACTACTGCTATCTATTTGTTGTTTAACCCTAGATCACTAACCTTATTTTTCGACGCTTATTACTAACCTTCGTACTTTCGACTACGGTATTTAATAAAGGGTTTTATTTGAATTAAACATGCCTAATTTTTATTTTTATTATAAATTTATTATATCCTTCTTATTAATTAATAAATTAACATAAACCAAAACGGGATATTTATTAGAAAATCATCCTTATAAATAAGATCTTAGGTTTTATGGGAAATTAACAATGGTAACATTTTAAAAGATTTTTTAAAGTATTATTTTAAAGTTGTTTCGGCGAACCGAATGTTCCTAGTCGATTTGGGAAAACTATTAATATTGTGGACTGTAGGATGGCGGTTCTTATCGACTAGGAAATGAGGAAGTGAAAAGGTGTTGTGGTTAGGAGCCTCTTACCTTGCTCGGCAGTCCTTTTCCTTGCAAATGGCGGCCGCTTGGTTTCTTCGGGAATTCTGAAGCTGCTTGAATCACTCCACTACACAAATAACTTTCACTCGCGAGCGGGTTTGTAAGGTTTTTTGGTATAAGCGGTAATAATTATATATAGCGATGCGGATTGCGGAATGCGGCGGACATGAGTTTTCGAGCGTCTCGAATCTTCCATTATTTCTTCGTCGATGTTGAGCAGGGCGGCCAATAGCGAGGCGTTTTGGGAGGGGATTCATGAAAAGGATCGCTCGGATTGGCCAAGCAGCGACGAACCATTGACGTTGACATAATTAACTAGCAATGGAAAGGATAGATGGCACTACCATATCCCCCCGGCCCTAAAGGGTTGCCTTTAAAAATAAATAAAATTAAACTTAGCTATGTTGGGTGTACAGTCAACTCCAAAAGTCGCTGCACACCTCAACATCTTTGCTGAGACTTTCGTGAATTAAAACTCCTCGTTTATTATACTTAATTTATAAATTATGGTTTAGGCAAGATTTTCTTGTGTAAAAATCCTAAAACATAATAAATATTATAACAATTTTGGACAATATAACCACAGAAAATAACGTAAATGTATGTATATTTATGAAGCTGACTGTACTACCGCATAACCCATCAATAGGCTAAGACAGCGATATGACAATAAAATTAATCTAAATTAACTTTAGCGAAAACTACAAACGCAATAACAGCGAAAACTACAAACTAAATACTTAAACTAAGAGGCAGATCCAACTTCAGGCTAGATCTCACTAAGTTGACGCGGACAGAGACGTACAACAGGGCGCACGTAGCTCCCCTTCGCGGTTTTCACGG
The DNA here is from genome assembly GCA_944739405.2 of Euclidia mi. Taxonomy (NCBI): domain Eukaryota; kingdom Metazoa; phylum Arthropoda; class Insecta; order Lepidoptera; family Erebidae; genus Euclidia; species Euclidia mi. The sequence goes on from OX123203.2 coordinate 28,451,000, forward strand.
TAACAACGCGGGTTGTACCGTCCTTGGAAGTATGCAGTTTCTCTACGATGGCTAACGGCCATGAAAGCGGCGGAGCATTATCATGTATTAGGACGACCAACGTACCTTCCTGTATAGGGGATGCAGGACTATTCCACTTGGATCTAGCCTGAAGCTGGTGTAGATATTCCGCACGCCAGCGCCACCAGAACGACTGCACGAGTTTATCCAGCAGAGTATGTCTCTGGAGCAAGCTTGAAGAGTCTGCTTCAGGAGCCGGAAATTACGATAATGGCACTGTGTTCGGAAAATGTGCAGGGCTTAACGCGGATGGTTCTGCAGGGTCACTACTCAATGCCGTGAGCGGACGCGAGTTCATCAGTGCCTCGAATTGTGCAAGGACAGTTAAAAGCTCTTCGCAAGAGAGGATCTGTTGGCCTATAACTTTGAAGAGATGCGTTTTAATTACTTTGACCATGCTTTCCCAACATCCACCGAAATGTGGAGATGCTGGCGGAATAAACTTCCAGTCAATATGATTTATGGAAAGTTCCTCCTGAAGACGAGTACGATATTCTTCCTTGAGAAACTTATAAAGGTCGCGTAAATAAGAGCTTGCGCCCACGAAACAAGTGCCGTTATCCGTGTACAAACACTGTATAGAGCCGCGCCGTGAGAGAAATCGTTTAAGGGCTGCAAGGAACGACACCGTGCTTAAATCTGTCGCAACTTCAATATGCGTAGCGTGCGTCGTTAAGCATGTAAAAATACATAGCCAGGCTTTACGGCTTTTAACACCTCGACCACGCACTGGCGTATACTGCAGTGGTCCTGCGTAATCACAATCGGTGTGTGTAAACGCTTTATCAACCTGGTTGACGCGCTGGCTAGGGAGATCTGCCATGGGAGGGAAAGTCGGACGCGGACGAAATTTGAAACAGACGTTACATTTATGTATTCTGTGACGAATTATTCGTCGAGCAGTTAAAATCCAATACTTATGCCTAAGTAAGGACATAAGCAACTCTGGACCAGCATAGAGGTGCTTCTTGTGATAAAAATCAACAAGAAGGTCGACAACATGATCATGTCGCGGCAGAATGCAAGGATGTTTGTAGTTATAAGGTTCATCCGAATTTGACAGACGACCCCCAACGCGTATGACGCCGTGTTCATCGAGAAACGGCTTGAGTCCAAGAATAGCGGGAGAACAAGGTACATTGTCTTTCAAATTTTGAATGTCGTTACTAAAATGAACAGCCTGTACAGCTCGTAGTAACTTACATCCTGCGAATTTGATATCAGTACTTGATACAAAAGTCCCATTAGGTAGGTGCCTAAGAAACCTATAGACATAAACGATGGCGCGGAGTAACTTAGACCACGATGACATGCGTAGTGCGAGTGCATAGATGGGAGACTCCGCAACCTCAGCAATCACGGGATAAGAAACAGACTTCCGTTCGGGTACATCTTCGTCTTCTGCACTGTGGTCAAAGGGTTGCATGGGGCATTCTGACGGATCATGAGAAATCCAAGAAGGTCCACGATGCCACAATGGATGATGCAGAAGATTAAGTGGAGTGACACCACGAGACAAGCAATCTGCGGGGTTCTCGGTACCCGCGACGTGATTGAAACAAGTAGCGGGAACAAGTTCAATCAATTTACTAACGCGGTTGGCGACAATAGTCTGCCAGCAATGAGGAGAAGAATGAATCCAAGCGAGCACTACTTTGGAGTCGGAAAATGCGTATATTTTATTAATAGGGTAGTGGGGCAAAACTGTGTATTGAACCTTGCGGAGCAACTGAGACAGCAGAAGGGCCACGCACAACTCCAGTCTCGCGACCGAAATGGTTTTAACAGGCGAGACCTTAGACTTAGCACAAACTAACTGCACCGAGTAGTTAGAACCAATGCGGACTTGCAGATACACGACTCCGCCGTAAGCACGCTCGCTGGCGTCAGCGAAACCCATTAAGTTGATGGTACATCCATCTACCAACCCAACATGACGTGGAATAGTAATTTGATTGAGCGCGGTAAGCTCAATACAAAACTGGCCCCAAGCGGCGACAATATGGTCAGGGGGTGTTTCATCCCACTCACACTTTGATAGCCAAAGCTCTTTTATCAAGAGCTTGGCGTACAAAATTGTGGGAGCCACAAAACCCATTATGTCCCATAGTCGAGCCATTGTGGACAGCATAGTGCGTTTGGTGCACTTATCATCCGGGGGTGAGACGTCAAACCGAAAACTATCGCAGGATTTGTCCCAGCGTAAACCGATTACTTTATGCGGTACAGACTTCTCAAACTCAATGTCTGGAGAAGCTTTATGAGAATCTGTTACGCGTGCGAGAACCTCCTTAGAGTTGCTTGTCCATTTGACAAGATCAAACTGGCCTCGCTTGAAAAGCTGAATAAGCTCTTCATAAAGCAAAATTGCTAGCGGAGCGGATATGACACTACAGGCAATGTCATCCATACACAAATCGGAAGTAGCAACAGCTGCTGCGGCGGAAAAGATCGCCTTCATCAGCGATCAACTGGCGAACAACTCGTAACGCGTGATATGGGCTAGACTTGAGTCCAAAACAAACACGATTGAACTGATACACAGATACAGGTTCCTTATTGTTAAAACAATAAAAATACCGTTGAAATCTACGGTCAGACTCGCGAACCCGATATTTAGGAACATTTGGCGGCAATCAGCTGACAGAGCGATATGGAAAATACTAAACTTTATTATGATGTTAAATAAATCACCCTGTAGATTGGGGCCGGCATGCAAAATGTCATTAATCGACTGACCCGATGTAGTCTTACAACTAGCATCTAAAACCACACGAAGTTTAGTAGAGGTTTTATCTTTGCGAACCACGCCGTGATGCGGGATATAATATGAGGGAAGAGAGTTGCCCTCGTTGTTTACAACTACACTCAAAAAACCTTTATCTATGTAGCCACGAATGACGTCATTATAGGCGCTGCGTAACTTAATGCTGCGATGCATCAAGTTTACGTTCCAAACAATGGAAACGTCTAAGCGCAGCAGCGTACGAGTCGCCTAACGAATAAGGGTCACCATAGAATGGCAACGCCACTACGTATCTGCCACTGTCGTCACGAACAGTGGTAGCACGGAAATGTTCTTCACACTCGAGATCTTTACGGCTCATCGAGGGCGGTGCGGTAACCTCTTCAAGCTCCCAAAATCGCTTGAGAAGAGAATCAATATTATTTTCTTGAAGAACAGAACAACAGCAAGACGTAATGTATTGAGAAGTATGTAACGTAGGTACGGTACCCATAATCACATACCCAAATACCATCTCAATAGCCGGCGGTAAGTTATTTTGCTCACTACGTACCACGTCAGTTAGTAGCAAGTGCGGGAATAATGCAGCTCCGATCAAAACATCAATGTCTGCCGGATTCGCAAACTCCGAGTCTGCCAGCGGCAATGACTCGAGGTGTGTGAGTAGCGATACGTCCACATTAGCATTTGGCAATTCGTCCGTAATACGCTCCACGATAAGCGAAGAAATGTTAAAATTAATATTCCTATCAAAACGCGAATGTATTTTAATATCTACGGAACCCTTGCAATGTTTTTCTGACCCGCTGATTCCTTTGACCACTGAACTAGTATTTCTAAAGTTATTCCACGATCCGAGGCGTTTGAAACATTCCAATGTTATTAAATTGGTCTGAGACGCGCTAACGAGTAGACAACGTACCATGTGCGGCGACCCATTAACATCATAAACGATAACTTGCGCTGTCGCTAACAGTACCGTCTTAAACGCCGTACACTGCGTTTTGGCCCTGCGCGGATCATTATAGATGCGCGAGTGCCGTCCTCGTGTACGAGTCGCCCGCGCGATGGATGTCGTACACAACGATATTTCATTCTGAATTGTGGGAGGCGCAGTTATCGTAGCCTGCACCTGCGACGTAAGTGTGTCAAGGTTAGCGGCTTGGCTTGACAACGGACTACTTTTATCAAAGTGCAACAATGAGTGGTGTCGTTGATTACATGAACGACATCTCGTCTTACTAGAACAATCACTAGTTTTATGCTTTATACTTAAGCAATTAATGCAAGCTTTGTTGTCTTTCACGCACTTGAAACGAGCAGTCGGATTTAAACCATTAAAGGCGGGACACTTGTAGAAATGGTCGTGCACTATATTACTGCACAGACACTTCTGTGAATTAATTTTATTAGATTCCTAGCATGTTACGTAAGATTGTGGATTAGGGACCGAGTTATTATTACTATTTCGCGCTTTATTCAACCTTTGTTTGCTGATGTTAGTGTTAGACGGGCTAGGTGAACTAGACTGCGTATTATGAAATATTCGACACTGATCTTTGATGAACGAAATAAAACTATCTAGTGTAGGTATTTTATTATTGCGTTCCGTCATCTCGAATGCGCGAATTGTTTCAGTGTCAAACTTCTTTAAAGCGAGTTGAAGCAACATAAAGTCGGAAAGATCTTCTAATTTTAAGTTTTTAAGAGAATAAACCGCCGTAACAAAGTGATCTATAAACAGCCGGAAATTCGAGACAGATGCGGCACCGGACAGTTTAAGATTTAAAGCTTGGTCAAAGTAGGTAGACGCTAGGACGCGCGTGTCTTGATATCTATCAAGTAATGACTGAAACATGACCTGATAATTCTCAGCACTGGGTGTGACACCTGCAAATACGGACTGGGCCTTCGGTGACAGTTTACCTATTAAATAGTACAACCTGTCAGCATCTGTCAGAGAACCATTATCGTGCACTGTAGACTTAAAACTCGCATAGAATAACGGCCAGTTTCGTATATCGCCATCAAACGACACAATCTCGATTGGCAGTAACTTCGGCGTGCGAGCCGCGGAAACGGGCTGTGCCGAATATTTACCCTCCAATTGCGATTGTATACGCTTAATAATACAATAAAGGTCTTCAAAAGAGGTGTACGCCTGATAATTCGGTTTTTCATCAGGATTAGTAGAAAGCAATCTTGCGTTATAATCGTCTAACAACTTATGAAAATCTGTTCGAATACTATCTACTGTCATACAATAGCTGAGAAATGACTCCCTATGAATATCATCAAAAAAATGTTTCGGCGAACCGAATGTTCCTAGTCGATTCGGGAAAACTATTAATATTGTGGACTGTAGGATTTCGGTTCTTATCGACTAGGAAATGAGGAAATGGAAAGGTGTTGTGGTTAGGAGCCTCTCACCTTGCTCGGCAGTCTTTTTCTTTGCAAATGGCGGCCGCTGCTTGAAGCTGCTTGAATCACTCCACTACACAAATCACTTTCACTCGCGAGCGGGTTTGTTAGGTTTTTTGGTATAAGCGGTAATAATTATATATAGCGGTGCGGATTGCGGAATGCGGCGGACATGAGTTTTCGAGCGTCTCGAATCTTCCATTATTTCTTCGTCGCCGTTGAGCAGGGCGGCCAATAGCGAGGCGTTTTAGGAGGGGATTCATGAAAAGGATCGCTCGGATTAGCCGAGCAGCGACGAACCATTGACGTTGACATAATTAACTAGCAATGGAAAGGATAGATGGCGCTACCAAAAGTAAATGTGAAAAATAATTTTCAAATATTAGAAATAACGAATGAAATAAAGTAAAGAAACAAAAATGTTGGTAATAATCTATCAAGTTATACATCTGTGACAAACGTCAAGTTTGTGCTCCCCGCATAACAATTTATTGCTCTGGGAGCAACTACTTTTAGGCATACTTCGCTTTGCGGAGAGACACAAGGCTAATATTTTCCTTTTTAGGTAGGAGGTACATCAGTCGCATTATTTTCGCAAATAAAATAAAAAACAAAACAATAAAAACGCAAGAGTTCACCAACTAAATAAGACAAAATGTTACGTTAATACTAACCTTCGTCGATGCGACGAGCCATGGTTGCTGGAACGGCGCTCACGGTGCCCCCCCCACTCAAAACACTACCGTCAGTCGGGCGGGGGCAACGGGTCGACTAAGATTAGCTAAAGTGTGGAAGCAGTGCGACCGCGCGCGCAAAAGTTAGCACGATTTAAACAGACCCGCGTAGTCGGATCGACGAAGGTTCGTAATCTAGGTTTAATGATAGGTCTTATAACTTTATAATTGTTGATTCAGCATTTACTAGTCGATTCATAATACTGCAATGATTTGTCTGTTCATCAAATCTAACGCTTTTCGTATTTTAGGTGAAATACACAAACGTCATCGCAATTTGGTAAGGCCTGTTTATTCTGTATGTGCTGTACATAGCTTTCTCGAGGTGTTTAATAAACAGGCAAGGAAACTAGTGACTGAGATGGATGCTTACTCTTCAAAGGTTCCTTTCGATCCATCTGCACTATTTCAAAATATGGCCTTCGAGACATCATATTGTGAGTATATCTGCCAAGATGGCCCAAGCGAGTTCTGCTTTTTTTGTTTAGATTAGTTTAGTCTTGTCTATATTGTCTATATTATCTTTCCTTATTATATATATTATCTTTCGTACGTGTATTTGTAGCCTAACTTCACCTACGCATTAATACTACTTTTGATCAAATTTGTCATAAGATGCTTTGAAAATACAATTAGGATATTTAATTATAAGAGCATTAAATATTTTCCATTTCAGTGACAACGTTTGGATTGGATATGAAATGCAACGATATAGTTAAAAACTATTTGATAGCTGTAGAAGAAATAATGCATTTATGGATACATAGGATGCAGACATTTTACCTACATCATGATTTTTGTTATAAACTGTTTGGAAAATCTCAAAAAGAAGACGATCTCACAAAAAAAATACACAAATTGTCTACGAAGGTAGGTTTGCAGATTGTAATATTATTATTCTCGAAATAAACGAGCAAGTTCTTGTAAAGGAAATAATTAATCTTGGAAACGGCTGCAACGATTTTCATGAAATTTTGTAGGGCGTTTCGTGGGCGATTCATCGATCTAGCTAGGATTAATTGTAAGAAAATACGTTTTACATTAAAACTTCCGAGCACAGCTCGATTATCAAAGTATTATTCTCGTAATACTGTGAGAATTTAAATTAGGGCAGCGATAGTCGAGTGGATATACCAACAGACTGCTATGCAGAGTGTATCGGGTTCGAATCCACGGCGCGCACCACTGACTTTTCGAAGTTAAGTGCGTATTAATTAGTTAACTATCGCTTGCCCCGTGCCTCGGAGAAGCACGTGAAACCGTCGGTCCCGGCTGTCATGAAGATCTTTGACAGTCATTAAGGGGAGTCAGTACCCTCAAATAAACTGATACTGGTCTAAACCATGGAATATGGCTATCCCTTTGGGTTGCGGAGGTCAGACGGCAGCCGCTCTATAGAAAAGCTAATATTTTGTCACTGTATTGTGTAAACTAATAAGCGGGCTACAAGTCTTGGATGCAACTGGGATAGTGCTAGGACGGGGATGATGACTTTGGGAATATAAATCGAAGAACGACCCGGTGGCGCAGTAGCAGTGTAAACGCCTGCCACGCCGAAGGTCGCCGCTTCGATTAATACGCTCAAGCTAAACATTTGTGTGCGTGAACATGGATATTACATGGCTTGGGCTGGGTTTTTCTATGTATATTAAATATGTTTTTACAAAAAAAACTTTGTATTTGTATGTTTATCCCGATTAAAGAAATTAAATTACAAAAACTGAAGAGCATCTCTTTTGGATCACACGCAGTGACCACATTAGTAGGGTTGAAATAGTTGCGGATAAAGAGAAGACTAGCTGTGAATATAAATAACTTATTTTGCAGGTTATTCAACAAAAGAAAGCCGCAATGAAAAATGGCAGAAATGTTAATAAATCCGAATTCGTAAGCAATGAAGGTATCGTAATTTGATTAATTTGTCATACGTTATAAACCGGTGCCAATATACCAGTGAAAATGTGTTTTGTCAAGTACAGCAAAGTTATGGACTTGGTCAACTGAGATAGTTTATGGAGAGTCCTCTAAGAACGAGGAGTACGAAATCACCTCACTGACAATTGAATTATCCACGTACCGTGTTCGATATAATGAAAATCGAACTAATAACTTTCGCACTGACGTGACGTAGGGAACCCGTTTAGAAATAACCTTTTCTATCTACAGACATATTTTATTTAAAATCTTAGCAATAACAGAATTGCCATAGAAATAATAAAACAATTATAATATCTGGGGCAGTCGTTTTCTCACCATGAGACTAACGCAAACTCAGAGGGCAGAGTAACAGCTTTCAAACATCACCTTCATCTTGTGATATAAACAAAAAAAATATTACAAGATGAAAAGAAAGCTTACAATTCGCAGGGCAGCTTTGTGGCGAGCTGAATGTGTGTGGCGACACTGCGGTCCCGAATGTCTCAGAGGGTCGGTCAGGGCCTCATCTCCGGCTTGCCTTTGTTGGCTGGTTGGAGTGGATATCCAAGAGCGCCCGCAGGACTCTCAACTCTGGCTTGCCTTGGTCGGTCAGCCAGAGGGATGCCGAAAGAGCTATTAGCTCTGGGGTGGAAGTGTCATTGTCAAGGGCGTAACTACGGGGAAACCCGCTCCAGGTCTCCGTTGTCACGAGACCCGCGATGGCGAAACCAGTGCCGCACCGCTCGACACCCCTAGCCACTTGCACCGGTGTTGCCCTCTGGCTGCCTTTATGGCAGACTTTGCTAGCTATAGGCGGTTGTTTAGAGAGGTGACCCATCTAGTGAGTTGGCGAGTCACCACCTGCCACGCGGACGGATGCTTTTGGAGTATCACTGGCAGGTGCCGTTTGTTATCCATAGTACCATTATTTTCAGTCCATCAAAAATCCATCCCCATAACGCAGTTAAATTAGGCTCCAAATCATCACAATAGTCCTACATGTTCTGCGGCTAGTCCATAGCTGTACTCAGTAGTGCAGTTGTGGAGGCTCCGCGGCATGTGTCCCATCCCATTTTAGATTAAAACTCTCTACGGGCCTCTGCACGTTGGATCCATATCCCCGTGTAAGCCTCCCAAAGGACCGGTTATTCTTCTGACACCAAAGTTAGAAGAATAGCCGTGAGAAAAGAGAAACATAATAATAATAATAATAATAATCATCTTTATTGTACACCAAAACAATATTACAAGAATAAAGAAATTCATAGAAACAGTACAAATGGCGGTCTTATCGCTATCTAGCAATGTCTTACAGGCAACCTTGGGATGGACAAGAAAGACATGGATCCAGAAAAAAAGATAGAAAGGTAGTTTGGCGTTATTAATGATTTAAATACATTATATAATAAATAAATAGCTAGCAAATATAAAAATACAAATACATAAACACTATCATACAAAATATGATACATACATTATTACATTAATAATTTGCCGTGCGGTTGACGGCATAGAATACAAGTGTCACCACCCCCTATCTTCTCGTGGGTGTCGTAAGAGGCGATTAAGGGATAACACGATGCAAATACCATCTTTGCGCAGAGATGGAAAACTCGACATCAAACCATATACGACTGCCTCGTTGGTCTCGCGGCATAAATGTGCGCATGGGATCGGGAGGGCCCGGGTTCGATTCCCGGGTCGGGCAGTGTAATCGGGTTTTTCTGTCACGAAATTCTCAGTAGCAGCACGGAGTCTGGAAATGTGCCCGGTACGGCAATAGGCTCGCCCCTTATTACATGGAACTAAAGTATATCTGGCGAAAAGTGGGTGTAGAAATACACCTCTGCCTACCCCTTCGAGGATAAAAGGCGTGACGATATGTATGTATGTATGTATGTACATTAATAATTAAAATACATAAATAATTAAAAAATACATAAATACTAATAATATTAATACTAATACATAAATTAGTGCCTAAATAGGAAGAAGGAATTAAATAACAAGAGTAGGTAATACTACAGTAGCAAGGTTAAATAGATAGATAGTAGTCTTTGACGAGTTTTTTAAAGGAAGTCAGTGTTTGAGCTTGTTTGATAGACAACGGCAATGCATTCCACAAGCGTGCAGCTTGAACAGTGAATCAGCGATCGTAAAAACTGCTAGAATGCATTGGAATTGCTAGTCTCAAATTTACCGATGACCTCGGAGACCTAGGATGAGTGTCCGTAAGGAACTCGAAGCGTTCTTTTAGATAAAGGGGAGTAGAAGGATTGAAGAGGATGGTATAAAGTAAAGAAAGTATGCGAGTATTCCGTCGAAGGCGAATTGGGAGCCACTTGAGCAAATTGCGGAAATTGGAAACGTCATCATATTTGCGCAGTCCAAATATAAATCTTATACATTAGTTCTGAAGTCGCTCAAGCTTATCAAGTTGCTCCTCTGTGAGATCTAGATAGCTGACATCAGCATAGTCAAGGATAGGTAAGAGAAGAGAATTTGCAAGCGCAACCTTGGTGGCAGTAGGCAGAAAGTTTCGCAGTCTTCGCAAGGTCCCAGCAGTAGAAAATAATTTTCGACTAACTTCCCTAATTTGAGGATAAAGTCTTGTCAATATAAACTCCCAAATCCTTCACGCAGTCACTAACTGGAATAGGTATGCCATTAAAGTAAATTTGTGGTAAACAAGTCAAGTCAACACGCGAAATCATTCGAGAACTTCCCACAACGATGACCTTCGTCTTAGTAGGGTTGACCTGTAGACCAAATCTTTGGCTCCATGCAGCTATTCACTCAACGAGTCTTCAATTCGTATACGTTGTCGGCGACCAAACAGGTAACTGTGAAACCAATCAATCACTGGTGGAGATATGTTAATTGAGCGTAGTATGCCAAGCAGTGTATGGAAATCAACGTTATTAAAGGCGTTACTGAAATCTAGTAAGCAAAGTGTAGTCACCTTACCATTTTCTTTGCCAAGCCTTATATCGTCGGTAATGTTGATCAAAGCCTTAGCAGTGCTGTGACCAAGGCGAAAACCGGATTGGAGTGGATTGAAGAGAAGGTTCTGGTTAAGGAATGTACTAAGTTGGGCATGAACGAGACGTTCAAGCACTTTCGAGAGGAATGGTAGTACAGAGATAGGACGATACTCGGAAAAAGATGTAGGATTAGATTTTTTGGGTAAGGGAATAATTAGTGCTTCTTTCCATAAAGCAGGAAAAACGCCCCCTGCTAAGGAAAAATTTTAAATATGACATAGAATGGGAAGGATCATTTTCCGACTGACACAATCATTACCGACAGCATTGGAAGCAATAGATAATACGCTCCTTTTAACATCACACTCAGATAGTTGATTAAAACAAACTCCCAAAGTTTTTATAAATTTTCAGACTTTAGCTGGATCCTCATTCTCAACAGAGTTATGGATGTATTGGCGTTGTGCTTGCCTACACACCTTTTTACAGTGATTTCTAATCACAATGTAGCTCTCCCAATTACTAGGCGTTGGCCGACATTTAAATTTTGTTTTAGCCATGGCTTTCTTTGACAGTAGATGTTTAATTTCATTGGTTAGCCATGGTGAGGGTAACTGACGGACTTTGATTGCGCGTACTGGTGCATGGACATCGTATAGCCGAATGATAGAAGTTGTGAATAGTTCATTTTTTACGTCAATTGACGTTGCGCTCTGTAATAGACTCCAATCAATCATGCTGGCGTCATTACGAAGATGTTCAACATTAATATATAACAAGAATTTTTGTCTTTGTCTTAGGAAGACGAAGTTTATAGGAAAGAAAAATCAAGTCATAGTAGGAGAAAGCATCAGCTGGAAGCTGCCCGTGCTTGGCGACAACAGAAGGTGTGGAAACAAAAATGAGATCAAGAAGAGATGTAGTAGAATTTGGAAAATTATGTGTAGCACTTAGAGGGAGGACGGATAGATTACAGGATTCGACAATACTACACAAAGAAGATGAGCGCGAATCCTTTTTCAACAGACAAGTGTTGAAATCGCCCATGACTATGGTGTGACTGTAAAAAGGAGATAGATTTTCTAGGATACGTTAGAAGAGAAATAATTAACGCGACAGTTAGGAGAATAAAAAACACCAAGAAGGACCTTGGTATAAGCGAGATCTAATTCCAGAAAGAGATGGTCGCCGGCGTTGAGCGGTGGTGGTTGTGATGACATAGAAACGACATTAAAGGAATGTTAGCCCATAGATAAATGGCAACACCTCCACCACCACTCCCGGTACGATCATTTCTTATAAGGCGGAAATTGGGAAGAGAGTAAGATACAGACGACAGGCATGGTTTTAACCACGATTCGGAAACAAGAATGGCATGAATATTTTTATAGTCAAAAGTGGTCAGCATATCCTGGAAATGGGCTGGAATACTCTGAGCATTAATATGGACAACATTCAAGTTACCTGGTACATCGGCAAACTCGCACTGGATAGTATCAGCAAGAGATGGAATGCTTGAAAAACTATTGTTATTGCTACTTGCAGAAAAAAAGATGTCATTGTCACTACTTGGTAATAGATCTGACATAACATAAAAATAAAATAAAAATGATAAGAACTATAATATATAAAAAATAAAATAATAATATATAAATATATATATATATATATATATATATATATATATATATATATATATATATATATATATATATATATATGTCGCAACGCGTAACGTACATACTTACCAAGATGTTACCTAAACTGAGCACTAGATGTCGCTCGTGAGAGTGCGTGTGACATAATCAGCCTGTCACTTGTCAAGTTCGCGAAACGTCACTGTCAATGTCATTCGTGAGCACATTCGGCCTGTCATTTGTCAAAGTGCAGAGGCGATGTCGATTAAGTCGGTCAGTTGAGTCGAGACGTGCAAGCGAGAGTGAGCTCACGAAAGGCATCCGTTTCCATCCGATTAGTTTGTGAATAATTGTGATTGGTGATATTCTTAAATCATTAAAGAAGACATTTACTATCCATCTCTGGTGTTATTTTGTATCCCGACAAGATGCAAGAGGAGAATAACCGTGTACCAGATGACTGCAACTTTATGGGTTCCCCGTCATCAGAATTGGGATGGGACCACAACGACCCACGTGTTCAAAATGAAGACGCTAGTAACGAAAAATTGCTGGGCCTGTTGGAACTACAAAATCGTAATTTTCTGACGCTGATGCAAGCCATGAAAATACCGATTACATCGTCGCATGGCCTTTGTTTACCGGAATTCGATCCTGAGCAACAAGATATGGATGCACGTGCTTGGGTGACGACTGCAGACATGTGATTGAAGATCAAGACTCGCATTGCGCCCCGCTTGTGGTCGCACTAATGCGTATCGTTTCCTGGGATGATATTGTGCAATGCAGTGTGCACAAAGGCGCGAGCGATAGAGACTGCTAACGCTGCTATGCTGGTGAATCAGCTGAGCATTCAATTGCAACCTTGGTGAGGGTATTTTGTCTGATTTCTTTATTGGTACCTACTGCCAATTTTATTAAGTGATTACGCGTTTAACCTTGGAATGTCGTAATCGTTGTGGTGATGTCGCGATCACATCGTACCGAGTGTTGTAGGTTCGATTCCTACACGAGACACTGAAATGTGGAACCACTTGACCTTTGCCGTATTTTATGCTAGCGTATGGTTGTCTGACTACCACAGTGACCTAGCTATAGCGTAGATATCGAATGGAGGTTTTGAGTTTGGTATGCCGGTTAAAAAGAAAGCGATTATTTTTACTTCTACATGCGAGGGTGGCTCGCACTCACGAACCTTGTGATCATATTATGCTTGCTTGCAAATAAATTATCTCGATGTTGCAATTACACCTGCTTCTTTGTGTGCATAAATTTTTAACATGGCACATTAAAATGTTTCTTACTCTGATTATAAGATGGCACCACTAGTAAAATTAAATTCAATTTTAAGATTTTACGCGTGAAAATGACCTACTGTGTATTTTTAAAATTAATGTGACACGCTGGGAATTTTTATCAAGTGTCCCGAGTTCTCAGGCCAATTCCAGGTTATGCTTAGGACGTTTAAGAGTGATAGTGTTTCTAGTAGAAGTTGTTTAACTCGATTACCAGACGTAGAAGAAAATGATTGAGTTATCATCGTAGTGCTTTACGATAATCAGTTTCAGAGATTTTAATTGTCATTGTAGGTAGGACTAGGTTAGTGATCGTTAGTGATGATTGTATGCTTAACTTTATTCTCATTAAATAGGTACTTTGTTAGTCTTTGTGATAATTTTGTGGTACCCACGTTACCGTCAATGTAGATTTGCATAAATTGGATAAGCCGTTTGTGCGGCTGCATGTTTAGCCATGCGTTGCCATTGGTTGGACCGGTAAAGTGTCTTTCTGGTTAGTCAAGTTTACCCTTGAGCTTTTGTGACAGCCGTTAGTGCATTGTCATAGTATCACAAACGTTGTCCATCGTCTTGAACGCGTAAGGTCCGTTGCTGTATTGCTAATGATTAGGTTAGGTTATGCTTCGTATTTAGACTATCCAAGACAAAATTATAACGCTGAAAAGACTGATTGGATACCTTGGTAGTAAACTTAACATCTAAACTATCATGCAGCCTAGTAAGATTTTCTTATAGTCTGCTATGTGATAAGGAAAACCAAAGTAACATGTTCAACAAACCTACTTTAAGATTACTTTGTTAAACGCTCGAATTGATTATACGGGTGGGGTTGTGTAACCGGATGGTGGTTGTAATGAGTTTCCTATTATTTTAACGAGTATGCGTGTTGTTCAACATATCAGCTTCAAGAGAAATAATTAGTTGTGGTTTTCATTAAAACCTGTCATGATTTTGTTTAGAGTAGCTTTATTCCCCACCGACTTGGGTCAGGAATAGCCGAACGACTAGAATGAGTGTTGTGCGATAATTTTCTTTTATTCCTAGAGCGAAGTATATTAAACTGTGGTCGTTGATTGCAATCACGGATACCCTGCTACTCAAGTAGCTCTTATTTGATTTTCGATCGCTAAAATTATCTACCTCTGGTTTCTGTGTCGTATGACAAGAGCATGTTGCGAGAATCTGAATGTGCTCATGGACTGACGATTGCTTATTTCGGAACTGTAGTCTTTGCCTCTATGTAGCCAAAGGAAATCAGTTTGTCCGAAAGTAGGTTATCGGTTCTCGCCATGTTCGCATTTGGTTTTAGTTTTTGTCAGTGGTCAAATTCAGTTTTGACATAGCTCATTGAGAGTATGGACGGGAGTTACGTTCCGCGGTTGTGAAGTAGTAAATTAATTTGATAATCGCCTAAAATTTACGAAGTGTGGACGTTGAATTAGTCTGAAACAACGGATACTCTATTTAGTGGGTATACAATGAGACGAATCCTTGAAATACTAATGGTAGATTTATTTCCTTTTTGGGTAATCCTGGTGGCTAGCGCGGCCTGATGGCCGGCGCGGCCTGGTAGCTGGCGCGGCATGGTGGCCGGCGCGGCATGGTGGCCGGCGCGGCATGGTGGCTGGCGCAGTCTGGCGACCGGCACGGTTTGGCGGCCGGCGCAGCCTGGCAGCCGGCGCGGCCTGGTTGCGAGTGTGGCTTGGTGGCCAGCATAGCCCGTGTGTGTCGCGCGGCCCGTGTGTGTCGCGCGGCCCTTGTGTGTCGCGCGGCCCTTGTGTGTCGCGCGGCCCGTGTGTAGCGCGCGGCCCTTGTGTGGCGCGGGGCCTGTATGTGGCTCCGAGAAGCTTGGTAACTGGTATAGCTAAAGCCTACCTGGCCGAAACTGGCAATGAAAGTGAAGGTAGTTTATTAAAGGAGTTTGCTTAGAAGGTTTAGAATCCAAAGACCTTAGATTTAATGTTTTGGTTAACTTGGTTTGAAATATCTTAAAGGCCCATTTGAGGTCACAGAAGTTCTTTACGATGATCATAATAATCGCAAAGCCCATAATTCTAAGCGTAACTGTAAGTACGCACTCTACAGGTTGAGAAAAATGCCTGAAGGTCAACAGGACCTGAAGTACAACTGACGAAATTGAGGTAGAACGAAGTAGCTCTGATATTGAAGAAAGTGTTTAAGTTTACATGATAATCGGATCGAACCGTACCAGAGGCTGACGTGTAGCCGTAGCTCGGTAGAAATCGGCGTCGACTAACTTAGTAGTCCGTGAGTAGGCGGTATTGCAGTCAGCCCTGGCGGAGGTCGGGTTTCAGTCGCGTTCCCATGTGGAGTTCTCAGAAAGCAGAGTAACTGGAGGATACTGGGCTATGCATAGCCATGATCACATGTAGAGCTTAAATGTTATGGTTTACTTGGTTTGAAAAACAAAATATCTTGAGAGATACAGCGATAGTGAAATGTCAGTTTTACTTTGAGTTCCTGATTACCTGACTGATTAAACTCGATGTTGATAGAGTAGGTTTGTATTCGTAGTTCTTGTTACTCTTATATGCCCCTGGTTAAGGGATGCCGCTGGTTAAGTGATGCCCCTGGTTAAGGGAAGCCCCTGGTTAAGGGATGCCCCTGGTTAAGGAATGCCGCTGGTTAAGTGATGCCCCTGGTTAAGGGAAGCCCCTGGTTAAGGGATGCCGCTGGTTAAGTGATGCCCCTGGTTAAGGGAAGCCCCTGGTTAAGGGATGCCCCTGGTTAAGGGATGCCGCTGGTTAAGTGATGCCTCTGGTTAAGGGATGCCCCTGGTTAAGGGATGCCGCTGGCTAAGTGATGCCCCTGGTTAACATTTTCACGGACAGTAAACGAGACACAATTGAAGTTTTATTGTTATCACGTCTATAGGCGTTTACTGTCCTTCAAAGTGTTAAGGGATGCTAGATAAACACTAACACGAGGACGTGTAAGGCGCAGGACGGCCGTGTCGCAACGCGTAACGTACATACTTACCAAGATGTTACCTAAACTGAGCACTAGATGTCGCTCGTGAGAGTGCGTGTGACATAATCAGCCTGTCACTTGTCAAGTTCGCGAAACGTCACTGTCAATGTCATTCGTGAGCACATTCGGCCTGTCATTTGTCAAAGTGCAGAGGCGATGTCGATTAAGTCGGTCAGTTGAGTCGAGACGTGCAAGCGAGAGTGAGCTCACGAAAGGCATCCGTTTCCATCCGATTAGTTTGTGAATAATTGTGATTGGTGATATTCTTAAATCATTAAAGAAGACATTTACTATCCATCTCTGGTGTTATTTTGTATCCCGACAAGATGCAAGAGGAGAATAACCGTGTACCAGATGACTGCAACTTTATGGGTTCCCCGTCATATATATATATATATATATATTATAAAAATATATAAAAGTTAAACGATGCTAAAAGTCTTTTCCACCTGCCAGTTGAGTGCTAAGACCTAAAGAAAATTGGTAATACATATTGCACATAAAATTCAAAAGATTTCTAAAACAATAAAAATAAAATAATCTAACGTGAAAAAAAGAAAAGCAAAAAGAAGTATGATGACAACAACGAACAAAGACAGTGAAACAGTTACAACATCCGGGTATTTTATATAGTAATACATTCTAAAGAATAAAAAGTTAAGAAAGCAAATTAATAATAGGATTGAATAAATATAGTTATGTAGAACAGGTAAATCTATATGAAATATATACATACGAGTATTATTTAAAATAGTCACTACAAAAACTATTTAAATATGTATTAGAAAATAAATAAATATTTGTAACGTGTCAATTTAAAGATATATCTCGGCTTAGTTTCTGAGCGATTCTCAGTAGCAGTAACCTCGTGGCACCCATTTGATAACCCAAAATAAACATGGCGATTCCAGCCCAGAACGTTTTTCAAATAACTTTCAATTACCGCTCACGGGCCTTTTAGAAGGCCATATTAAAAAACTCTGTATAGATTTTTGAAATCTCGCGGGTTATAGAAATAATGTTATTTAATTCCTGAAGGAAATATTAGAGAACTATTTCCGGTATGCTACTTTTGACTGCAACAATTAACAGAAGTCATTTTTAAGAAAATGGATGATGGTATGGCTGCGTCACGAAAACGTGGTAAGTAAATCGTATTTTTTTACTATAATCCATGAATGTCAAGTGTATTTTTATTCAAAATATTGCTACTTAATAGGTACTACTCAATTTTCGTCAATTATTTCGTATATTTACCGGTATAATTTTTCGGAATCTCTAGTAAAAATATTATGTCCTTTGTAAAGGCTGTTGGGACGAAATTAGTACATACATACATACATACATAGACTCACGCCTGTTTCCCCGAAGGGGTAGGCAGAGGCATATTAAACGCCTACTTTTCGCCAGTTTTTTGATCCCACGTAATAGGTGGCGAGCCTATTGCCGCTTTTTGGGACATTTTGTTTGCCAGAACCTCGTCCGTTGATCGGCAGGTGCACCACTTGCAGGTGAGGTTGGCTTGGGACCCTAAGTTCTTGGTGGGAACCCTATGCACCCAAATTAGTACATAAATATTTTTAATTAAGTAGGATAAAAAAACGTCACTTATATTTAACTAACAGCTTAATATTGTAAACCTCCTTCAGGAATGCTTTAGGAACCTATACATATATTCCATAGTCGAGGACGAGACATAAAATCTCTGGGCGCCACGAGGGTAGGAACGAAACGTAATTTTGACAGTGACAGTGTCAAGTGAATAATATGTGAAAATTGTGAAATAGCGTTTTGTAAATAAATGGGAGGTATGAAAGATTATAGTAGAAAAGTTAATAGTAAGCAAAAAGGAAACAAAAGTGACGAAGAAGGAGGTATTACAAAGATTTTAGAGCCATTAAAGATAGGGTAAAAGTGGATACTACATACAAAAAGTAAATATACCGCGGATGCCGCAACTATTGCTACCTGAGATATTATTTCTTTGTGGCAGCTGCTCGTTTCGTCTTCGGAACCATGGGTTTCTTAGCAACTGGCGTCTTCTGTGTGGCCGTCTTTATGCGGTTGAGTTCGCCGAGTGAAGATACTCGATGTTGTGTCCTATCCGAGTCAACCACAAAGATATGACCCTCCCGAGTCCAACATTTTGCGATTCCAAATTGATGCCAT
The DNA here is from genome assembly GCA_944739405.2 of Euclidia mi. Classification (NCBI taxonomy): domain Eukaryota; kingdom Metazoa; phylum Arthropoda; class Insecta; order Lepidoptera; family Erebidae; genus Euclidia; species Euclidia mi. Next base: position 28,469,957 of record OX123203.2, read on the forward strand.
GCCGCCATGAAAACGTCGTGCCATGCCTTGATTAGGAATTCCGACAGAGTAAAGCCACTTCCCTTAAGTTTGGTTTTGGAGAACCAAACCCTGTCACGAACTGCAGTATTCTGGAATTTCACTAAGATGGGTCTGGGCTTGTGAGCACCTGTCGGCCGACCCATCCTGTGACAGCGCTTCATGTCTTCCTTATTAACATCAGTTAGATGGAGATCTTTCATCACATCCATGACCGACTGAACCAGATCTTAATTTGAACGTTCAGTGACACCGTGAAATAAGAGCATTTTTCGACGAGTACGCATTTCGATGCTGTCAACTCCGCGCTCCAACAGCTGTATCTGACGTTGGAAAGCTCCTATAGTCTCCATGACGAATGTCCGGAAAGATGAAAATTCCGCTGCGAGACTTGTTAAGCTTGGTGCACTGTTGGAGTGTTTGGCACTTTTTTGCGCGCCTCAATGCCAGCCATAGTGTTGGTAAAAGAAGTCTTGATGTCCCCTACGCTGTCCATGATAATGATGTGTTTGTGCAATATAGCATATTAAACTATGAAGCAGGAATTAACACCGAACTGGTTGGTATTTTATATTAGCATATAAATAAAGGCATTTAATTAATAAAATAATACTAATATACTAATTTTTAAATTGATTTGAGATGTGGAGCTAAAAATTTAGTTCTCTCTAGTCTAACTACCCACATGTGTCTCATGAGAAACACAATAATAATATATTAATAATATTATATTGTCCGTGTTGTGACGGATTAAGAATACGAAATGTCACCACCTCATATCATCCCATGGGTGTCGTAAGAGCTGACAGAGGGAGCATATTATGCAGAGAACAGCACTGTAAGAGAAGGAAAACTTTATACAAACCCTATACCAACCCGTCAGGACAGCGTAGTGTAGTAGGCCGATTCCTCCTTTCAAAGGAGAGGCCTAGTCCAGCAGTGAACTGTTAAAGGCCGATGATGATGAATAATAATATAACTATACCACATTCACACAACACAATCTAGTCCCAAACTAAACAGAGCTTGTACTATGGTTACTAGACAATGGATAAACATGAAGTAAATTTAGCAAATGCTAATACATACAGAGAGAAAAAGGATCCTGAACGAAAATAAAAATTCCATTTTATAATTATATTCTGCCAATCCTGGGATATTACTGCTTCCGGAGATATTGAAGCTCGAAGTCACTACACACTCTTCCAATCACGCGCACAAACTTGTCCTATTTATGACCTATGCACCCATCGATAGGTTTGCATTGCAACATATGCACTTTTGTCCGTGTGGTGATGGATTAAGAATACGTAATGTCACCACCCCATATCGTCCCACATGGGTGTCGTAAGAGCCGACAGAGGGAGCATATTATGCAGCACTGTAAGAGAAGGAAAACTTGATACAAACCCTATACCAACCCATTTGGCCAGCGTGGTATAGTAGGCCAATTCCTCCTTTCAAAGGAGAGGCCTAGACCAGCAGTGGACTGTTAAAGGCTGATGATATGAACTTTTTTAAGCCTACATGTTTTTCGTTTCCAAGGTATTATTTTTGCTTAGTATGACTTCGCATGATCTGCAAAACGAATGGACTTCGACTTGATGATTAGTCTTTTGACATTGTGTGGATATTATTTCAGAGTTGCAATTCAAGTCATTTGTGGACTATTTAATTGAGCTGTCAATGAATGGGTTACTCACAGACGACGAAATCAGGGAAGAAACGGATACAAATATAATAGCTGCCTTCGAGACAACCCTGTACACGCTATTGCATATGACAGTACTTTTGGGCACCTATCCTGCTGTACAGGAAAAGATGTACTTGGAGTGAGTATTCATAACACCTATTATTATGTATTTTATTGCCTACCTGTGTATTCGTCAAACAAGAAATTACTACCAAAGATCTTCAGGAATAATGTAGCACTATTCAGGACTATTTTATATGGACAATGATTAACACTTGTAAAAACATTTAATTTATAAAAATTGAAACCTACGTAAACTAAAAGGTTTAAACCTAATTCAATATTTACACATTAATGTATTCACAGATTTATTGAAGTACTGGGAGAAGACAGAGATGTGAATAAAGATGACCTGCGAAAACTGGTATACACAAAATCAGTGATAAAAGAATCTCTACGAGTGATACCAACTGCTCCTATAGTACTGAGACATATAGACAAAGAAGTTAATCTTAGTAAGTAACTTACTCGTTATGATATTTTTATTTTATGCCAAAATTCTAGTAGGTTTGCCAATGGTTCAAGGTTGCCAATGTTAAAATTACATTTGATTTCTTTTCAATATATGAATAATTATACAGATAGATAGATAATTCTTTATTGTGCTAATGTTGGTACAAATTCAGGGTAAATGACTTAAGTATACTACATACATATCAAATGCACAAGGGCGGCCTTATCGCAAAGTGCGATTTTTTCCAGACAACCTTTGGATGGACAGACTGAAAAGACAAAAAGCTTTGATGTGTAGTGACTAAAAGTATCTAATTACCTACTATAAATTGTTTTTATTTATTATACATACAAACGCAGGCATATATACAATAGATATGGTAGGTGCTAAACATATAACTAAATACATAATATGATACATACATATAAGTACATATTTATAAATATATATATATATATACATACATACATACATATCGTCACGCCTTTTATCCCCGAAGGGGTAGGCAGAGGTGTATTTCTACACCCACTTTTCGCCAGAAATACTTTAGTCCCACGTAATAAGGGGCGAGCCTATTACCGTACCGGGCACATTTCCAGACTCCGTGCTGCTACTGAGAATTTCGTGACAGAAAAACCCAATAACACTGCCCGACCCAGGAATCGAACCCGGGACCTCCCGATCCCACGCGCACATTTATGCCGCGAGACCAACGAGGCAGTCGTATAGGGTTTGATGTCGAGTTTTCCGTCTCTACGCAAAGATGGTATTTGCATCGTGTTATCCCTTAGTCGGCTCTTACGACACCCACGGGAAGATAGGGGGTGGTGACACTTGTATTCTATGCCGTCAACCACACAGCAATATATATATAATATAATATATATATATATATAATATATATATATATAAACACAAAATACAGTGATAAAATTTGTTTACAATGACAAATAGTGCTTCTGTAGTGCATGTTTAAAAATGTTCAATGATTTATCTTGACTAATTTCGACCGGCAGCGCATTTCACAAACGGACAGCTTGAACAGCGAATGATTTATCGTAGAAGTTTGTGGAATGTGTTGGCGTCTGCAGTCTCAGTTCCACCGACGACCTCAAGGTCCTCAAATGTGTGTCCTGAAGGCACTTAAAACGTTCTTTGAGATACGTGGGGGTATTAGCATTAAACAACACGTTGTACAGTAACATAAGAATATGAATCCACATAACATAAGAATGGGAGCCACTTGAGCCTGGATCGAAATTCAGATACATGATCATATTTGCGTAAACCAAAAATGAATCTAATACAGACGTTTTGGAGACGCTCATGTTTATCAAGTTGGTCCTCATTAAGATCAAGATAGCTGACATCGGCATAATCGAGTGTTGGGAGAAGCAAGGATTGTGCAAGCGCAATCTTGGTGGTGGTGGAAAGAAAGTTCCTCAGCCTACGCAATGACCCAGCAAACAATTTGCGGCTGGTCTCCTGTATTTGACTTCCCCATAAAAAAATTTTGTCCAGATAAATACCGAGGTTTTTCACTTTATCTGAGATTGGTAAGATGTTACCATCAAACTCAATCTGAGGCAGCTGTGGCCAATTGATCTTGGAAATCATCCTGGAACTGCCAATTAGCATGATCTTGTTTTAGATGGATTTACTTTAACTCCATAATTTTTGCTCCACGTAAAGATATGCACCAAACCTGAGTTAATATTAGAAAACGCCGTTGAAATTGACTCTAGTGGTGTCTGTGAATATATCTGCAAATCATCTGCTTAAAGTAACTGTTTGGAGATAGAATTTATGAAAATTGCGAAAACTAACGGTAGATTAAACGGAAGTACGACTCATCAACACGTATACGCTGTCGGAGTCCAAACACTCCAAACAGATAACTATGAAACCAGTCAATTACCGTAAGATATGTTAACAGAGCGGAGTATGGCAAGCAGGATGTGGAAATCCACGGTGTTAAATGCGTTGCTGAAATCAAGCAAGGACAACAGCGTGAGCTTTCCACCATCCATGCCCAGGCTTATCTCATCAGTGATATGAACCAATGCTATGGTAGTACTATGACCAGGACGAAAACCGGATTGGAAAGGATTCAGGAGAGCATTCTTGGAAAGTAAAGTACAGAGTTGCGTATGAACAAGACGCTCAAGATTTTGGAAAGGAATGGTAGTATGGATATAGGACGAAAGTCAGTTAGGGAACAGGGTTAGGAGTTTTTAGGTATTGGAACTATTTGTGCATCTTTCTACGCTGATGGAAAGACGCCGCTGGTAACTGAGTAATTTAGGATATGAGACAGGACAGGGAGGATTTCATCTAGGATGGGCAGGATCATGTTTCGACTGATGCAGACATTACCAACAGCATTGGATGATATGAAATAATGCTCTTTTTAACACCACAACAGGAAAATTGCTCGAAAACAAAAGGTTAATATCTGGGAGTTGGGATACGTGAAAGATCTTGTAACGTGTTTGATTTTATTTCCCCATCAAAGTTGGGTAAAGCAGTGAAATGTGCGTTAAGCGAATCTATATTTTTGTCTTTGGGGATTGTGTCATTGCGAGACTTACCAACTCCCAGTGTTCTAAGAAATTTCCAGATTTTAACTTATTATTATGGCTTGATGGCACATAAAGTATCCTTGGATTGCATTAACGTTTCGCTAGGTGAGTATTCCACCTTCTTTTCCTTCTGCCTCATCCCGCTCCTCCTCCTATTCCTTTTACCAACCCAAAGGGTTTCAACGCATTTCCTCTAATATTGCTTTTATCCATTGCCGGCAGTAATCGCTTACCATCGAGCAATCCGTCTTCTCCTTTGCCGCCCATTACATGCGCCCTAATTAGTATAACTGAGTATTGTTAGGTTTTTCTTCTCCTACCATATTTAGACGATATTTCTGCTAAAGTTTCTTTTATATTTTCTAGAGAACTATACATTGAGGGCTAACAGTCAATGCGCTATTCTTATCCTTGGCTTGCACCGCAACGCTGCCTGGGGTCCTGACGCTGACCAATTCAAACCAGAACGTTGGCTGGATCCAGCCACACTGCCAAAAAATGGTAACTGCTTCGCTGGTTTCAGTCTTGGAAAAAGATCTTGTCCAGGTAACTATGTGTTATTTCTAGCTTTTCCGTTTTTATTAAGCCGTGTCCTCTTGTACCCCTTACAAAGTAATCATTGGGGCCGGGCCTCATTAAATAATATCAATAAGTAAAGAAAATAATTTCTGCCGCACCTTTTCCAAAAGAGAATCATGAATAATATCTTATAAATTAGCTTATATGTTTGAGGCAGCAATAGCCTAGTGGCGATACCAATGGACTGCATGCATAGCGTCCGCATCCACGGCGTGCACCAGTGAGTTTTCGAAGTTAAGTGCGCATTAAATTGTCAATTATCCCTTGACCCGTGCCTCGGAAAGCAACTCTTTGGCTTTGGCTCTATGGTTAAGATCTTTGGCAGATCGTTACGGGGAGTCAGTAACGTCAAATAAACTGATACTGGTCTAAACCATGGAACATCGCTATCCCTTTGGGTTGCGGAAGTCAGATGGCTGTCGCTCTGTGGAAAAGTTCATATTCAGTCATATCTGTTTAGACCAGTAAGCGGACCTCGGGCTCCAAAACGTGTGCTATGTAACCTTGGGGATAACGCTAGGACGATGATGATGAAATAAGCTTATTTGTTACGTGTACAAATTTATTTATTTATTCATCACAAAACAATCGTTACAGAATAAAGTCAATGCGATAAGAAACACTTATGAAATAAGCAAAAGAAAAAAATCACACAAGCATTAAAAAGCAAAGTAATGACAACAAATATAAAAATCGGTCAATTGCGAGTCGGACTCGCTCACGAAGGGTTCCGTACCATCATCTATAAAAGAAGTATTTATTTTTATATTTAATATATTTCCAAATACTTACTTTCTTTGAAAATATACCTACAGGTTTTTACCTGTGTATTAAGATCGAGTAAAAAATTGCTTAAAAATTATGTTTATTGTATGGGAGCCCCCCTTTCATGTTTACTTTATTTTTATTTAATTATTTATTTTGAAAAGTAATATACAAATAAATATTCTGTGAAAATTGTAAGCGTCTACTTGTTACCGTTAGTAATATTGAGCAAAAAAATCGAAAAGAACACGTTTATTGCATGAGAATCCTCCTTAATATTTCCTTTTATTTGATGATATTTTTTGATATAGCGGCAAAGGAAATACATAACTTGTGAAAATTTCAGCTTTTTAGCTATCACGGCATATGAGATACAGCCTGGTGACTGACAGACGGACAGACAGACAGCGGAGGCTTAGTAATAGGGTCCGTTTTTACCTTTTAGGTACGGCACCCTAAAAAGAAGCAAAACAATCAAATAAGCTACAATTTTGTTTGTATGTTTATAGTTTAATCAGAAGTGCCATATGATTAGGAAATGCAAGATTTTGTTTAAATCTTGCTTTCCTAATCAGCAGGCACACAGTAATTTTGTTGACTTTCAAAGCCTTTGATAGTTATTATTATAACGCTATGTATGAGCTCAAACTTAAATTCATAAATGTAGCTTTTAGAAATTCTGCTTCCTTCATGTTGAACACAAAGGCCTCCATCCAGACTTCGTCTACATCTACTCACAGTTCAATAAATTGTTTTATTTAATTACATTTCTTTTACTTTTTTAGTTACTACCTATACTTACGCTCATTGTTTGTCATTACAGGTATGACGTATGGTATAACGTTTCTGACTGTGGTGTTAGCACATCTAGTACGACAGTACAGATGGACAGCGGATGTCAGTAAACTGGAACTGAAATTAGAAATCACAATGAAACCCGTTGATGCACAAGAGATTACCATTCAACGCCGAAATATACATAGCCTTGCTGTACTCCAAAGTGAATGACAGACAAATGATGTTCCAATTAACAAATACGATAAGCAATAAGAATCTTTAATTACATACTATGAAAGGGTATATTCCGGTACAGCTCTTTAAGATATTCAACATTTTTTATTGTTTTGTTCTTGATTAAAGAACTTCATGTCAGTTTGTATGTGTTTATTGTTTTATTATTAAACATTTAAAAGTTTTTTATTCTACCCAACGTTACTTTGTAAGAATTTGGTAATTGAGAGGATAAACTCATAGAATACGTTTCACTAAAAGGATAGGTTGAAGCTATATGTGACACCCCTTCTTGCAATTAGACTACGTCAGTATTTCAGAATTCCGTGGACAAAATAAATAGTACTTGAATTAAGTGCGCTGAATTTTCACAATAAGCAATACAAGCTGTGAAAGTGAATAAACCAAGAGAGATGTGTCAGTATCGTTGCAAATGGCGGTCCGTATTCTCTGTCAGCCCCTTAGGGAAAACGGGCGTGAGTCTATATACTAGTGTGATGCCATATTGCGAGAAAAGTTGCAAGTGAATAATATCGCAACCATTCATAAGTTACTGTGTTACTTTATAGCGAGGGGCAGTGATAGCCTAGCGGAGAGATTAATGGACTGCTACGTAGAAGGTCCGCTCGGGATTAAACCTCCGGAGCGACCACCGACTATTAGAATTTAAGAGAAAATCAAATTGTTTACTATCCCTCACTGAATGGTCAAGGAACATCGTAAGCATCTACTTCTTTGTGAGTGCTGTATTATTTTCTCGAACCGCATGTGAAGTCTGCCAGGACACAGTTAGGTAGTCAGTGTGGTTGACTATGTCCTTACTCTTCGCATGGTGAACAAAGAGCCATCAGGCTGAGAGTTTTTTATTATTATCCGTGATCGATGGTAGCAATGAAGTCAAAAAAGGCATATTACCTATATTTTCAGTAAATTGCGCAATCTATATTGCGCAATTTATTGTATTACTTCATTTTTTATGATTTGTATACTAGTCAAATACTAGTAAAGCGGGTATTAGACCCACTTTACTAGTATATAATACGAAATATGAAATCAATGTCAATTTTGAAATGCACGGTAGCAGATATTTTTTATATATATGGAACTCTATTCTACCTATCTGTAGAATAGAGTTCCATGTAACCATAGACCCAAATCTCGTTAAATAGCTAAATGGCATAAGTAATAAAAACTCTACAAAAATGTGTTTTATAGAATTATCGTATCTTATTTACTTTCGGAAGTATAGAATCGAATAACGTTTCATCTGATATTTGTTCCGCGCAACAACGTACGACATATATAAGGGACGGGGCACGGGGAATACAGATGGCGCGAGTGCAGCGATCGATTATCAGTCCGGCCAATGTTCATTGGAAGAAGATATTTGGAGCGTTTTCGAGATCTGATATTTTTTTCAGTGTTTTAAATAAAAAGGGATACTTCCTTCAAAATATCTGAGGGTCACGCTAAACACTAAATATGATTCAAGTAGATGCAGAAGAGCCTGTTCTTATCTGTTCGGCTTTTTCAATCTTATTAGGTACATACCGCATTTGCAAATCAAGATTTAAAATTTGAGAAAACCAGAATGTTTTACAAGTATAACTTCAATATTATACAACTTTAAGTTCCTAAATTAACACAGATTATTGTATTTATTACTTTTTGACTGAGTTCACAGTTAACAGCGATCGATGATTATTTAGAATAGAAAGAAATTTTTCGATGGAATTGTCCAGAAACGCAACTCTGACGATTACCGTAATTAATATTCACAGAGTAATCAATTTTTATGCAATATTGAGCAACAAAAAGTAGAGGCATTATGGAATTTTAAGACGTTTTTTTACGAACATTATTGAAGTTTTAAGCGTCTGAGGTTAAAAAAGGACGGTTTTCCCCGGTGTCTGTGAAACAATTTGTGGGTTCAGTGTGAAGATGGGACGTTGTTACTCAAAACTTTGAATCAGTTAGGACGTTGTTCAATTGATAGTTCAATTTGTTGCAAAATGTTTCAAAGAACGCTTCAAATAGTTTGTTACAATAATTTTTGCAGAAGAACTTTTATATTTTAGTTACGAATGAAAGATAAAATGGCATGAGTCGTCTTTGCCTCCTGATACAAAGGAACCAGTCGGGAATTTGATATAGGTATCAACCTAGTTCATTTTCTTTGGAAATCCTTTAAGTTTTGCAAATTCATCGTTAAAACAGCTTAAACAGTAAGAAGTGTAACCACGGGTCTACCCCAGTTAGTTTTAGTACTAACTCCCATGCTGTTTCCTACTAATAAATAATTATAAATATACTCTTCCACATGCACACAACATCATCTAGTTCCAAAATATGCTTATTTATAGGTATAAAGCCTTGTTAGTAGAGCCTTGCTGATTTCAGCATGAATGGGCCGGCTCGAACGGGTAAGTAGCTGACCCAGCGAACTCTGTATCGCCTTTTTAAGAGCTTTTATTTAATTCCCTTTTTTCGAAGCCCCTTTTCCAAAGTTACCATTGACTTAGCGCTTAATCTCTTATCATTTCAGAGTCTATAAATGACGATCAAACAAACATAGATTTTTATATAATGAATTCCCCATTACTTAACGTATCGACTTTAAAAAAAATCCCGTCCGCCATCTTTAATTTCCTATCCGCCATCTTTAATCACGAAATAGATGTTGTATTTGGATTCACCAACCCTTAAATCATCAAAGGCGATACCCATATTGATTTTTAAAATTTTTCCCATCCGCCATCTTTGATTTCCCATCCGCCATCTTTGATTTCCCATCCGCCATCTTGAATCACGAAATAGCTGTTGTATTTGGATTCTTCATCCCTTTAAACACCAGAGACGATACCCATATTAATTTAAAAAAGAAATCCCATCTTTGATCACGAAATAGATGGTGTTTTTGAATTCCCCATTCCTTAAAATATCGGAGACGATACCCATATCGACTTTAAAAAAATCCCGTCCGCCATCTTTGATTTCCCATCCGCCATCTTTGATCACGAAATAGATGTTGTATTTGGATTCTCCATCCCTTAAATCATCAGAGACGATACCCATATCGATTTTTAAAATTTTCCCATCCGCCATCTTTGATTTCCCGTCCACCATCTTGTATCGCAAAACAGATGTTGTATTTGGATTCCCCATCCCTTTTAACATCGCAGACGATACCAATGTTGATGATTTTTAATTTTCCCATCCGCCATCTTTGATTTCCCATCCGCCATCTTTGATCACGAAACAGATGTTATATTTCGATTCCCCACCCCTTAAAATATCGAAGGTGATACCCATATTGATATTTTAAATTTTCTCATCCGCCTTCTTTGATTTCCCGTCCGCCATCTTGGATCACTAAATAAATTTCATATTATTAATCAGCGTCCCGAAAATCTCGAAAACGATACCCATATAGATTGTATCCTGTTCGTTTAGCCTTTTTTGGAGTATTCCCGTTTGAGCACCTATTTTTTAGGCACCTATGCATTGAGCACCAACGGTATTCCCATTTGAGCACCAATCAATATAATAACTTGGTGCACAATGGGGAACAATAAAAAATATTCAACTTTATTCCCTTTTGAGCACCCACGGTAGCTTCTAGTGATAGGCTGTATAATAAAACTTATCGATAAAAATTGGCAGTACTTTTATTAGCATATTAATTTAAGGAAACTAAGTAATTATTATTTATATCACAATCAGCCTCATGTTATTTTCTATGTACCTTACTTACTGAAGGCCAATAAAAGAAATCTCAATCCTCGTAACAACAGTATAGAGTCTTCATGCTTATTGTTTCTAATTAAATACATTTTCTTATAAATACTAACATATATTTTTTACAAGTAAATTTTTTAGTTGTGTTGGAAAAAATATGAACTCTATATAATTATTAGTAATATCTTAATCAGCCCTATGTTATTTTCTCGGTTCGTCACCTACTTAAACAAAAGAAATCACATTCTTCGTAACAACAGTAGTCTTTACGCTTATTGTTTTTAGTTAAATAATATTTCTTAATAATACTACAACGATATACAAGTACAGTTTTAAGTTGTTTTAGAAACAAAAAATATTAACTCTATATCAGATTTAGAAACTTTTGGTAGTAGTAATATGTTAAAAATAAATAAATATATTTCTAAAATTTAAATTATCGCCATTTAACTCGAAATTAGATTAATAACGCAATGCTTATTAAGCTTTGTAAAAGGACTATGGGCAAAAATGTATGGGCACCGTCCCCATATACCAACACACATAGAACTGATGCCAATGTGTACCCTAAGTATCCACTATTTGATTAAAATCCTTTTTTTTTACTTAAATCCGTGGCATATATACATATAAATAAAAAGCTATTTATTATTATTAATTAACCTTTATTTTTATTTTACACTTGTAAGTTATTTTAACATTATGGTTATATTACAGAAAGTACAAAACATGATTTAGTAACTACAAAATAAAAAATAATGTATTTTAAACATTTAAATGATTATGAATGAATAATAGGAAAATAACGAATATAAATAAATCATCATCGCCCTAGCGTTATCCCGGTTGCATCCAAAACTTACACGCCTTAGAGCCCGAGGTCCGCTTACTGATCTAACCAGATATTACAGAATATCAACTTTTCCACAGAGCGACTGCCGTCTGACCTCCGCAACCAAAAGGGATAGCGATATTCCATGGCTTAGATCAGTATCAGTTTATTTGAGGGTACTGACTCCACGTAACGACTGTCAAAGATCTTCATGACAGCCGGGACCGACAGTGTAACGTGCTCTCCAAGGCACGGGGCAAGCGATAATTCTTAAATCTTAAAGCAGCAATGATGGCATATAATTCTTATGTACCATCAATTCTTAGGTACGGTCTTATAATCTGGGGAAATTCCGTAGAAATTGAAAGAGAATGTGGGAATCGATATGTGGGGCGGAGCCCTTTGACAGTTGTAAACCACTTTTTAAAAGGCTAAAAATTTTACCACTTCCATGCTTATATATTTTAGACATAATAATAATAATAATTTATTTATCCTCAAAAATACAAAAAGGTACACTATAATTAGCCTTAAATTAGATTAATTGGTATAACTAGCCTAAAGTCTTATATTTACAATTAACAATTTAATACGCACTTAGCTTCGAAAAGTCATTGGTGCGCGCCGTGGATTCGAATCCGATTCCCTCTGCATGGCAATCCGTTGGAATCTCCACTAGGCTATCGCTGCCCTTATATAATTATCACTACATAGTATAAAACAAAGTCTGTCTTCTGTCCCTATGTATGCTTAAATCTTAAAAACTATGCAACGGATTTTAATGCGGTTTTTTTTAATAGATATAATGATTCAAGAGGAAGGTTTATATGTATAATTGACGCGGGCGAAGCTGCTGGCGCCGTCTAGTATAATATAAATGAATGAATCATTTAAATTCATTTTCTTCTAATTAATCATTCTTACAATGCTTATCGTAGGCAAATAACAATAGTGAGTGTTAATATTACTGGTCTATGTTCACTACGCACTAATGAATAGATAAATTAATAGGTGCTGCATTGATATCATTATTGTTAAAATTACATATCATATTTTTATAGTTAATTTAGTACTCTCAAAATATTAATCTTTGATTTGCATAAAAAAATAATTGTAATTTTAATCAACCTAATAATTCAACATACACGCAAACATTGTACAACGATTTTATATAGATAAAATATTACTATAGTCGTATTTTTTATTAGACGAAGTCAACTGACATTTACTGTGTTGTCCGTTTATGATGAAATAAAAATAGTGTTGGGACAAAGTGGATGATTGAAAAAACTCTTAAATGAATGAAATTGCCTCGATTGGCTAGTGAATAGGTAGTTAGTGTGCCGAACGGCCGATATCGGGTACGGTGTTCGAATTTTAGGCGTGCTTTGTACATACCAACGAGATTTCGAAGACTATGTTCCTATAGTATTTACCTATACTGAAGTGAGTGTTTTAAACATTAAGGAAAACATTGCGAGGAAACTTATAAGACTGTGCTGTTTTCAATACATCATGTAGTCAAAACTATAGATGTATAAAATATAACAATTTATAAGTACCTAGGTTATGAAAATAAAAAACATCGCTTATTACATAATTTGTTTTTATTCATCATCAGATAAAAAATCATCACTATCGCTTTCAGTGAAGTCCTTCTTCAAAAAGTTTTTTTACTTCTGTCTGAAGATTTTGTTATTTCTTGCAACATATCCTTTAGCCTGGGCCCATACCAACTCAATGGGATTGAGCTCACAGTGGTAGTATGGGGCAGACGTAAAACAATTTTCCCATGCTGCGCTGCCATCTCGTCCACAACATCCTTATCGCAATGTTCTTGTTTGTGCTGCCCTACAATGTCTATAAGAGTAACTTTAACCATTGTTGCTTCGAATTAAATATTTTTGCTCGTTAGCCTCTCTTGTATTCTAGGTTTAGTCCAAGACATTGTAGGCAGCGATTCTAGTTTCCTGGAGTGGTAGGAGGCTTTATCCAACACTACTACGGAATTTCGTATTAGTTTTGGCAAGACCTAAAATAATTTTCAAAGGAATCGGCATTCATCTCTTAATGATAATCCATTAAATGAAGGTAAAAATAATAAGAAGAAAATCGCTAATATATTTCGTACCCATTTTAATGTGACAAATAAACACAACAATTATCACAAACACAACATACGAAAAACTTAACAAAAACAATAACTAAACACTAAACAGCGTGAGCGCAGAAAAAACATTCGTGCTATCAGACCAGAGGTTAGAAGCCGAATGAATAACAAACAAAATGGCGACCGACGCGCGCGGCGTTGATCGATGTTGGCATTAGTCGCCGCGCTTTGTAATAGCCGTCAAAAAACTGATGTAACTACTTACATAACTACTAGTAACTTATATCAGAGCACTTTTATACAATTTTATTGTAAAATATAAATAAACGAAGTACCTAACACTAAAAAGTTGGATATAAAAATAATAAGAAAAAAAAAACAAAACGAAAATGAAAACTTAAAAATCGTACCAAAAATGTTTACTAGGTATTTAGTTTCTTTTTAACAAAAAGAGAACCGCAATATTATTTTATAGTTTGAAATGATTAACTCTTCACACTCATGGTTTGTTCATCTGATTGAACGAGAACTAAACGCATCACTATTTCTTTAAATATGGCAACATTATTTTACAAAGTGACATTTACTACTGTCAGTTGGCTTCGTCTAATTAAAAATACGACTAAAGATGGGACAGCAAGGCGGTGACGTCGTGAGCGGCCGTGTGTCGCGGCTTGCGTCGCAGGTAGCTCGCGCGAGCGAGGGAGCACTATCGGTTGATCGCTCACACGGTCGGTGCGCCCGCGTCGTCGCCGGCCCATCCACAGTCTATGATTTGTCTTGACGCGAACCGCTTAATATTTAAAACTAGTACTTGTGAATTATTGTCATCGCTTCCGCGCGTACTATATTCTTGTGCCTATTCTAAAAACTTTCTTCTCGCTATCTTTCACTCCTTCTGCTTGTGTGTGTACCTATAAACTGTGCCTATGAACTTTTCCGCCTACTTAATAAACTTTCATACTTCGTTTCTTCAATCTGTGACTTTTACTTCGCACTACCATTCTACGTAACACACACTCTTCTACAAGCCTACAGTGTTTTAGAAATAATCGTCAAAAATACGTACTTATACGAATATTTTTTAAACGTTAATTACTATGACGACCCAATGCTTTTGGGCAACGTCCCCATAGTAAAAAAATATCATCTTGCCAAGATGTGTCAATTGAGCTACATTTCATTTTTGTTGATGGGTGGGGACGATTCCGCCCACTGTCCTTTACAAGCCTTTAAAGCAGAACCGTTCTGTTTTCAATTTTTCAAGTTAAATAAATAATTTCAATTCTCAAGGAATAAATACTACTATCGTTTCTATAACTGAAATAGAGTTTATATTTTTCGTTGATAGAAAGACTAATAACTGAAATTGTATGGTTTCTTTTACAAATTCTTAGTATGATAATCAGTCAGCCTTTTTTTAATATCACAATCAGTTCTATTTGAAGTTGTTACTAAAAATGCACACTAATCAAAACACCAATTAACTTTTTTAAAATAAGGCGTCTCCTTTGAACGGAGGAATTGGCCTACTATACCACGCTGGCCATACGGGTTGGTATAGGGTTTGTATCAAGTTTTCCTTCTGTTACAGTGCTGTTCTATGCATAATATGACCCCTCTGTCGGCTCTTACGACACACATTGGATGATATGGGGTGGTGACAATCCGTATTCTTAATCCGTCACCACACGGACCGTCGTAGACCTTCGACAGTACCTATAATCTTAAAAATGTAGAAATTTAATATTTTAATAAATTGTGGTCGATTTTCGACTCGGCGACCTCTAGTAATAGAAATTATTTGCAAACAATACGAGTTAAGACGTTAAAAAGTTCCGGAACAGTTCGGTTTTATTCGTCATACTTCGGGTTACTTGAGATATCCCTACGAACGGTAAGGGAGGCCCGCGCGCCGCCGGCTTATGGCCCTCTCAACTTACTACTCTTCATCGTATATCATATAAAAACACCGATTTCTTTTGTTAGTAACCTACAGCCTACAATTGGTTTGGGGATAGACAAAAGTAAGGTTGAGGAAACTTATTATGATATTAACAATAAATGACTTAAGTAAACTTTTATGTTAATGATGATATATTGTTATTAAATGATTACATTTTGCAACAAAACTGCTGATTTTTATCGATATGATTTATTACACACTCCATCACTAGAAGCTACCGCACCGTAGGTGCTCAATGGGGAATAAAGTCTCATTTTATTTGTTATTCCCCTTTGAGAACCACGTTAAAATATCGATTGGTGCTCAAATGGGAATACCTTTGGTGCTCAATGCATAGGTGCCCAAAAAATAGGTGCTCAAACGGGAATACTCCCTTTTTTTGCCTTTGACCCAAGAAGAAGGGGTAGGCCCCTTCTCGTTTGACCATTTTATTATTTTTGTCTGGCCCCTAAAAGTAATAATAATAATAATAATAACCTGGCAACACTAAGGTTGACAGTACATTCATGGAACAATTTTTCAATTTTATTTATTTTTACTAGTACTGATATACTATTTCAGATAAAACAGTTACCACAAAATAATTCCGTAAGAAACTCAATAGATAAATAGAAACCTTTTTCATAAATACACAAAGAAAATATAATAAGCGACATGAAAATTTTGCTGACAGCTGACATCCGTCATCATCACATAAAATGTGTTATAAACAATAACAAATAACAAGAATGTACTATGTTAACACGGGCTAAGGCAGCACAAGCACGCTCATCACCCCCGGACTCACTGCTCTGCTCCGCCTCGCAGACGCCGGCAACCGCATCGGCGGCGCCGGCCAGTGGAGAGGCGTCGAGCTCGTCGAGCGGCGAGTATTTTTCCCCACCGACGTCGCCAACACCTGTACGTCGGCGGGGGAGAGGCCGGCCACCAGCATGCTTGGGATCGCGTGGCCCACCGGCCACGAATAGGATCCCCGCTACCGGTGGTAATGTGCGGCGTATGCGTTGGACTTGTCAAATAAACGAAAACGTCATGCGCGCATATTTTGCGGCTACAGAGGGAGGAATTAACCTCACAGCGTACCGTAACAGAATGCTGCCTTTGTTTCAGGCCCTTGAACCAGCTGTTAATGTTTCCGTGCAACGACTCAGATCAATCAAGATGACGATGACGATCAGATCAAGTGCGCGCTATCCAGCGATGTCACTTGTTGGATGACGAGGCACTTGAGCGGCTACGCTTGGACGCACATTGTAGCTATGTTGTCCCTACCTCTTCTGACTCTGTACCAATGGTGGACACAGAATCAATACAACAAGTTGAGGAGGAAATGGATAATGTAGCTATAAATGTGAGTACCCAGTACACTGATAATTTGAGGAGCGCTTTGGAGGATGCGTTACGGGATTATCGTTCCACACCGCCAGACCATCGGCCACGTCTGCCACGACTGCCCACGCATAAAAAAAAACCTAGCGCTGGTGTGGACCCTGGACTCAATGTTAGCTAATTATTTTAGTGACAGCCGGGACCTAACAGATACGCATTCAATTCTGTACTGCGGTGCTACTGCGGTATGTCGCGTAGCAGGGGTCAAGTTTAAGAATTGATTACGCGACCAAAACCGAAAAAACCAGCATGGCAGTGCAAAATTGAACGACGTTTCAATGAGACTAGGGTGCTCATCAGCAAGTTGATATGCTTCAGATTGGATAATCAACGCCCGCAGGTGATGCGTTTCGTGAGACGGACGTTTTTGGGGACTAACATTAGACCTCAAGAATATATTACACGTGTCACGGAGCGCATCGACTTTCTAAAGCAGAAAGTTTATGCGTGGGCAAGTCGTCTTCGTAGAAACAAGTAGCATGTGGAAAGGTATTCCCATCATCGTATGTTCCAAAGTGATTAAAAGTCTGTTTATAGAACTTGGGAACAATCAGACCAGTGTATGGGTGATGGCGATCGGCCGGAGGAAGCCGAGGTTATAGCCTTCTGGCGAAAAATCTGGTCATTGCCTGTTGCCCATACTGAGGGTGATTGGATGTGTCAAGTAGAGCAAGCAAGTGAACCTATAGGGAGAATAGAAGCTGTAAATATTGAAGCTGCAGACGTAGCCAATGCCATACGTCCGGCATCAAACTGGAAGTCACCGGGGCCGGACGGACAACATAACTTAGCTTTTTTTGGCGGTAGGTGCCGAAAAAGTGAACACAACATTGCGAGTTTATAAATTCAATTTATTTTTAATTATCAGTATTTTTTAAATTTTACTTCATAAAAATAGTTTATAATAGTCACCGTTATCATAATATATATTGAGCTGTGTTGATGACACCTAATAATTGAGTGTTACTACTCACCACCTGCCAGCTGTACATATCACTTATCACTAAACACATTGTGACAAATAAACCACTATGTCTCAACTACAAGACATTGAGTCCGCACAAAAAAGCCTAGAAGAGAGTTTTATGAAGAGGATGGAAGCTCTTGAAGCGCAGTTACACAGTGGTGGCTCGTCCAAAGACACTGTAGCACGGGTTGCCGAGGAGTTCCGGACTTTCCGTGAGCTGGTCTTCAACATGCTGGGCTTACTTCGTCAGCAAATACAGGAATGTCAAAAGCAGCTTGACATTGTGGAGACAAGACATCGACATAAGGACCTCCTCTTTTTAGGTGTGCCCGAGGCCGAGAATGAGAACTGTGTCGCCACCATCCTGGGTATTATGCACAATAAAATGGAGCTGAAGGACATCGCTGCCGCTGACATCCGCAGCTGCTACCGAATCGGTGCTCTCAAAAAAGAAAGCAAGCGTCCTATACTAGTGCGGTTCGCCAGAGTGGACGTTAGATCTTCTGCATGGCATGCCAAGACTGCTTTGAAGGGGTCGTCGGTATCAGTAAGGGAATTCCTTACGAAAGCACGGCAGGCTGTATTTGGGAGGGCCCGGATACATTTTGGCTTGAGAAATTGTTGGACCCAAGATGGCAATATCGTCATAAAAGCGTCGGATGGTAGTCGCCACAAGATAGTTGCAGAGAACGAGCTCAGTGGGCTGATGCAGAGGTATCCCAAAGCTTCGAGCAGCACTTCATCAGAGACCAGGAGCGGTGCGGGGCATCCTGCATCTTCTGGCGCACCCGGGAATGCCAAGAACTTGCCGCGTAAATAGTATTTTCTGTACATATTTATGTTTTTGCTTCTTTGTTATACTTGTGTTTACCGTTTAGTAACATCATTACTTATTCCTCAACGCACCTTCAATTATTTTTATGTTAAAGTCTTGTTTACAAAAAGTTTTACTTTAATATTTTGACAGTTATCAACTTTTCGATGACATTTTATGGTATTAACATAAGAGAATGCGTTCGGAAACGCGCTAAAAATGTCTTTAAAATTGCCTATTGTTATTTGCGTTTTGTTTCATCACTTCACTTTTATTATGTTTTGTGTATGAGTCTGCTGGCAGGTGGTGCAGCAATAAAGGACAGCATATAAACGTATGCGTGCTCTTTTCCATATAGTAGGTTTATAATCTAGTTTATTTGCATATTAGTTAGGTATATATCTATATATATTTTATTATCTATTTTTATTATTTATTTTATATTATTTTTATTATATGTTATCTGATGATGATTCTTTCCTTTCAGCTCATGAATCCATTAGTTCCTCAACTAACGATAGTTTTTGTTCAATTACAGAGTCTCTTAGTGATTTTGTCAGGCGTCCATTTGATCAACCTACATCGAAGTTCTTGAATGTCTGTCATATCAATGCACAGAGTGTACCTAGTCACTACAGTGACTTGTATGACACTTTCAGTAATGCTAACGTTCATGCCATTCTGATTTCAGAGAGCTGGCTGAAACCTCATCTTCTTTCTACCACCTACCCCCTCCCTGGTTTTGTTCTTATTCGTAATGACAGGGTAGACAGGAGAGGCGGTGGTGTGGCTATTTATCTTCGCAGCTCGCTACCTTTCAAAATTCTTCTGTCTTCTCCACCTAATTATTCTGCTTCAGCGGAGTATCTTTTTCTCGAGGTTTCAGTCAATGGAGCCAAAACCCTCCTTGGTGTCGTTTACTGTCCTCCCAGTGTTAATTATTTCTCCAGTCTCGAATCGATTCTGGAATCTTTAGGGTCTGAATACGCACATCATATCATCATGGGAGATTTCAACACTGACCTCGCCCTCGATTCCCCACGTTCCCTTCGACTCCTCAAATTAATTGAGTCTGCCAGTTTTCACACTCTTCCTCTTAGCCCTACTCACCACAATATTGAAGGTGTGGACACTTGGCTAGACTTAATTATTACCTCAGACCCCTCCCTAGTCCATTCCCATGGCCAATTCCCTGCTCCCGGTTTTTCTCACCATGATCTCCTCTTCCTTTCCTATAACCTTAAACCACCTAAACCCCGTCCTAAGGTACTGCACTTGCGTTGTTTTGGACGTATAGATCGTGACTGTTTGGAAAAGGATGCCTCTGAAGTCAATTGGAATCAGGTGACGGCGGCTGCCACTGTGGATGAGAAGGTAGATACGTTCAATAACATAGTGCTGAATTTATTCGACAAACATGCCCCCGTCAGGAAAATAAAAATAAAACGTCCTCCGGCTCCGTGGATGACTAGAGGTATACAGATGGCAATGAGGCGCAGGGATCGAGCATTTCGGCAGTTCCGACGGGATCGGTCTGACGAAAACTGGAACCTCTTCAAGGCTGCAAGAAATCGGTGTAACCAGATGGTGCGGAACGCTAAACGCCGCCATATTCTAGACAACATAAATTCCTCATCCCCTGCCAATATCTGGAAGTTCCTCGGGACTCTAGGTATTGGCAAGCAACGTCACACAGATTTTCAGATGACGGTTGGTTTGGAGGATTTAAACCAACATTTCTCCTCTACTATTCAATTGGATCTCCAAACCAGACGTCGTACTATTGATTACGTGGCTGGCCTGCCCCGGCCTGACACAACTCCCTTTAGTTTTTCTCCAGTGACACCGAGTGAGATCAAGAAGATTGTCCTTTCCATTAAGTCCAACGCGGTGGGATACGATGGCATTAGCCGTCGTATGATCACCCTTATCCTTGATCACCTCACCTTTCCTATATCCCACATCGTCAACTTTTCACTAGTCAGTGGTACCTTCCCTTCCTTGTGGCGCAAAGCATTTGTAATCCCATTGCCTAAAATCCAGAGTCCTTCTCTCCCAAAACACTATCGTCCTATCTCTATACTTCCCTTCCTATCCAAAGTGCTAGAAGCTAGTGTGCATAAGCAACTATCCAGTTTTGTACATCAAAACAAGCTTTTGAGTCCTTTGCAATCTGGCTTCAGACCTAGCTATAGCACTACCTCCGCACTCCTTAAAGTGACTGGCGATATTAGGGCGGGTATGGAGGAGACCAAGGTCACTGTGTTGGCCTTGGTTGACTTCTCGAACGCCTTTAATACCGTTAGTCACGACATCCTTCTATCAATCCTTTCCCATCTTCTGATCTCGCCTGGTTCACTGGAATGGTTCTCAACGTATCTTCAGGGACGACAGCAGGCGGTCCGCGTTGATGAAATTTCATCAAGTTGGCGTGATCTTAGCTCTGGTGTCCCTCAAGGTGGCATACTCTCTCCTTTACTTTTCTCTATTTTTATTAACCTCTTGACCCTTAGACTTCAATGTTCGTATCATCTTTACGCCGACGACTTGCAGCTGTACTCCCAGGCGAGAGTGGATAACGTGGCTTTGGCGATAGCAGAGGTGAACAGAGATTTGGACACGATTTTGGCATGGTCCAAAGATTTCGGCCTCGATGTCAATCCTGCCAAATGTCAAGCCATAATCGTAGGCAGTCAATGCATGATACGCAGACTTGACTTAACAACCCTGCCTCCTGTTACGTTTAATGGGCTAATAATTCCATTTAGTCCTGTCGTCAAAGACCTAGGATTGCATATTGATTCCACTCTCGACTGGCAAGCCCAGGTTACTAGTGTTAGTCAGAGAGTCACCGGTACTCTCCGCGCCTTATATCGCCTCAAGAATTTTCTGCCTCCCAAAACTAAGACAATGCTTGTGCAGACCTTAATCTTTCCCTTAATCGACTATGGTGATATGTGCTATTATGACCTGAATGCAGAACATCTCAACAAATATGACCGACTTCTAAATAACTGCATTCGATTCATTTATAATCTTCGCAAGTATGATCACGTATCTGCTTTCCGTTCCGAACTCAAGTGGTTACCCATGCGTCAACGCCGGAGTTTGCGTGCTCTTACTACTCTCTTTTCTATTCTTACTGCCCCTTCTCCTCCTGATTACCTAAAAACATACTTTCAATATCTCTCTTCTACTCATGAAAGGGAACTTCGTTCTTCTCATAATTTACTTCTTGCTTGTCCTACTCACACTTCTGGTTTTGTCAATTCCTCCTTCATAGTTCAAGCTGTACTGCTTTGGAATAGGCTCCCTCCTGAAGTCAGAATGTCCACCAACCGTTATGCATTCAAAATGAAAGTCCGAGAGCTCCTATTTAGTAGATTGAGGGAATCAGCACATCATTCGCATCAGTTATAGTATATTATATATAAATGTGTATATATATTATATATTTATGTATTTTTATATGTATAGTACTTATTTAGATATCTATAATATGTATTTATTATATATACTCATATGTTGCAGTATTTATCTGACCACTATGAGTATAAATATAATTATGTATTACCTAATAAATTAGGTATCTGGTTTATATATTATATTTATTTTTTCAGTATTCGACTTTCTACACTGCTTCCAATGCACCTACCACATTTATTTCTGCACCACCTAAAGGTCGACTGTTAGAGAATGCCTAATGGCATTAAGTCCACCCATGTACACTTTAGTGCATAAAGATTAAATAAATAAATAAATAACTTTTGGCTAAAATGGCTTCGTAGTTCACATGCTTGCTTGGCTTCACAGTTTCAGTCATCCTTAGAGTCTGGATTGTTACCAAGTTTTATGACTAAAGGCATTACCCACTTGCTACACAAGTCGGGTAGCACCGCGGATCCCACCAATTATAGGCCAATCACGTGCCTACCAACTATATACAAATTATTTACGTCCATTCTGACAAAGAAAATTAATGTACACATATCTGACAATAAGATCATGTCAGTATGTCAGAATGGATGTAAAAGTGGGATCCGCGGTACCAAGGAGCTTCTCCTCATAGACATGGCCATTAGCCAACAGGCTCGCCGTAGCCGAAAAAATCTGTCCACATGCTGGATAGACTACAAGAAGGCCTACGACTCTGTGCCTCATTCATGGCTTCTGAGGGTGCTGGAATTGTATAAAGTAGATACAAATCTATGCACCTTCATGAGGTCGTGTATGGGGCAGTGGACAACGGTTCTTCACTATCCAGGGTGTCGACAGGTTCTTGGAAACGGTGACCCTATTAAGATAGAGCGGGGTATCTTTCAAGGTGACAGTCTGAGTCCTTTGTGGTTTTGCCTGGCCTTGAATCCACTTAGCACATTGCTGGGAGATTCTGGGCTTGGTTACAAGTTGCGCAGGAACGGTCAAAGTATATCCCACTTGTTATACATGGATGATCTGAAATTATTTGCATGCAGTGAGTCCCAACTGACAGCGCTACTGAGGGTCACTGAAAACTTCAGTAGTTCTATCAGGATGGAATTTGGTGTAGACAAATGTGCAGTTATGCATGTAAAACAAGGCAGGATAGTGGAATCTGATGGAGTACATCTATCAGATTTCACTCAGCTTAGATCGATCCTCGCAACTGATACCTACAAATACTTGGGTATGTCGCAAGCCTTGGGCATCAACGAGACAGACATGAAACAATCGTTGCGGGTGCGCTTCTTTGGTCGCCTGAAAAAGGTTCTGAAGAGTCTTCTTTCAGGCGGTAACAAGGTACGCGCCTGTAACGGTTGGGTCATGCCACTCTTGATGTACTCTTTCGGCATACTCAAGTGGACTCAGACCGAACTGGATGAGATTTATAGGCGAGTCCGTTCACTGTTGACCACATTTCAAATGCTTCACCCACGTTCGTCTGTAATGAGGTTGTACATCCCGCGGAAGTGTGGGGGCCGAGGGTTTCTAAACGCTAAGGACCTACACAACCAGGGTCTGAAAATGAAAATGAAAAAATCACTGATTACTGATCTCGCTGTAAAATTGGGCATTGGTTAAAAATAAATGGGGAACTGATTGTAACTAAGTAGGTAATAGTATGTCACTTTATTTCTCTCGACATGCAAATCATGTTAATTGATAATTATCAATTAACATGATTTGTATGTCCACTACATTGTACGATTTGTATGTGCAATACCTGCCTGTTATTGTGTTGCAGTGATATGGATTATTATAATACTTTATATCGCTGTAGCATAGTGATGGGTAGGTGTTGTACTTTCACATAATTTAAGCCTAGCCAGTTGTGAATATAATGAGCGCTTGTCCCGCCGATAAACTGTCACGCAGTTTGGTGGGGTGTATTTCATGTATTAAGGTGTTGGTTCATTAAAAAAAAAAGAAAAAAAAAAAAAAAAAAAAAACCGCGCGAGGTGTACAACCTTAGAGAATATTTTCTTAAGGGCAGCGTGGATGTGCATCGGGATGTGGTTGCAGTTGATGGTGGCCTCACCCCGCTCTCATTGGCGAAAGAGAACTGGCGCAGGTCTGTAGCTTTAGGCGTTGACGAACGCAGGCTTGTATGGCAGAGCAAGGAGCTGCATGGTAGATTCTATCGGGCCCTTCACGGACCTGATGTGGATCTACCAGCTTCTGTGGCCTGGCTACGTTTCGGTAATCTCTTCGGAGAAACCGAAGGTTTTGTCTGTGCAATTGCAGATGAGGTTATCAAGACGAGAAATTATCGGAGATATGTCATGAGGGACGGCACAGTAGACCTGTGTCGGGCTTGTAATCGACCTGGTGAGTCCCTCAGACATATAGTCTCCGGATGTTCTCGTCTTGCTAATAGCGAGTACTTGCACAGACACAACCAAGTAGCCAGGATCATACATCAGCAACTGGCTTTGAGGTACAGGCTTGTGGACGTCGAAGTGCCATATTACAAGTACATCCTTGAACCAGTTCTCGAAAATGGTCATGCAACACTGTACTGGGATCGATCTATTGTCACAGATAGGACTGTTGTTTGCAACAGGCCTGATATTGTGATAATACATCGATCAGAGCGCAGCGCAATGATTGTCAACATCACTATTCCGCATGACGACAATCTCGTGAAAGCAGAAAAAGACAAACAAGAAAAATATTTGGACTTGGCTCACGAGATTGTCGATATGTGGGATATTGATTCGGCAATCATTGTTCCGATAGTTGTGTCTGTTAATGAAATTATAGCGAAAACCCTCGAACGCCATCTAGAGAGGTTGAAACTAGGCAGCTGGGTCAAGAGTTTGATGCAAAAGGCAGTAATTCTGCATTGTGAGGAAATTTCTATCTCTGGAGCCCTAACCGCCGGTGACTTGGATCCTATTCCCGTCGTCGGTGGGATATTTTTATGGGGTATTTTTATATTTTTAAATGTCATTTTTTGTTTGGAATGTTATATTTAAAAATGTAAAAGATAGGAAAATTATATAAACAAAGAGAATAATAATAATAAAAATAATATAAAACCCCTCTGGGGCAGCCGTTATCTCATCATGAGACTAACGCAATCTCAGAGGGCAGAGTAACAGCTTTCAAACATCACCATCATCGTGTAATATAAACAAAAAAATTATTACAAGATGAAAAGAAAGCTTACAACCGCAGGGCAGCTTTGTGGCGAGGTGAATGTGCGTGCGACACTGCGGTTCCGAATGCTTCAGAGAGTTGGTCAGGGCCTCGTCTCAGGCTTGCCTTTATTGGCTGACCGGAGTGGAATTCCAAGAGTGCCCGCAGGACTCTCAACTCTGGCTTGCCTTGGTCGGCCGGCCAGAGGGAAGCCGCAAGAGCTATTAGCTCGGGGGTGGAAGTGTCATTCTCAAGGGCGTAACTTCGGGGAAACCCGCTCCGGGCCTCCGTTGTTACGAGGCCCGCGATGGCGAAACCGGTGCCGCACCGCTCGACACCCCTAGCCACTCGCTCCGGTGTTGCCCTCTGGCTGCCTTTATGGCAGAGTTTGTTTGCTTTGGGCGGCTGTTTAGAGATGGCCCATCTAGTGAGTTGGCGAGTCACCACCTGCCACGCGGACGGATGCTATAGGAGTATCACTGGCAGGTGCCGTTTATTATCCATAGTCTCATTTTCAGTCCATTCAACACCCATCCCCATAATCCAATTAAATTAGGCTCCACATCATTACAATAGTCCTACACGTGCTGCGGCTAGTCCATAGCTGTACTCAGTAGCGCAGTTGTGGAGGCTCCGCGGCATGTGTCCCATCCCATTTTAGATTAAAGTTCTCTACGGGCCTCTGCACGTTGGATCCATATCCCCGTGTAAGCGTCCCAAAGGACCGGTTATTCTTCTAACACCATGTTAGAAGAATAGCCGTGAAAAAGAGACACATAATAATAATAATAATAAACTGGCAACACCACGAATGTCAACGTGCTTTTTTCATCAAAGAATTTTAAATATTAATATTTCACGAATTTCACTTTATCCAAATTGTAATAATATATCGCATCTAAATTAGTATATAAAACTCAATCAAAAGAAGGAAATATTTGGTAAAAACCACCATAAATAAACAAATATAGAAAAAGTGAAGAGATGACAGCCGTCACAACAAATATGACACGTCAACCAATAACAATAACAAT
Source organism: Euclidia mi (assembly GCA_944739405.2). Classification (NCBI taxonomy): domain Eukaryota; kingdom Metazoa; phylum Arthropoda; class Insecta; order Lepidoptera; family Erebidae; genus Euclidia; species Euclidia mi. The sequence goes on from OX123203.2 coordinate 28,496,590, forward strand.
ATTTACGAGAATAAAAATGAAGTTATTAGCACTTTAGTATGTTGACGAGAGCCAGGAGCAAGAGAGCACGACCAACACCTCCGGGCTCGTCGCTGAGCTCCGCCTCGCAGCTGTCGGAACCTGCGCCGACAACACCGACGGCTGCAATTGCGTCGAGCTCCAGCGACGAGTATTTCTCTCCGCCGTCGACACCGTCACCTGCGCGGCGGCGTGGGAGAGGCCGGCCACCTGCGTGCTTGGGATCTCGGGGCCCACCGGCACCAAACAGGGTCCTCGCTGCCGGTGGTAATGTGCAGCGCATGAAGTGGACGACATCAATAAACGAACATGTCATGCACGCATATTTTGGGGCGACAGAGGGAGGCACTAACCTCACTGCGTACCGTAGTCGCATGCTGTCTTTGTTTCAGGCCTTGGAACCAAGCATCAACGTCACGGCTCAACGACTATCGGATCAGGTACGGGTTATCCAGCGCAGTGGCAAGTTGGATAATGCCGTGCTTGATAGGATTCGCTCAGAGTACTTACCTTCGAACCATGCCACCCCCGTCCAGCCTACACAGACATCTGCACTGACCACACCGCCAATAGGCCGTAGTGCCGTCAGGGAGGACGATGACATGGCTGATAATGTAAGTATCCAGTGCAATGAGGAGGTAAAGGACGCTTTGGAATGTGCTATTAGGGACTACCGGTACACTCCACTAGGTATTAGGCCTCGTCTACCGAGGTTGCCTATGCATAGGCAAAATAAAGCGCTGATAAGTGCTCTTGACTCGTTATTATCAAATTATTTAGATAATAGCGAGGATCTCGGTGATACGCATTCAATCTTGTACTGTACCGCCGTGGCGGCTTGTCGTATAGCTGGTGTTAAGTTTCCAGAAACTGATACCGTTGTACGACAAAGGTCTGCTGTACCGGCGTGGCAGTGCAGGATTGAGCGGCGTATTGCCGAGGCAAGGGCACTTATTGGCAAGCTGATCTGTTTTAGGGAGGGTAATACACGCCCTAGGGTAATGCGCTTTGTGAAACGGGCTTTTTCGGGGACTAACATTAGTCCTCAAGATTATATAGCCCGGGTCACAGAGCGCATTGACTACCTAAAACAGAAAGTCTATGCATGGGCAAACCGAATTCGTAGGTTTAAGAAACGTGTGGACCGGTACATCATTAATAGTGCATTCCAGAGAGACCAAAGGTGGGTATATAGAAGTTGGGAACGACCAGATCAATGTGTGACTAATGTGCAGCGGCCAGATGCGGACGCCACAGCTATGTTCTGGCGTAGCATCTGGTCGATGCCCATTGGTCATAGCGAAGGTGACTGGATGCGAGATATCGAACGTGCATGCGAACATATTCCTGAAATGGAATGCGTGGCCATTTCTAGCCAGGACGTTACACAAGCAGTCCGTCCATTATCTAATTGGAAATCTCCAGGATTGGACGGACTGCACAATTTCTGGCTGAAATGGCTACGTAGTTCGCATGAACGTTTGGCATCTCAGTTCCAATCAGCCGTGGAATCTGGGTCGTTGCCAACCTTTATGACGACTGGAATTACCCACCTGCTCCATAAGACTGGCAGTACTAGCGAGCCCGGCAATTAAAGACCGATAACGTGTTTACCATCGGTCTATAAACTTCTTACATCTATTCTGAGAGCTAAAATAGCTAAACATGTCGAAGACAACTTAATTATGTCAGCCTCTCAGAATGGATGTAGGAAGGGGGCTCGTAGTACTAAGGAGCTCCTTCTCATTGACGTGGCCATTAGCCAACAAGTTCGCCGTAACCGAAAGGATCTGGCGGCATGTTGGATAGATTATAAGAAAGCGTATGACTTCGTGCCGCATACATGGCTTTTGAGGGTGTTGGAGTTGTATAAAGTAAATACAACTCTGCGCACCTTCTTAAAGTCATGTATGGGGCAATGGAATACGACTCTTTGCTATCCAGGATGCCGAAGGATCCAGGAGGACGGCGAACGTATTAAAATTGAGCGGGGAATTTTTCAGGGCGACAGTCTGAGTCCCCTTTGGTTTTGCCTAGCCATGAACCCTCTCAGTACGTTACTGGAGGGTTCAAGGTTAGGCTACAGGTTACAGAGAAGTGGTCAGGTCATATCTCACCTGCTTTTCATGGATGACCTGAAGTTATTTGCCCACTCTGATGCCCAATTGATAGATTTACTAAAAGTAACCCAAAACTTTAGTAAGTCAATCAATATGGAGTTCGGTGTGGATAAATGTGCTATCATTCATGTGAAGCAGGGAAGGATGGTGGAATCTGAAGGGATCCAACTCTCAGATTCCATTAACCTAAGAACGCTTCTCTTGACTGATACCTATAAGTACTTGGGTATGTCACAGGCTTTAAGTATCAATGAAGCCGTCATGAAGCAATCGTTGCAAGAGCGTTTCTTTGGCCGCCTGAATAAAGTACTGAAAAGTCTTTTATCAGGTGGCAACAAGGTTCGTGCTTGCAACGGTTGGGTCATGCCACTTCTTGTATACTCCTTTGGCATACTCAAGTGGACTCAGTCTGAATTGGACGCCCTGGACAGAAGAGTCCGCACATTGTTGACAGCATATCGTATGCATCATCCACGTTCATCCGTGATGAGGTTGTACATCCCGCGGAAGTGTGGGGGTCGTGGCTTTCTGAATGTCAAGACCCTACACAACCGCGAGATGTGCAATCTCAGAGAATATTTTCTCCGGGCGAACGTGGACATGCATCGAGATGTTGTCGCAGTGGACAATGGACTCACCCCGCTCAAGTTGGCTAAGGAGAACTGGCGCATACCTGTAGTACTCAGTACTGATGATCGCAAGCGTGTATGGCAGAGCAAGGAGCTTCATGGCAGGTTCCATCGGGCCCTGTACGGACCCGATGTAGACCTATTAGCCTCGGTGAATTGGCTACGCTTCGGTGACCTCTTTGGGGAAACCGAAGGGTTTGTTTGTGTAATTGCTGACGAAGTTATCAAGACGAATAACTACCGGAAATATATCCTGAGGGATGGCACTACCGATATTTGGCGAGCGTGTCACCAGCCCGGTGAATCCCTCAGGCATATTGTTTCCGGTTGTTCACGTCTTGCTAACGGCGAGTACTTGCACAGACATAACCAAGTAGCCAGAATCATTCACCAGCAACTTGCTCTGAAATACAAACTTGTAGACATCGAGGTACCGTACTACAGGTATGTGGCAGAGCCAGTTCTCGAAAATGGCCATGCCACACTGTACTGGGATCAATCTATCGTCACAGACAGGACTGTTGTAGCCAACAAACCTGATATTGTGGTGATAGATCGATCAGAGCGCCTCGCAATAATTGTTGATGTCACCATTCCCCATGACGAAAATCTCGTGAAAGCCGAGAAAGACAAACAGATTAAATATCTGGACTTGGCTCACGAGATTGTCGACATATGGGCAGTGGACTCGGCAATTATTGTGCCGATAGTTGTGACGGTTAATGGTCTAATAGCCAAGAGCCTCGATCGTCACCTTAAGAGGCTCGCGTTGGGTGCTTGGGTCAAGGGTCTGATGCAAAAGGCAGTTCTTCTCGACACGGCACGTATTGTGAGGAAGTTCCTGTCTCTGCAGCCCTAACCACCGGCAGCTTGGACCCTGTGCCCGTTGCTGGTGGGATCCCAAGGTTTTTTTATATTTTTAAATGTATTTATTTTTTGTAAGTGATATATTTAAAAATGTAATTTAACTTTGAGTAATGACGAATAAATGCATAATAATAATAATAAGAATAACCTAGCAACACGTCAACAAAGCAACATACAGTTTTCCTTTAAGTTTTATATTTGCAATTTATAGCATATTTTTGTGTTTATATTGATATTTTCGACTACATGCCGGACTTTTTTATTGGATAAATATATAATTAGTACAAGCAACCATTAAATAAATTAAGAAAAGAAATCACAAAAATATTATTGAAGATGACATCAAATGTCAAAGACAAATCAAATAAACATAAACTGAAAGTAAACAATAGTAAACAAATACATAAATACGAGGAAATGATATCATGTTGACGAGAGTTAAGCCAGCTGCTGCACGCCTGAGACCCCCGGACTCGTCGTTCAGCTCCGCCTCACAGCCGCCGGCACCAGCACCAGCATCGCCGACGAGTGTTGAGGCGTCGAGCTCATCGAACGACGAGTATTTCTCTCCGCCGACGTCGCCACCACCTGTCCGCCGGCGAGGGAGAGGCCGGCCACCGACACGCTTGGGACCCCGAGACCCACCGGTCTCGAGCAGGGCCCCCGCTACCGGTGGTAATGTGCACCGCATGCGATGGACGACTTCTATGAATGAGAACGTCATGCGGGCATATTTAGTGGCCACAGAGGGTGGAACCAATCTCAGTGCGTACCGTGATCGAATGCTGCCTTTGTTTCAGGCGCTTGAACCAGCTGTCAACGTGTCAACGCAACGGCTATCGGATCAAGTGCGGGCCATCCAGCGGTGTCGGCTGTTGGATGATACCGTGCTTGAGAGGCTACGCTCTGACGTGCAGGGAAGTCTCCCCATCACTTCTTCTTCGCAAACTGGCACGGTAGATACACAATATCAACAGTTGAAACTCCCTGATGAAGAGGTAGATGATGAGACTTCTCACGTAAGTACCCAGTGCAATGATCAGTTAAGGAGTGCTTTGGAATGTGCTATTGGGGAATACCGATCCATGGACCCAAATGTTCGGCCTCGTTTGCCTCGTTTGCCCATGCATAAGAGAAACATAGCGCTAATGAGTGCCCTGGATTCGTTATTATCAAACTATTTTGATAATAGCGAAAATCTTGGTGATACATATTCAATCCTGTATTGTGCGGCTGTAGCTGTATGTCGGGTAGCGGGAGTTAATCTGTCCGAAAATAATACCGCTCCTCGACGAACCGCAGGTCGATCTGCACTGACCACACCGCCAATAGGCCGTAGTGCCGTCAGGGAGGACGATGACATGGCTGATAATGTAAGTATCCAGTGCAATGAGGAGGTAAAGGACGCTTTGGAATGTGCTATTAGGGACTACCGGTACACTCCACTAGGTATTAGGCCTCGTCTACCGAGGTTGCCTATGCATAGGCGAAATAAAGCGCTGATAAGTGCTCTTGACTCGTTATTATCAAATTATTTAGATAATAGCGAGGATCTCGGTGATACGCATTCAATCTTGTACTGTACCGCCGTGGCGGCTTGTCGTATAGCTGGTGTTAAGTTTCCAGAAACTGATACCGTTGTACGACAAAGGTCTGCTGTACCGGCGTGGCAGTGCAGGATTGAGCGTCGTATCGCTGAGACTAGGGCACTCATTGGAAAGCTATCCTGTTTCAGGATGGGCAATACGCGACCGAGAGTGATGCGCTTTGTGACTCGAGCCTTCGCGGCACGAGTTACAGAGCGCATCGACTCTCTGAAGCAAAAAGTTTATGCATGGGCAAACCGTATCAGGCGATATAAAAAAGAGTGGATCGATATTGCCTGAATCGCACATTCCAAAGAGACGAGAGCTGGGTGTACAGAGGATGGGAGCAACCTGATTCCATGGCCGGTGAAGGTGATGGGTGTCGACCGGATGATGATGCCACTAATTCATTTTGGCGCAGCATTTGGTCGACGCCTGTCAGCCATGCGGAGAATGATTGGATCCGGGATGTTGAGCGAGTATGTGAACGAATCCCAACTATGGAACCAATATTTATAACACAAGACGATATAGCCAGTGCAGTCCGTCCATTACAAAACTGGAAAGCAGCAGGACCGGACGGACTGCACAATTTTTGGCTTAAATGGTTCCGTAGTTCACATGCTTGCTTAGCGTCTCAGTTCCAATCATCATTGGAATCGGGTTTGCTACCAGACTTTTTAACATCCGGCCACACTCACCTGCTCTATAAATCTGGTGGTACCACGGACCCCAAGAATTATAGACCGATTACTTGTCTGCCAACAATTTATAAACTTCTTACATCCATTTTGAGAATAAAATTATCAAAACATATATTTGATAATTCAATTTTATCAGTTTCTCAAAATGGATGTAGGAGTGGGGCGCGTGGTACTAAAGAACTCCTTCTGATTGACATGGCCATTAGCCAACAGGTACGCCGTAATCGAAAAAATCTATCGACATGCTGGATAGATTACAGAAAGGCTTACGACTCCGTGCCACATACCTGGCTTTTGAGGGTGCTGGAGTTGTATAAAGTAGATACAACTCTATGCACCTTCTTAAGGTCTTGTATGGGGCAATGGAGGACCGTATTGCGCTATCCAGGATGTCGATCGAGTTTGGATTGCGGTGTTCCAATAAAGATCGAGCGAGGTATATTCCAGGGCGACAGTCTGAGCCCTTTGTGGTTTTGCCTAGCACTGAACCCTCTAAGTACTTTATTGGAGGGTTCAGGGCTGGGCTATCGGTTAAGGAGAGGTGGCCATGTTATATCTCACCTCCTTTTCATGGATGACCTGAAATTGTTTGCCCTCAACAATCTCCAACTGACTGCATTACTTAAGGTAACTGAAACCTTTAGTAATTCTATCAGGATGGAATTTGGTGTGGACAAATGTGCGGTCATGCATGTGAAGAAAGGTGAGATTATGGAATCTGCAGGGATACAACTCTCAGATTCCATACAACTTCGGTCCCTCTCTCTAACGGAAACTTACAAATACCTGGGTATGTCGCAGTCTTTGAATATCTCTGAGACTGACATGAAGCAGTCGCTGCAGGCTCGTTTCCTTGGCCGCTTGAAAAAAGTACTAAATAGTTTTTTATCAGGTGGTAACAAGGTGCGAGCCTGCAACGGATGGGCCATGCCAGTCCTTATGTATTCCTTCGGCATACTCAGGTGGACTCAGAGTGAACTTGACGCCCTGGACAGAAAAGTCCGTTCAATGCTGACTGCATCTCGGATGCATCATCCACGCTCGTCGGTAATGAGGCTATACATCCCGCGGAAATGTGGTGGTCGAGGATTTTTATGTCTTAAGACCCTTCATAACCGCGAGCTGTATAACCTCAGAGAATATTTTCTGCAAATGAGTGTGGATATGCATCGAGATGTGGTTGCAGTGGATACTGGACTTACCCCGCTCGCTCTGGCTAAAGAGAACTGGCACAAACCTGCAGTACTTAGCATTGAGGACCGGAGAGAAGTATGGAAGGGCAAGGAGCTACATGGACGCTTCTATAAGGCCTTACACGGGTCTGATATAGATTTTAAGGCATCCGTTTCCTGGCTGCGCTTCGGTGATCTTTTCGGAGAAACCGAAGGTTTTGTCTGTGCAATTATGGATGAAGTTGTCATGACAAATAACTACCGCAAGTATATCCTGAGGGACGGTACTGTTGACATATGTCGGGCGTGTCACCAGCCCGGGGAATCTCTCAGGCATATTGTGTCCGGTTGTTCGAGTCTTGCCAATGGTCAGTATTTGCACAGACATAACCAAGTGGCTAGGATTGTCCATCAGCAATTAGCCCTTAAATATAAACTCATTGGTTCTGAGGTACCGTACTACAGATATGTGCCCGACCCAGTTCTCGAAAATGGTCGTGCACTGTTGTATTGGGATCGGTCTATCATTACAGACAGGACTATTGTAGCCAATAAGCCTGATATTGTAGTGATAGACCGAGCAGAGCGTCTCGCAATGATTGTTGATATCACCATACCACATGACGCTAATCTCGTGAAGGCGGAAAATGATAAAAAGATTAAATATTTAGATCTAGCTCACGAGATTGTCGACATGTGGGATGTAGATTCAGCAATCATTGTTCCGATTGGCGTTTCAGTGAATGGATTGATCGCTAAGAGCCTCGACCAACATCTTAAGAGGCTCGCACTGGGCAGCTGGATCAAGGCCTTGATTCAGAAGGCGGTTCTTCTCGATACGGCACGCATTGTGAGGAAGCTCCTTTCTCTGAGGCCCTAACCACCGGTAGCTTGGTCCCTGTACCCGACACCGGTGGGTTTCCGTGGTCCCATTTTATATAGTTAAATTTATTGAAATATTTAAGGTTTAATTATGTAAAATTCAATTATGTGAATACTGAATAATAAAGAGATAATAATAAAAACGTCAACTAGACAAACTTAATTTTCTCTTAGTCCATTTTATTTCATACTTCAGAGTCAATATATTATATTTCCGATTACAAGAACTTCTTTTTATAATAAATATCATAATAAATTACAGAAACCATAAAATACATTAAGAAAATAATTACCAAAAATATTGTGAAGATGACATCTAATGTCAAAAGAAAACCATACAAAATAAATATAAACAACAGATGTAAACACATAATGTAAACAAATAAAATGATGACAAAATGTTGACGAGAGCAGTTGCTGCACGCCTGAGATCCCCGGACTTGTCGCTCAGCTCCGCCTCGCAGCCGCCGCACCTGCACCAGCGTCGTCGGCGAGTGTTGAGGCGTGGAGCTCATCGAGCGACGAGTATTTCTCTCCGCCGACGTCGCCACCACCTGTACGTCGCCGAGGGAGAGGCCGGCCACCGACACGCTTGGGACCCCGAGACCCACCGGTCTCGAACAGGGCCCCCGCTACCGGTGGTGATGTGCACCGCATGAGATGGACTAGTTCAATGAATGAAAACGTCATGCGGCCATATTTTGTGGCCACAGAGGGAGGAACTAACCTCAGTGCGTAACGTGATCGAATGCTGCCTTTGTTTCAGGCGCTTGAGCCAGCTGTCAACGTGTCAACACAACGGCTATCGGATCAAGTGCGGGCCATCCAACGGTGTCGCCTGTTGGATGATACCGTGCTTGAGAGACTTCGCTCTGACGTGCAGAGAAGTCTCCCCATCACTTTTTTGGCGCAGACTGACCCAGTGGTTGCGCAGCAACAACTGTTAAATCCGGCTGCTGAAGAGGTAGATGACGAGACTTCTCATGTAAGTACCAAGTACAACGATCAGTTAAGGAGTGCTTTGGAATGTGCTATTGCGGAATACCGATCCATGGATCCAAATGTTCGGCCTCGTTTGCTTCGTTTGCCCATGCATAAAAAAAACATAGCGCTGGTGAGTGCCCTAGATGCATTACTATCAATTTATTTTAAGGATAGTGAAAATCTCAGCGACACACACTCAATCCTGTATTGTGCGGCGGTTGCGGCGTGTCGAGTAGCGGGGGTTAAATTTCATGTAAATAACACCGCTATTCGACAGACCGCTGCTGTGCCAGGTTGGCAACGCAGGATTGAGCGTCGTATCGCTGAGACTAGGGCACTCATTGGCAAGCTCACTTGTTTTAGGATGGGCAATACCCGACCGAGAGTGATGCGCTTTGTAACTTGAGCCTTTGCGGGAACTAATATCAGTTCCCAAGATTATTTATCTCGGGTTACAGAGCGCATCGACAACCTAAAGCAAAAACTTTATGCATGGGCAAACCGTATAAAGCGATACAAAAAAAGAGTGGATCGGTATTGCCTAAATCACACATTCCAGAGAGACGAGAGGTGGGTGTACAGAAGATGGGAGCGACCCGAGTCCACGGCCGGTGACGTTGATGGGGATCGACCGGATGATGATGCTACTAATACATTTTGGCGCAGCATCTGGTCGACGCCTATCAGGCACACTGAGAGTGATTGGATTGGGACTGTTGAGCGAGTATGCGAACAAATACCAACAATGGAGCCAATATCAATAACAGGTGATGATATAGCCAGTGCAGTCCGTTCGTTACCAAACTGGAAATCAGCGGGACCGGACGGGCTGCACAATTTTTGGCTCAAATGGCTCCGTAGTTCGCATACTTGCTTAGCATCTCAATTCCAGTCATCACTGGAATCGGGATCGCTACCAGATTTTCTAACATCCGGCGTCACTCACCTACTCCATAAGTCTGGTAGTGCCACGGACCCCAAGAATTACAGGCCGATAACCTGTTTGCCAACGATGTATAAACTCCTTACATCCATTTTGAGAACGAAATTGTCGAAACATGTAACTGATAATTCAATTTTATCTGTCTCTCAAAATGGATGTAGGAGTGGGGCCCGTGGCACTAAAGAACTCCTGCTGATAGACATGGCCATTAGCCAACAGGTGCGCCGTAACCGAAAGAATCTATCGACATGCTGGATAGATTACAAGAAGGCCTACGACTCTGTGCCACATACATGGCTTTTGAGGGTGCTGGAGTTGTATAAAGTAGATGCAACTCTATGCACCTTTTTAAGGTCATGTATGGGGCAATGGAGGACCGTACTGTGCTATCCAGGGTGTCGATCGAGTTTGGGTTGCGGTGCTCCAATAAGGATCGAGCGAGGTATATTCCAGGGCGATAGTTTGAGTCCATTGTGGTTTTGTCTGGCCCTGAACCCCCTAAGTACCTAGTTAGAGGCTTCAGGGATAGGCTATCGGTTAAGGAGAGGAGGTCATGTTACATCTCACCTCCTTTTCATGGATGACCTGAAATTATTTGCCCCCAACAATTTCCAACTGACAGCATTACTTAAGATAACTGAAGCCTTTAGTAATTCTATCAGGATGGAATTTGGTGTGGATAAATGTGCGGTCATGCATGTGAAGAGAGGCAGGATTATGGAATCTGCAGGGATACAACTCTCAGATTCCATACAACTTAGACCTCTCTCCTTAACCGAGACCTACAAATACCTGGGTATGTCGCAGTCTTTGAATATTGCTGAGACTGACATGAAACAGACGTTGCAGGCTCGTTTCTTTGGCCGCCTGAAAAAGGTACTTAACAGTCTTTTATCAGGTGGCAACAAGGTGCGGGCCTGCAACGGGTGGGCCATGCCAGTCCTAATGTATTCCTTCGACATACTCAGGTGGACACAGACTGAACTAGATGCCCTGGATAGAAAAGTCCGGTCAATGCTGACTGCATTTCGCATGCATCATCCACGCTCATCAGTAATGAGGCTGTACATCTCGCGGAAATGTGGGGGTCGAGGCTTTCTATGTGCTAAGACCCTCCACAACCGCGAGGTGTGCAACCTCGGAGAATATTTTCTGCAGATGAGTGTGGATGTGCATCGTGATGTAGTCGCTGGTGATACCGGACTTACCCCGCTCGCTCTGGCAAAAGAGAACTGGCACAAACCTGCAGTACTCAGTACTGATGACCGAAGAGAAATATGGAAGGGCAAGGAGCTGCATGGACGGTTCTATGGAGCTTTACATGACCCAGACGTCAATTTTAAAGCTTCCATAGCCTGGTTACGTTTCGGTGATCTCTTCGGAGAAACCGAAGGTAGGAAGAACCAAACAACTACCGAAAGTATATACTGAGGGATGGTACGGTTGACATATGTCGGGCGTGTCACCGGCCCGGTGAATCTCTCAGGCATATAGTATCCGGTTGTTCGAGTCTTGCCAATGGTCAGTATTTGCACAGACACAACCAAGTGGCCAGGATAATTCATCAGCAACTAGCCCTTAAATATGATCTCATTGGTTCTGAGGTACCGTACTACAGATATGTGCCCGACCCAGTTCTCGAAAATGGTCGTGCATTGTTGTACTGGGACCGGTCTATCATTACAGACAGGACTATTGTAGCCAATAAGCCTGATATTGTAGTGATAGACCGAGCAGAGCGACTCGCAATGATAATCAATATCACCATACCGCATGACGGCAATCTCGTGAAAGCAGAAAAAGAAAAAGAGATTAAATATTTGGACCTAGCTCACGAGATTGTTGACATGTGGGATGTAGATTCGGCGATCATTGTACCGATAGTCGTGTCGGTGAATGGTTCAATCGCCAAGAGCCTCGACCAACACCTAAGGAGGCTCACACTAGGCAGCTGGATCAAGTCTTTGATTCAGAAGGCAGTTCTTCTCGACACGGCGCGCATCGTGAGGAAGTTCTTGTCTCTGAGGCCCTAACCACCGGTGGCTTGGTCCCTGTACCCGACACTGGTGGGTCTCCGTGGTCCCTTTTATATTTCTAAAGGATTTTTTTTTTATTTGAAATGAAATATACTTTATTAATATAAAAGAAATTATGAGTAAGATAATAAATGGAGTGAATAATAATATTAATCCCAACTGACAGCGCTACTGAGGGTCACTGAAAACTTCAGTAGCTCTATCAGAATGGAATTTGGTGTATAGATCAACTGATACCTATAAATACTTGGGTATGTCGCAAGCTTTGGGCATCAACGAGACAGACATGAAACAAGCGTTGCGGGAGCGCTTCTTTGGTCGCCTGAAAAAAGTCCTGAAGAGTCTTCTTTCAGGCGGCAACAAGGTGCAAGCCTGTAACGGTTGGGTCATGCCACTCTTGATGTACTCTTTCGGCATACTCAAGTGGACTCAGACTGAACTGGACGAGATTGATAGGCGAGTCCGTTCACTGTTGACCACATATCGAATGCATCACCCACGTTCGTCTGTAATGAGGTTGTACATCCCGCGGAAGTGCGAGGGCCGAGGGTTTCTAAACGCTAAGACCCTACACAACCGCGAGGTGTACAACCTTAGGGAATATTTTCTTAAGGGCAGTGTGCATGTGCATCGGGATGTGGTTGCAGTTGACGGTGGCCTAATCCTGCTCTCTTTGGCGAAAGAGAACTGGGCACGCCTGTAGCTTTAGGCGTCGACGACCGCAGGCTTGTGTGGCAGAGCAAGGAGCTCCATGGTAGATTCTACCGGGCCCTTCACGGACCTGATGTAGACGGCACAGTAGATATGTGTCGAGCTTGCAACTGACCTGGTGAGTCCCTCAAGCATATAGTCTCCGGTTGTTCTCGTCTTGCTAATAGCGAGTACTTGCACAGACACAACCAAGTAGCCAGGATCATACATCAGCAACTGGCTCTGCGATATGGGCTTGTAGACGTCGAGTTGCCATATTACAGGTACAGCCCTGAGCCAGTTCTCGAGAATGGTCATGCAACATTGTACTGGGATCGATCTATTGTCACAGATAGGACTGTTGTTTGCAACAGGCCTGATATTGTGATAATAGATCGATCAGAGCGCAGCGCAATGATTGTCAACATCACTATTCCGCATGACGATAATCTCGTGAAAGCAGAAAAAGACAAACAAGAAAAATATTTGGACTTAGCTCACGAGATTGTCGATATGTGGGATATTGATTCAGCAATCATTGTTTCGATAGTTGTGTCCGTTAATGGACTTAAAGCCAAAACCCTCGAACGCCATCTAGAGAGGTTGAAACTAGGCAGCTGGGTCAAGAGTTTGATTCAAAAGGCAGTTCTTCTGCAAACGGCACGCATTGTGAGGAAATTTCTGGCTCTGGAGCCCTAACCACCGGTGACTTGGATCCTATTCCCGTCGTCGGTGGGAATCTATTTTTATATTTTTAAATATAATTTTTACTTTTTTTAGAGTGTTATATTTAAAAATGTAAAAGATAGGATAAATATGAAAATAAAGAGAATAATAATAATAATAATCATCTTTATTGTACACCAAAATAATTTTACAAGAATAAACATGAATGAAGACATTTATAGAAACAGTACAAATGGCGGCCTTATCGCTATCTAGCAATGTCTTACAGGCAACCTTGGGATGGACAAGAAAGACATGGATCTAGAAAGAAAGATAGAAGGGTAGTTTGGTGTTATTAATGATTTAGATACAATAATAAATAAATATATAGCATTTATAAAATACAAATACATAAACATTATCATAGATAAATTAAATAAATGACTATACATAAATTATTAAAAATACATAAATAAATATAAATACATAAATACTAATAATATTAATACTAATACATAAATTAGTGCCTAAATAGAAGAAGGGAAATAAATAACAAGAGTAGGTAATACTATAAGTAACAAAGTTAAATTGATAGATAGTAGTCTTTGACGAGTTTTTTAAAGGAAGTCAGTGTTTGAGCTTGTTTGATAGACAACGGCAATGCATTCCACAAGCGTGCAGCTTGAACAATGAATGAGCGATCGTAAAAACTGCTAGAATGCATTGGAATTGCTAGTCTCAAATTTACCGATGACGTCAGGGACCCAGAATGAGTGTCAGTAAGGAACTTGAAGCGTTCTTTTAGATAAAGGGTAAAAGTAATGGCGTAATTTTCTATAGCCTATAGCCTTTCGGAATAATTGAGTTATCATAGGCAATAACAATTTTTAAAATCCAACTGCTAGTTCCTGAGATTATCCGACATTATCTTTTAGCCTTTTTAGCCTTTTGCCCGGCCCCAAAGGGTCGAAGCGTTATGTTATATAGCCTTCCGGAATAATTGGGCTATCGTATAAAAAAATATTTTTTCAGATCCGACCGGTAGTTCCTGAGATTAGCGCGTTCAAACAAACGAACTCTTCCGCTTTATTATATTGGTATAGATATGCGAACAATTTAATCAACTTGCACAATATGTCATTATGTAGGTATGACGTGACAGTACTGACAGATATGCGATAGCACATGCACAGCAATCAATTATCAGCGCATGCGTTCTTACTTCCAAGAGGTAAATTTGTGCCGTACAAACTTCTACCCTCCCTACAATCCCTCCCAGTTTAATTTTCACAACTTATGGTAGCCTATATCCGTCTCCATGGTCGTGATGGTTGGTTCAGCCGTTTTAGCGTGAAAACGGAACATACATACATACACAATTTCGAATTTATAATATTAAGTAGGGATTATCAATGGGTTTCTACTGACATGAAGCCCGCTGGGCGGCAGCACTGAGACTTCAGGTCCGGAAACCTGTCAAAACTGCCATCAACCAAAGAAGTATATCAACGCGCACGCGAATTTGAACTTTATGCAGCGGTAATAAATTACTAATTGACTCTACGTTTTAGTTAGAAAACGTTTGTATGGGAAAAAAGAAAAGGACTGTTTTTAGGGTTTTCCCGGCAATTATTAGAATTTTTCTCGCCTTTAAAACCATCTTTGAACTTCAACGAACATTTAAAAAAAAGAATTGGCCAAATCGGTCCAGGCGTTGTTGAGTTATGCGCTTACCAACACATTTTGCGATTCATTTTTACAAAAAATCGACGTAAAGTAACAGTACTTAAACTGTTGCGTTTCGTTTTGTGAGTGAGAGTGCCGGAGGCCCTATCCCCTATTCCATCCCCTCATCCCACTCCTCATCCTATATCTTTTCCCAATCCCAAGGGGCGGCAACGCACTTGTGACTCCTGTGGTGTTGCTTGTGTCCATGGGCGGCGGTAATTGCTTACCATCAGGCGATCCGTCTGCTCGTTTGCCGCCTATTACTATAAAAAAAATGTATTATGATTACTAGAAATTTACTCTTTTTTCTAAATACATACATGTTCATTCAACTTGCGATATTATATTATGCCCTAATAGTAAAAAAAAACCGGTCAAGTGCGAGTCGGACTCGCGCACCGAGGGTTACGTACAACCCTGTAGGTATATAAGTAAAAGTTCACCAGTCATAGTTATGGTATTTTTATTGCCAAATGAAGTCCATAACATAACAGTATGGAAAGCTGGAGAAGCATAAATTAAAGAAAAAGGGGTCTTTGTCGTTTGTAATCAGTTATCCTTTATTTTATATTAACTGGTTCGGCATTGCACCGAAAGTATGTACTAGGCGATTTGGTGATATGGAAAAATATTAATATTGTGGACTGTATAAAGAATGGCTGGTAAATCGCCTAGAAGATGGGTGAACGGGCGATCTTATGACTATTGGAATTCATAGGATCATTCACTTCCTTACCTTGCAAGTCATTCTTCTCTGCTTGACAAAATGGCGGCCGCCGGCGTCTTCGTGAGTCGGGCTATAAACTGATCACTCCATTTGGATCTAGCCTGAAGCTGCACAGATCACTCCATTACACCCGCGGGCGGTTGAAATAGCGGTAAAATATTGCGGTGCTGCATGTGTTCGTCGCGGCGCGGAGCTGCGCCAGGACGCAGCCGGTCAGCGAGGCGGTTGATTTTCGAACTGATCGCAGCGTCATCGAATTCCGCGACCAATTAGAGCGAGGCGTGCTTTTGGGAAGGATAGGGATATAAGATCGCTCGTTTTGACACTGCGGTATGCAAAGAAATTTATTAGCTAGGTGTTGACATAATTAACTATCAATAGAAAAGATAGATGGCGCTACCATTAACATATATCGCTTATTTTATAATATAACTTAAATACCTATACCAGCCTTGCTGCAGCCTTGCAAAAGTCTGCTGATGAATGATGGTAAGATTTTTTATCAAAGTTATTGATTTACAAAGTTATTAGTGACTATTAGAAATCTGTTACAAAAATACTTATAAAGTACAGCAAAAATAAAAACATAAGCAAAAAGGTTTGAAGATTATATAATTATTTGAAATCTTAATCTCAATCAGCCTATCGCAGTCCACTGCTGGACATAGGCCTCTCCCAACACACCACAGCACACGGTCCTCAGCCTTCCGCATCCTTTATCTGGGCTATAAAACGTTGCTTCGTACCAAATTTCAAGATATTGAGTTCACGGTAGGTTTTGATTCCCTTGCGAGTAGTCGCGAGTTTGAAAATATGATTATAATGCTCTTTCTTTTGATTGCGTAGACATAGAAGTTTGATTTTGTTACAGCCTAACGGTGTTACATACTTGAGTATTTGATATGAATTTCAATTTAATACCTCTACGCGTTCAAGAGAAAGGGGTAGTAACTTAAAATTTATTAAAAATATTTTTTTATATGCTGTTACTAAAAAATTACGGTTTTCGCAATTTTTCCTTTATAAGTGATATAAGACGTTGCTTCGTACTAAATTTCAAGATTTTAAGTTCACGGGAAGTACCCTGTAGGTTTTGATTCCCTTGCGAGTAGTCGCGAGTTTGAAAATATGCTTATATTGCTATTTCTTTTGATTGCATTGACATAGAAGTTTGATTTTGTTGCAACCTAACGGTGTTATATACCTGAGTATTTGATATGAATTTCAATTTAATACCTCCACGCGTTCAAGAGAAAGGGGTAGTAACTTAAAATTTATTAAAAATATTTTTTTTATATTCTATAACTAAAAAATTACGGTTTTCGCAATTTTTCCTTTATAAGTGATATAAGACGTTGCTTCGTACCAAATTTCAAGATTTTAAGTTCACGGGAAGTACCCTGTAGGTTTTGATTCCCTTGCGAGTAGTCGCGAGTTTGAAAATATGCTTATATTGCTATTTCTTTTGATTGCGTTGACATAGAAGTTTGATTTTATTGCAGCCTAACGGTGTTATATACCTGAGTATTTGATATGAATTTCAATTTAATACCTCCACGCGTTCAAGAGAAAGGGCTAGTAACTTAAAAATATTTTTTTATAAGCTGTAACAAAAAATTTACGATTTTCGCAATTTTTCCTTTATATGTGATATAAGACGTTATTTCGTACCAAATGTCAAGATTCTGAGTTCATGGGAAGTAACCTGTAGGTTTTGATTCACTTGCGAGTAGGCGCGAGTTTGAAAATATGCTTATATTGCTCTGTCTTTTGATTGCGTTGACATAGAAGCTTGATTTTATTGCAGCCTAACGGTGTTATATACCTGAGTATTTGATTTGAATTTCAATTTAATACCTCCACGCGTTCAAGAGAAAGGGGTAGTAACTTAAAATTTATTAAAAATATTTTTTATATGCTGTAACAAAAAATTTACGGTATTCGCAATTTTTCCTTCATATGTGATATAAGACGTTACTTCGTACCAAATTTCAAGATTCTGAGTTCACGGGAAGTAACCTGTAGGTTTTGATTCACTTGCGAGTAGGCGCGAGTTTGAAAGTATGCTTATATTGCTCCTTCTTTTAATTGCGTTGACATAGAACCTTGATTTTGTTGCAGCCTTACGGTGTTATATACTTGATTATTTGATATGAATTTCAATCAAATACCTCCACGCGTTCAAGAGAAAGGGGTAGTAACTTTAAAAGTATTAAAGATATTTTTTTATATGCTGTTACAAAATATTTACGGTTTTCGCAATTTTTCCTGCACATGTGATATAAGACTTCGTACCAAATTTCAAGATTCTGAGTTCACGGGAAAAAACCTGTAGGTTTTGATTCACTTGCGAGTAGGCGCGAGTTTGAAAATATGCTTATATTGCTCTTTCTTTTGATTGCGTTGACATAGAAGCTTGATTTTGTTGCAGCCTAACGGTGTTATATACCTAAGTATTTGATACATTCTATGTCTGGTATTCAAACGGTCAACTTACGTGTCTATTTGCTCTGTGTTTAAAATCCAAATAATCGTCATAATATAAACTAAACATAAATAAAACTATATAACAGTGAAAATATAACTTGTGTGAAGTGTATTCCACTATAAATCATCATAATTAAGAGCATAACTTGAACATTATTACGTTTTTGCAGTTAAAGCTTTTGACATAAATAATCAGCTGGTGAGTGAATGACAAACGACTTTACGCGCAGTGCACGGAATTCGCGCGGTTCGGTAGTGCGCTTAACTTTCAATATTGCCTGCGCGGGCGCTCGATGACTCGGAGACGGCCCGCGTCAAAGATAAATCGACACAGACGGTGCGACGTTTTATGCCTTTATTGTATTGCCTCTAGGAAGACAACTTTATAAAAGCTTATAATGGCTGGTAAAGGAGTGCAGTGGGGTTGCTGTTCTAACCAAATTGAAATGGGTACGCAGGAAAAATCAACTAAGTGTCCATCATGCGGTAATTCATATCACTATGCTTGTATATCGCTCAAGGAGTCACCGCCCAATACAAGTACTTGGAAATGTCCGTCTTGTTTAAATAGCAATCCCAAGATAAGCAGAAACGACTCAACTCCAATTCGTAATGTTAATCCGAATAGAGGTCCAAAAAGACAAGCTACTGGTCCTCCATCGCGATCCCCACCACCAGTATCAAGCGATAAAAACGAACTACACCGTGTCGTAAGAGAAATAATTAAGGAAGAGTTTAAGGAGATGTTGGAAAAGTTTAATAGCACAATGATCAGCACGATTAACCAAGAATTAGAACCAATTAAGAGGGAAATGAAAGAGATTTTCGAGTCAATGGCTTTTATGAATAAAACATTTGAAGAAATAAAAAGGGCATGAATCGACTAAGGAGTTAACCAAGAATTTAGGGTTGGAAAATAAAGAACTCAAAGCTACAGTTGAAGACCTCACTGAGAGACTTAATAACTTGGAGCAGCAGTCCCGGTCAAACAACCTAGAAATACAGTGTGTAATATAAGAACGAAAATGTTTACAATATAATAACGCAAGTCAGCCGTGTAGTAAATTGTGAAATAAGTGAAAAAGATATTTTGCACTGCACACGTGTCGCAAAGCATAGTTCATCAAGCATCCGACCACGCTCCATAGGTGTACAGCTAGCTTCGCTCAGAATGCGGGACCAATTACTAGCAGCAACTATTAAATACAACCAGGCGAACCCACTCGAAAAACTAAACTCTTCCCATATTGGATATGGCGGACCAAAATCTCCAGTCTATATAACTGAACACCTGTCACCAAATAACAGAGCCCTTCATGCTGCCACCAGGATCAAAGCCAAGGAGAAGAATTATAAATACGTGTGGGTGAGAAATGGTAGAATATTTATTAGAAAAACTGACGGTACTGAAGCTATACAAATCAAGAGGAAGAACAGCCTTACTAAAATAGTTTAGCAAGTATGTTTTATTGTTATCATTATTGTAAACCAATGCATGTTTTTATGTCAAAATTTCATAAAATTCAAAGACATTTCGGTGTACTATCAGAATTGTAGAGGTTTGCGGACAAAAACAGAGAAATTCTATTGTAATGTAAGTTGTATGAGTTATGACATTATAATAATTACTGAAACTTGGCTAAACAGTAACATACTAAGCTCCGAACTATTTGATGATCGATATGTCGTCTACAGACGAGATAGGGAATCAAGTGGGTTTCAGTGCAACAAGGATGGAGGAGGAGTATTGATAGCTGTAAACAAAAAAATTTACTCCACACGTATTGACCACTGGCAAAGTAGATGTGAGGATCTGTGGGTCATTATCGATATATCTACATCTCATAGGTCACGACAGTTGGCTCTCTGTGCAATTTACCTTCCTCCACCTATATGTCTCGCAAATCTAGACCATTATATCGAACACTGCAACAGAGTACTAGACTCGACAGATATGCCCATTTGTTTAGTCGGAGACTTTAACTTGGGTAAAATAGATTGGAACTTAAACGGCGTAAACGATTGCCTACCTACAACCTGTCAAAGTCTATTAGATTTTATAAACGTAAGTCAACTTGCACAGCATAACTATGTAAAAAACTTTTCCGGACGTATATTGGATTTGGTCTTGTCCACAGTCCCAACATGTTCAGTAAACGAGACGAGCTATCCCCTTACTGTTATCGACAAATATCATCCCCCGCTTGAAATAACACTCTCTTTGGTAAAAGCCCCTACTCTTCCATGTAGTCCGAGTTGGAGACCTAATTTTTATAAAGCTAATTACTCAGAAATTAACCAGTATCTTAATAACCTTTTTTTTTTTTTGTTTTTTTTTTTTTTTTTTTACGCGGGAAAAATGCTTGTGCATACCCCATCCGTCCGGGGGACAAACGAAGGTTATGTGGGACTGCACCCACTAAACAACCCGCGGTGAGCCTTGCAAGTCGCCTTGACGGGAGGTCCCGGAACTTGTTACGACTTCGGCAACCTCCCAGCGAGACACCCACAGTGAAGCGGGCTACCTCTATTGGGCGATGTCCTGGCTCATCTTAGGACATCACCCCGTCGCGGAACTCCGCGGGCGGTGGCTATCCCCCGGTCCAACGCCCGCGGCGCCACCTATGGCGGCATAAAGCGCATCTCAGCGCGTTGACGCCGCCCGGTTCGCCGGCGACGGATCGAATCAGGCAGGGCATTTTCCTCCCTGACTCGCTCCGCCGCTTCCTTCTGCGAGATTACATCCTCGCAGAAGCTTGCGACCGCCGCCCATTGTCTGTCACTGACGACCATAGCTTGAACTACAGCCGCCAGCGACAGGTCAGAACCAATGACTGCAACGAGATCACGGCGCCCCACATCCCAAGCCGGACAATGCTCCAGGGTATGCTGCGCAGTGTCCTCGCTGCAGTCGCAGTGGTGACAGATGGGACTCGGCTCTCTCCTAGCGACTGAGTGCAGGTATTTGCCAAAGCACCCGTGCCCCGACAAAACCTGCACCAGTCGGAAAGTGAGAGTCCCATGCTGCCGCCCCGCCCAACTGTCTAGGACAGGCCGAAGCGCATCCACGGTCCTTGCACCGGCTCGAGGCGTCTCCAGCCGGTCACGCCATTTGGCCATTGTAGCCTGGCGGGCATTTTCCCGCCAAATGCGTATTTCCTCCAGAGGTGGAATACGGCCCACCACCTTCGCCGCCACTGTCCGCCAGTATATTTCGGCGAGTGCTTCCGCCTCCAAGTCCCATGGTGGGGTTCCAGCTAGGGCACATGCCGCCTCAGTTGACACGGTGCGGTAGCCTCGTATTACCCTCACTGACATAACCCTTTGGGGTTTCCATAAAATAGCCCTTGTTTGGGCAGTCAGGCACTGTGCCCACACTGGCGCTCCATACAGTGCCATCGAGCGGATAACACCAGAGAAGAGTTGCCGACACGTAATAGATGGGCCACCTAGATTCGGCAAAAGTCGTCCGAGGGCAGATGCTGTGCCGACAAGCTTTGTGGAAAGTTGGCGAAAGTGTTCGCCGAACTGCCATCATCCGTCCAGCTTGAGCCCAAGATACTTCATGCTGGATTTGATCGGCACGAGAACCGAGTTAATCGTTATCGAGGCACCAGTGGGCGGCTTACGACGAGGCCCGTGGAAGAAAAGGGCCTCCGTCTTGTTGAGAGCCACCGTGAGTCCCAGTGCCTGAATACGTCCGATCACTTCTGAAACTCCAGTGGTAGCCAAGTGAACCGCCTCATCGAAGCTAGTTCCCCGGGCTGTAACAAGGGTATCATCGGCGTAGCAAATGACACCCAGCCCGCGAGGGTACTCACCTCGAAGTACCCAGTCGTAGCCAATGTTCCACAGGAGCGGTCCCAGGACCGACCCCTGTGGAACACCGCACGACATAAGATTTCGTACTACGACTCCGTCTCGATCCTGGTGCACAATGCTTCTTCCTTCCAAGTAGTCTGCCACTAGCCGCACCAGGTAACCTGGAACTCTGTGGTAGAGAAGTGCCTCGCGGATGCAGCTAAATGGCAGACTATTAAAAGCGTTGGCGATGTCAAGAGACACCGCCAACAAAACACCACCTGTGGCGACCGCATCCTCGGCCATAACCTTCAGTTTCATTATAGCGTCCACTGTAGAACGTCCCAAACGAAAACCGAATTGAGCGTCCGACAGATTGGGGCCGACTTCATTGAGATGCCGGACGATGCGGGCAGCGAGAATTCTCTCAAACAACTTGCCCGACTCGTCCAGCAGGACAATAGGCCTGTAGGCCGCAGCCGAATCTGGAGGCCGTCCTGGCTTAGGCAGAAGAACCAACTTCCCCGTCTTCCAGCACTCAGGGAACTGACCGGATCGAAGACAAGCGTCAAGGAGACTCCGGAGGTGATCTTGAAGATGTTCAAGAGCCAGAGCGAGAACCCGCGCTGGAATCCCGTCTGGGCCGGGGGCAGTGTTTTTGGAGCGAATCCTTAGAACAGCCGCCCCAATTTCCGCTTCCGTGACGCCTGGGGCTTCCGGTTCAGTTACCTGAGCGTCAGCCGAGGGAGCCATTACCGGTGCCGTATGTCCAACCCGTAGAGGAAAAAGCCCTTCGATCACTTCGGCAAGGAAGCTAGGTTGGAGAGTCTCGGTGAGGGGAGGACCCGACCCGCGTAGCTTGTTGCGCACAGCACGATATGGACGACCCAAGGGGTCATTATCGAGACTCCTCAACATCTCTTCGCGAGCAATTTCTTTGGCGCGACAGATAGCAATTTTTAGATTTGTACAAGCGGATTGATACGCTTCTTACAACTGTGCCTCCCTTTCGTCACCGGCGTGCCTACGTCGGCCGCGGGTATAAGGCCTCCGAGCACGAGTACATGCTTCGCGGAGATCTGCCAATTCCCGGGACCACCAGTAAACTTCCTTTTTCGGGGGTCGACGACGAACGCGAGGCATGGCTGCATCGCATATATTCGTCATCGTATCACGAAAACGGCCAGCCTCAGCAGCAATATCAACCCCCTCGGAAGGAGGTGGTGTGATCAGCCAAGACTGAATAATGGCCGCCTCGGCTAGTAAGTTCCGGTTGAGCCTACGTACAGCCCATCGTGGAAAACTGGCAGTTCTGTTAAATGTGCTCCCTCGAGACGTCTGCGTTCGGGAGACGCGTATTCGGATATACAAGTGATCCGAGAGGGTCTCCACCTCCTGCAGTACGCGCCAGCTCCTCACACGCGCTGCAACTTCAGGAGTAGCGAACGAGAGGTCCACTATCGACCCCCCCTGTCGTCGCACGCATGTATTGGTAGAACCTCTGTTTAAAAGACAGAGATCAACCGATGACATCCATTGTAGGACAGCCGCACCACGTACGTCCGTTCTGGGAGATCCCCACGCAACAGCTTTTGCATTAAAATCACCCATAACCAAGACGTGGCTAGGTGATAAACGCCGTATCGAGGTCTCAAGATTGTCGAGAAAGATCTCAAAATCAGCCAAACTCCGGTTGGGGGAGAAGTAGACCCCGTAAATAACCACTCCCCCCCATTCAGCAGCGACATAGCCCGAACCCTTGTCTTTGAGCAGCAAAGGCGGGGAGCTAGATTCCGTGGAGCTGACGATTGCAACGGAGCCGTCCCAGTCACTCTCCCAATTAGAGCGAGTAGGAACGAAATAGGGCTCTGATGCAACGGCTACACCAATCGACCACTCCGCCAAGGATTGTAGGAAGAGATCTTGTGCGCGGGCCGAGTGGTTGAGATTCGCCTGAAGGAAGCAGCAGTCACGATCCATAATTAAATTGTGACCATTGCCTCCTCTTGCGATGGTGATCGCTGGACATCACTGGAACCAGGAATTGCAGCCCGGGTCGATGGACTATCCTTGTTTTTATTCTTGGAGGCTGCAGAAGATCGGCAACCCTTCCCACCCATTGTGTGGTCAGCAGGGAGCTTGGCCGTCTCACAAATTGGACAGTGTGGAGTGGCGGAGCACCCTGCTGCTTTATGCCCTGGGCAACCACAGCGATAACAGAGATCACTGCAGTCAAAAACACTGTTGCAAGTGGCACGAGTGTGTCCCTGCTCTAGACATTTGAAACACCTCGCAGGTCTCGACTCCAGGACCGTTACCTTGGCTGAGCTCCATCCCACGGCGAACCTACCAGTGGTAGCTAATATTTTAGCTGCAGTAACGGGGCAACTGACCCACACCGCGCCCATGCCTCCGGGGCCACTACGGATGGTACCGACTCTGATGGATTCCGGGGTACATGCAGCTTTGGTAACTATTGCACCCCGGATTTCCTCGGCAGTAATTGAATCATCCAGGCCAGTGATGCGCAGTTCCGCGCATTTCACGGGCCTGGTGATTTTTACACCATCTTCCCCAGCAAAGTAGTTTCGCAGCCTTTCCGCTAATGTATCGGCGGTTTTAATGCCTTCAACCCCAGGGAACTCAAGCATTCGAGCCCCTGTCCGGGTCAAGCGTGTCCAGGCGCCAGCGCTCCCTAAGTCAGAAACATCTACGCCCTGACGTGCCTTCCTCAAAACAGCCTCATAGGAGAGGCCCTTGTCCACGGCCTGAGGCAGCACTGTTATGATAACAGCTGCCGACTTAGGTGGCTGCAGTTTGTTCTTCGGCTTTTGGGCCTTTTTAGGATCTGCAGCTTCAGCTGCTTTGGCAGCAGCGTTTCTTCTCTTTCTTTTTTTCTTTCTGCCCGGTTCTACAGTCTGCCAGACCTCGCTGGGGTTGGTTGTGGCAGAGGAATTCTGGGCAGTTACATCCAGAGCATTGCATGGTGCACTTGCTGTTGCCTTCTTAGATTTACTCTGCGGTTGTGCCTGCTTTGCTGTAGCAGTCGCGCGGCTGTTAGACTCTGCCCGGTTAGACCTAGGTGTCACCGCCACCGTGGCATACGTCCCTTGAGGTGCCGCCGTACTTACAGAACTTGTAGGCCGTCTTTGTTTGTCTGCAGCCAGTGGGGGTCGAAGAACTGGTTCTGGAAGTAGCCTTGCTTCCAGGGCGGCCAGTCGCGCATCAACCAAGAAGCTGGTGCGATCCATAATCAGCCGCATTTGTTCCTCTGATAAGCTAGGGGCCGTGCTAGCGGTCTGAATCTGGGCCAATTCCTTCCGGAGATTTGCTAACTCCGCTTTAAGGGCAGTGTTAGCTGCTGCCAGACGCTTTATCTCGTCAGTTGTGGTGCGCTCAGATAACACCTCCACGGATTCAGAGATAGTAGTCGCTGCATCCTTCAGTGCTCTCACATATTGCCCATTCAGATGCCGGGACTTTGCAGCTACCTTTAAAACGATGGCGACGCCTTGCCCAGTCCTCTTCACCAAATCCGCCGCCAATTGGGGGTTATTATCCCGGTTAAGTGGGCGAATTTGTTGCAGTAACTGTGTAAGTTCTTCCGACACATTTTCCTCCTCCTCCTTCTGGGTTAGAGCTTCAGTCTCCGACCCAGATACTGTCGTGCTCCGGCCTCGTCCGCGACCACGACCTCGACCGCGCCTAGTTGTCGGTACCTTACCTGCCTTGGAAGAAGGTACGGATTCAATATCGGATTCTGACCCTGTCACTACCTTACCTACCTTGGGGGGCGGTACGAAGTCAAGATCTGACTCCGTCCCCTCCCTGGGGCGAGATCGAACTCGAGAACGTGATGCGCTGCGAGCATCACCATCATTCGAGTGACTACGACTTGAGTGACCTACCTGAGCCGTCAGTGTTTGCGACATATCAGTAATCATCGAATTAAAATGTTGAACAGTGTTATTTTCCATTTTGTTCCCACGAGTGTGGGGGAATAAAAAGTCCATCCGGGCAGTGCCCCCTGTACCCGGGTAAGCGTACATTTAGTACTCAACTGGGGGGTCCGCCGGTACCCCAGCTGGGGGCGCGCTCGCAACTGAACCTCCCGTCAGCCATGCATCCCTTCGCCGCGCGCCAGAGCTTGAGATTCGGGGTTATTTTTGAAGAGGTTGTCTTCCTCGCGGTCCGGGCGGCTAAGCCAGGACCATCGGTCCCAGATAAAGTTGCGAGACATGACCACAGCACTCTTTCCGGGATTACGATGTATGACGGAGGCAAAGGAAGAATGTTTCTCCGTTGCCTGCTCGGCGACAGTGTAAGTGTACGCCGGGCCCGCCGCTTCAAGCCCAGGTTGGGCCCCACTTTACCATTTTTATAGAGGTTTTTTCCTCTTGCCCCCCTGGTTTCATCCGCTGTACCTTCTGCTAGCTCAGAGGATATGCAGAGAAACTCCCCCAAAACGACCCATTCGGGTTAATACACCCTCCACAGAAAGCGGAGAGTTCCCTACGGCCAGATTATTGGCCATGAGCCAAAGACTCCCTCGAGTGGCAAGGGAGTCTTTGGCTTATGTTGCCCGGGTGCACCACGGGGAGGTTACCTGACACAGCACCCAGTATCTTAATAACCTAGACTGGCATAAACTTTTTTGTAATGTGAGTAACGTAAATGAAATGATATTTATATTTTACAATCATCTTAATGATGCCATTAAGAAATTTGTACCTTATCGAAAAGTATGTAATAGCCAGTATCCACAATGGTTCAATAAATCAATAATTCGCCTTCTAAAAGAGAAAAACAAAGTCAGGTTGCGTTTTAGAAAATATAAAAATCCTTTAGATAAAATTGAATTGAATTTGATTGCAAAACGATGTGAAAAACTTGCCAAGTGCTTATATAGCAATTACATAGAAAACATTGAAAGAGATATAAAAGAAAACCCTAAACTTTTCTGGAATTATGTAAAAGCTAAACGCGGTGGATCTAGTGCCTACCCACTGACTATGACTGACGGGCAGGTGGTGACATCTAAGGGTTCGGAAATCTGTGACCTCTTTGCTTATCATTTCTCAGCTGCATACACATCTGATAAAGGCCCAGATAGTAATAGCTTTTCCCCATTTTTTGACGATCTGCAAAATAAAAGCCAATGCCTGTCAAGTCCAACAATTAACCGTGACAGCTTACTCTATAAACTAAAATCTGTTAACATTAGCAAAGGACCAGGTCCTGATGGTATTCCGCCTATCTTTGTCTCAGCTTGTGAGTCGGCTCTGGTGTCTCCCTTGCTTATAATATTTAATAAGTCGCTGGCCTCTGGAATTTTTCCATAAGAGTGGAAAAAGGCGAAGGTAGTTCCGGTTTATAAGTCCGATAAAAAAGACCTTGTCTCTAACTACCGGCCTATGTCTATATTGTCCGTTTTTGCAAAGATATTTGAAGCCATTGTGTGTCCTTATATTCAACAATATTTTAAAATGTACATTAGTGTTAGTCAACATGGTTTTGTCGCGTCACGATCAACATCTACCAATTTAGTAACATTTACTGAGGCTCTTATACAGGCTGTGGACAGGGGAAAATAATATGACGTCATATACACCGACCTCAGCAAGGCTTTTGACAAAATGCCGCACTCTATACTTTTGCATAAACTGGCAGCTTACGGCATAACAGGGCCTTTTCTGGAGTGGTTCAAGTCGTACCTAAGTGAACGCGAGTTCTACGTCGTTGTAAATGGCTTCCGTTCTGCGACACAGAGAATTATGTCTGGTGCCCCCCAAGGTTCACACTTGGCGCCAATTTTGTTCAACATATTTATTAACGACCTCCCGCAATGATTTCATTTTTCAGAAACCTATTTATATGCGGATGATTTAAAGTTTGCACGAACAATTGAATCACCTAAAGACAGCGACCTCTTACAAGACGATCTTAACCAGCTGATTAGATGGTGCAATAATAACAAAATGCAACTTAATAATAAGAAATGTTATCATGTTAAATTCACCAGAAAAACTAAGTATATTAATACCGAATATTTTATAAATCAAAGCAAGATTCAGGAACAAGAAATAATAAGAGATTTAGGGGTACTGTTTGATAAGAAAATTACCTTTGTACCTCATATAGATCATGTCATCAAAAAGGCCTCAAGAATGCTAGGGTTTATACTTAGAAATACGAAAGGTTTTCGAAATAGCAGCACTAAGATAATGTTATACAACAGTCTGGTGCGAAGTGTGTTGGAGTATTGCAGCGTTGTATGGAGGCCTCACTACGCTACTCACATGTTACTAGAACGTGTACAGAAACGTTTTGTGTGGCACTTAGCGTTTTCTGAAGGCAAATGTAAAAAATTACCATCTTATAGAACTCGGCTGCAGCATTTCAAAGTACACCCTTTGTCTACCCGCAGAGATCTCGCTGATGCTCTATTTTTGGTCAAACTGGTTCAAAATAAAATAGACTGCCCAGGCTTGTTGCAACTAATAAGGTTTCGAGTGCCCTCTAGATATCCCAGGCATGCCATAACACCATTATGTCCACCATTGCGCAGATCTGTGCTTGATGCAAACTCATCAGTACCAAGGTTTTGTAGGATAGTCAATGAATACAGCGACTTAGTAGATATACACCAAGACAGCATTGGTAAATTTGTAAAATTATTCCAAGGCCAAAAACTTTTATAATATACAAATGACTGCAAAATTTTAATTAAATGAATTCATAGTGTGTATTGTATAAAATTTATTGTATGTAAAATGCAAAATGATATTTAAAAAATAAACTGTTATTTGTAATCATTTCTAAAATTTCTAATTTATTTATTGTTAAGTGTGTGGGTAGATTATTGTTGTTCAAATTATTGTTTATTTTATAAGATTTTATTTAATATTAATTTTCATTTAGGTAATCATATGTTGTTATATTATATAATTCATTATTTAAATAATATGTTATAATACTTATAATCAATAACCGTTTTCTGAGCATGTCGTGTTAGCCTGTAAGTGGTTGTTACACATGTTAATGTTTTTAGCAAGTAAAACGATATGTATAGTGTAAACAATCGTTGGTTAACCTAATAATAAATTAATAAATAAATACGAATTTCAATTTAATACCTCCAAGCGTTCAAGAGAAAGGGGTAGTAACTTAAAATTTATTAAAAATATTTTTTATATGCTGTAACAAATAATTTACGGTTTTCGCAAATTTTCCTTCATATGTGATATAAGACGTTACTTCGTACCAAATTCCAAGATTCTGAGTTCACGGGAAGTAACCTGTAGGTTTTGATTCACTTGCAAGTAGACGCGAGTTTGAAAATATGCTTATATTGCTCTTTCTTTTGATTGCGTTGACATAGAACCTTGATTTTGTTGCAGCCTTACGGTGTTATATATCTAATTATTTGATATGAATTTCAATCAAATACCTCCACGCGTTCAAGAGAAGGGGTAGTAACTTTAAATTTATTAAAAATATTTTTTATATGCTGTAACTAAAAATTAACGGTTTTCGCAATTTTTCCTTCATGAGTGATATAAGACGTTGCTTCGTACGAAATTTAAAGATTCTGAGTTCACGGGAAGTACCCTGTAGGTTTTGATTCCAATGCGAGTTTGAAAATATGCTGCAATTTGCAGCATATACGGCTGTATCTTTTGATTGCGTTGGATTAGAAGTTTGATTTTTTTACAGCTCTATGGAACCGCAGATTCGAGTATTTAGTATAAATTTCAGTTTGATACCTCCACGCATTCCGGAGAAAAAGGGTCTTGACAGACGGACGGACAACAAAGTGATCCTATAAGGGTTCCGTTTTTTCCTTTCGAGGTACGGAACCCTAAAAACATTTAGACATACTTTTAAGTAGTCTGCCATTTACTACAAGCTGCCAGCGACAGTCACTGCGAGAAAATTGAAGTATACAAAACTATGTTCATTAACACTCTTGCTGTTTAAATCATTTTGGGTTACATTATTATGTTGTTGATAGACTGCAAGGATGAGATATGTATGCATGGACGAGACAGGATAAAAATGTCATTTTAAAGGAAGGGCAGGCGGAGCCGGCTCGACAGGCAGAAGATCGTTATAGATGATGCAATGAAAAGGGTGTTTCAAAAAATGTAAAGACCTTTTGGACATGTTGTGCTGCTCACAAGTTATTCAGTTATAGTAAGTACTAAAATGTGTCATTATAATGGTGTCAACGTTACCAGGGTTGCAGCCACGACTTTTAGTCTTAGAACCCAGGCTCTGCTTAGCAGTCTAATAAGATTTGACAGGATAGCTTAGCTAACTAATAAAATGAGTATGAGTACCCGATTTTCAATTTTGTTAATGTTTAGTTGTATTTAACTATTATTGTGCACCCATGTCTAGGTAAAAACGATGAAAGGTTGTTGTTATACTTATACGGGGTGTAAAAAAGACCCTTAATGAAAATCTAAGTCCCATTTCATACGAACATTCTTTACTTCGGCACCAAACCTGGGAAATTACTGCTTCAGGAGATATTGAGGCTCAAAGCTACGACTTTTTTTTATTAGGTACAAAATCTATTAATTTCACGCGCCAATTTGTTCTATATATACCCGTGCACCCTTCGATAGGTAAGTATCTCGAGACTTGCTTGCGCGTACCTTACATAGCCGCTTATAAAATGTGTCTACTAAAAAAACGTTTTCCAGTTTTTTTTTAGTGTTTTGCTAAGTATGACTTAGCAAGATGTGTAGAAGGAGTAGACTTCGGCTTGGTGATGGGTCTTTTTACACCGGGTATAATATTGTAAGGAAGAAGATATTCGGTTAAGATCGCTGGAAGCCGTGGAATTCAGGCGCCTTATGATTGGAGTTGTGTGGAGAGCCTTTGGCCTCCTATGTCCTGCAGTGGGTCTTTAGGTTTAGGTGATGATAAAGATGTTTGTATTCATAAATTTGTTTTATATTAAGTAGGTAGGTCGTTATTAAATAAGTTTGTGACTGCTTGTGAAGCCTGAGCCTCAGTGTAGATATGTACGCAGTTGCAATAATTTTGTGATACAATTTGTCATTTATTGACTATTAATTGTTCTATATATAAGTACAATTTGATTACTTTTAAATAAGCATATACAATTATAGGTAAAGTTAAATAAATGTATTTTATTTTATTTATAATATATAGACTCACGCCTGTATCCCTGAAGGGGTAGACAGAGGGGTAATATTACACCCACACTTCGCCAGGAATTTTTAGGTCCCACGTAATAGGGGGCGAGCCTATTGCCGTACCGGACACATTACCAGACTCCGTGCTGCTACTGAGAATTTCCTAACGGAAAACCCAATAACACATTGCCCGACCCAGGAATCGAACCCGAGACCTCCCAATCCCACGCGCACATTTATGCCGCGAGACCAACGAGGCAGTCGTTAAATCAAGGCAGTCAATAAATGTAAGTACATCCATATACAGTTTATTTATTTTTAAATAAGTAAATATAATTACTCCGACTATTACACGACGTGTCTAGATAGTAAAATTATAATTACTCATGCATAAAAGAAGTAAAATCTTTGCCACCTAAAGATATGTTAACTATTGTTAAGACATTTTCAAATAAAAAAATATGACATTGCATTTAATTTTATATACTACCTTTTGCCCGCTGCTTCATACACGTAAATTACGATTAGATAAAATATTTTGAACAAACACCCCTACCCTCCTCAAGGAACAGACAATACTAAATTTATCCTTCTTGCGCCCAGTAATTTTGACTGTAATGTGTCTATCAGTCAGTCAGTAACGAAAATATTTTATACACACAGATAATAGAAGTGATTCCATTGAAAAAATTAAAGTTTTTACACAAACTCTAAATCCCTTTTCAATGCTCTTAAAATTTCCCAAATAAATGTCTTTGTGTTCGATAACGTAATTTGCGGATCCAATAAACAAAGTATAAAGTTAATCCCTTGAAGGCATAAAAAGTTCTATGCAAATTATGACTTCTCTTTTTATTCAGTTAGGGTAAGAATTTCCAAAAAGACTTTCTTAGTGCCCACTAACTTCATTTGAGAAACCAATAAGTATACAAAGTTTGAAGTTAATCTATTGAGGGAATAAAAAGTTTCATACAAATTCTGACAACCATTTTAACCCCTTTAGGGGAGGAATTTACAAAAATCCTCTCTTCGTGTGCCCTCCCCCCTATACACCTCAAGAAACATACATGCTAAATTTCATCTACTTGCGCTCAGTTGTTTCCGCTGTAGCATGTCTGTCAGTCAATTAGTAATATTAATAATATTTGACTGCTTCCGTGGTACAGTAGATAGCGTATGCGTCTGCTAAACGGGAGGTCTCGGGTTCGGTTCCCGGGTCGGGCAAAAGTGTTACTGAGTTTTGCCGAATTCTCAGTAGCAGCACGGAGTCTGCCAATGTGCCCGGTAACGGCAATATTATAGGCTCGCCACCTATTGCGTGGGACCTAATATGCAACATGGCGAAATGTAGGTGTAATATTACACCTCTGCCTACCCCTTCGGGGATACAGGCGTGAGACTATAAAAAAAATGATCAAACTGTCTGTAATCTCAAAATAACTGTATTGCATATTGTTGCTAACCCGTTTCCAGTAACCCCAATGATTTATTTAGATTGTTTTTCTGTGTATTTAGTCAGGGTAATCTTAAAAATGGCTGAATCGATTTATATGTGTATTTTACTAATGGTTTATGAACAAACTCTCGAACAAACTATAAGAATTCCATTTAGGCGTAGATACTTGCAAAAGCTAGTTAAAATTATATTAGTCAAGAATTCCGTAGCAGTATACATTCGTATATCTCAGCGACATTGTAAAAATAATTAAAATAAATTATCCAAGTTCAAAAACACTTTCATAGTATTTTAGGTTAAACAAATGAGAGAAGACTTGGTCAGCAATTG
Source organism: Euclidia mi (assembly GCA_944739405.2). Lineage (NCBI taxonomy): Eukaryota > Metazoa > Arthropoda > Insecta > Lepidoptera > Erebidae > Euclidia > Euclidia mi. The sequence goes on from OX123203.2 coordinate 28,529,586, forward strand.
GAAAAAGCAGATAACTGATAAAAAGTGCTTACCTGCTTAAAAATAAATAAAAATAGCAAAATAACGGTTCTAAGTATTTTGGCTTCTATTGGTCATATAAAGAACCATCCCACATTTTAGTTAGTGAAGATGAAGATCGCTTAGATGAGAGCCAAACGCATAAATTTAAATTAATTAAAATTAAATGCACATCAGAGACAGTAAAAAAATCAAGTGAAGGAATTAAAAGATTCATACAAACTGGACCCCTTTTAGAACTCCTCGTTTTATTGGTGAATTGACTAACGTCACTTGAGGAACCGATACACAAAGTTTCAAGTGAATTTATTGAAGTGTTTTTTTATATTTCAAAAAGTGACACCCTTTTTAAGCCCCATAGTGGGAGAATGACTTCTTTCTTGGTGTTCACTAACGTCATTTGAGGAACCTATATACAAAGTTTGAAGTTAATCCAATGAAGGAATAAAATGGTTTCATACAAATTCCAACTCCCCTTTTTAGCCCTTTAGGGTAAGAAATTCCAAAAAGATTTTCTTAATGTTTACTAAGGTCATTAGAGAAACCAATATACAAAGTTTGAAGTTAATCCACTGATGGAATAATATGTTTCGTTTCACACACACTTTGAACCCCTATCTTACCCCTTAGGGTAGGAATTTTCGAAAAACAAATTCTTAGTGTTCACTATCGACGTTTGAGGAATCAATATACAAAGTTTGAAGTCAATCCATTAAAGGAATAAGTTTCATACAAACGTTGACCCCTATCTTACCCCCTTAGGGTAGGAATTTCCAAAGAAACAAATTCTCAGAGTTCACTATCGTCATTTATACATAAAGTTTGAAGTCAATCCACTGAAGGAATAATAAGTCACACAATTTGACCCCTATCTTACGCCCTGAGGATCGGAATTTTAAAAAACAAATTCTTATTGTTCACTATCGTCGTTTAAGGAACCAATTTACAAAGTTTGAAGTCAATCCATTAGAGAGATAAAAAGTTACATACACACTTTGAACCCCTATCTTACCACCTGAGTCGTTTCGGCGGCTTAATAGACAGATCTCTAAGTCTCTGACTCGCGATCTCCGCCAATGCAACACTAAGTGTGTTCAAGAGGCAATCGAGCAGATTACGGTTCCAAAGTGTTCAAAAGAGATCTGTCTATCGGGTAGGTTGACCCGACACTATACCGAAGATACCCCGGACATGACATCCCGTCAGCATGCACGGGATAAGTGTGGCCATAAATCAACTCAAAAGCAACAAGGCACCGGGTGATGACGGAATTACTTCAGAGCTTTTGAAAGCTGTCGGCGCACCTGCCGTGAAAAAACTTCAAAAGCTATAAAATTCTGTCATACTCGAGGGCAAAACGCCACAGGCATGGCACAGGAGTGTGGTGGTGCTTTTCGTCAAGAAAGGCGATAAAACCCTTTTGAAGAACTACAGACCCATCTATTTCCTGAGTCACTTTCACGAAGACAGACAGAAAAACAATCTAAATAAATCATTGGGTTACTGGAAACGGATTAGCAACAATATGCAATACAGTTATTTTCAGATTACAGACAGTTTGTTCATTTTTTTATAGTCTCACGCCTGTACCCCGAAGGGATAGGCAGAGGTGGAATATTACACCTACATTTCGCCATGTTGCATATTAGGTCCCACGTAATAGGGGGTGAGCCTATTGCCGTTACCGGGCACATTGGCAGACTCCGTGCTGCTACTGAGAATTTGGCAAAACTCAGTAATACTTTTACCCGACCCGGGAATCGAACCCGAGACCTCCCGTTTAGCAGACGCATACGCTATCTACTGTACCACGGAGGCAGTCAAATATTATTAATATTACTAATTGACTGACAGACATGCTACAGCGGAAACAACTGAGCGCAATTAGATGAAATTTAGCATTTATGTTCCTTGAGGTGTGTAGGGGCACACGAAGAGGATTTTTCTAAATTCCTGCCCTAAAGGGGTTAAAATGGTTGTCAGAATTTGTATGAAACTTTTTATTCCCTCAATGGATTAACTTCAAACTTTGTATACCTATTGATTCCTCAAATGAAGTTAGTGGGTACTAAGAAAGTCTTTTTGGAAATTCATACTCTAAGTGAATAAAAAGGGAAGTCATAATTTGCATAGAACTTTTTATGCCTACAAGGGATTAACTTCATACTTTGTTTATTGGATCCGCAAATTACGTTATCGAACACAAAGACATTTATTTTGGAAATTTTAAGAGGGTTGAAAAGGGATTTAGAGTTTGTGTAAAAACTTTATTTTTTTCAATGGAATCACTTCTATTATTTTTTTTTAATTTTATTTAACTTTTTGCACAGCACAAAAAATGTGGTACATAGGCGGACTTAATGCCTTAGGCATTCTCTACCAGTCAACCTAGGGTGATGCAGAGATAGTAAATAGTAGGTGCGTGACTATTAGAAAGTAATTATTTGGAATAAGATAATAATTACTATGTGTGTATAAAATATTTTCGTAACTGACTGACTGATAGACACATTACAGTCGAAATTACTGGGCGCAAGAAGGTTAAATTTAGTAAAAAATTTGTTTTCAGGGGTCGTCACGAATCATCTCGAGACAAAGCTAGACGACTTCCAGCCTCCCGAACAAGCGGGTTTCCGTAAAGGCTATAATAGGCAGGTTACGTCTGAGGAGTATAACCAGCATCTATACTTGGTGTTTGTGGATTATGAGCAAGCAGCCTTCGATTCGATCGAAACCTGGGCAGTACTGCAGTCTCGCCAACTGTGCCATCGACGACTATCGAAACGTCGAAGCGCTGAAGTATTTGTTCGAAATCGCCACCATTATAGTCCGCCTCCAGAACCAGAGTTTAAAACGAGGTAGGGAGATGATATATCTCCGAAACGTTCACCGCTGCGCTTGAAGACGTTTTCAAGGTTCTGGACTTTGAAGGCCTCGGAATTAAATAAACGGTGAGTACGTTCACCTTCTATTTGCTGATTATAGCGTAGTCATGGCTGAGACCATGGAAGACCTCAGCACAATGCTCGATGGCCTCCGTAGAATCTCCCAACAAGTAGGTCTTAAGATGCACATAGACAAGACGAAAATCACGTCGGACTTCCATGTCGTACCTGCTCCTATTCATGTTGGGAACTCTACACTCGAAGTTGTCGACAAGTACGTATTACGGGGAAAATGATCCGATTGGGTAGATCCAACTTCGAGAAAGGGGTCATTCGTCGAATCTAATACGGCTGGGCGGCGTTCGGGAAGTTACGGCATATCTTCACGTCTGATATCCCGCAGTGTCTCAAGACGAAAGACCTTGACCAGTGTATGTTGCAAGTGATGATCTGTGATGAACACTGCAATGGATCAAGGGCCACAGTGGCTCAAAAGGGAATGACGCAGCCGACGAACTTGCCCGAAGAGGGGCCACTTTAGAGGTGGTGGGACCCGAACCCATTATTTCCCTCCCTTCTGGTTTTTATCGCAACCTGGTAAGAAATAGGACCAGGACCCAACACAACCAGTCCTGGATTGGTATTGAAACATGTAGGCAGGCCAAGGAAGCTCTTCCCGCAGCAGACGGTAAGATAGCCAAACAAGTCCTCCGGCTGTCCAAACAACAACTGCGGACAATTATGGCCGCCTACACAGGACACGGATTCTTTAATAAACACCTATTTACTATAGGTATCACCAACAGCCCGCTGTGCAGGGCCTGTATGGCTGCAGACGAGATGGCAGCCCACCTGCTCCTCGACTGCCCTGAGGTCGCACAGTACAGGCAGCAGTACCTGACCAGATAGAGCACCCTGAGGGAAGCAGTGGGCCACATCAAGAGTCTGCTGACCTTCCTCGAAGAGCTGGGGTGGCTCAAATGATGACACCATTCCCACCCGCACGCAAAATACACACCAAGATGTGGAGTTGCGGAAACAGCCCGTGCCATCAAGTATCAAGAACGTGATGATCTATAGAGCCGAGACGTGGTCACTTACTATGGGCCTTATCCGGAAGGTCATGGTCACTTAGAGAGCAATGGAAAGGGCTATGCTCGATGTTTCCTTGCGAGATCGAATAAGAAATGAGGAGATCCGCAGGAGAACCAAAGTCACTGACATAGCTCTCCGAATAGCCAGGCTAAAGTGGCAATGAGCAGGGCACATAGGTCGAAGAACCGATGGCCATTGGGGCAGGAGGGTTCTGGAGTGGCGACCTCGCACCGGACGACGCAGCAGGGGTAGGCCTCGCACAAGGTGGGCCGATGATCCGGATAAGATTGCGGCAAGCGGTTGGATGCGGGTGGCTCGAAATCGAGTCTGTGTGGAGAACCTTGGGGGAGACTTATGTCCAGCAGTGGACGTCTCTAGGCTGACATGATGATGACTACGTGATTGAAAATATTATTACTGTGTGTTATTATTATTATATAGAAATATAATATATTAAATAGTCACTATGGAAATATAGTCTAAACCATGGCATGTCGCTATCCCTTCGGGTTGCGGTGGTCAGACAGGCAGTCTCTCTGTGGAAAAGCTAATATTCAGCCAAATCCGGTTAGACTAGCAAGCGGACCCCAGATTGAAACTGGGATAGCACTAAGAGGAAGAAGAAGAGTCACTATGGAAATAGTGCCTTAAAATTTATTTTTATAGCTATTAATTTAATAAGATTAAAAAAATAAGCAAGGCTGTGCGTATCAATTTTTAAAAATGGCTGTATATGTTGATCATAAGTGAAATATATATGTTTAAAACTTTTTAATTTAATTTTCATACTGCATTTTATTTAATTATCCAGTTTTTTTATATGTGATGCTTAGCTATAAAGACGTTTGTAACAATTGAAGTAAGAAATACCTGTTTTTAGCTTAGTAAACAAGCATACATTTTTTCAAACCTTTTTTAATTTTCGCCAAATCTTAGCTTAAAAGAGTCATAGGTGCTTTAGCCTCTTCTTACGTAAGGTACTATGTATAAATATTAAGAAAGATCTTACCTACTAAACATTAATGGACTTAGCGCGTTTATAGTTAAGCATTTTATGGTAAATTTATTGAAAATTAGAAACCTCATAAATTTAAAGAAAATGCTTAACTAAAAGATCTCTAAGTGTAGGTTAAAGAGGGTTTAGTGCGGCAATCAATGCCAAAAAAAATGTGTATTGCTTAACTAAACCAAAAAATCCTGTCTTTTTATATAATTTTAGGTATATTTCTGAATAGGAAATATCGTAAATGACGCTGGCAAATATTTGTTTAAATAATATTTAACAGTCACTGATTTATGTACAAAAGTTTTCTAGAAACAGCGAGCCCCGCGTTTTTTTAAGTTTTTCTCCAAAATCACTTCTTGGGGTTAATGTGGTTTTAGTTAGCGGACTTGGCGAGGCAGCAAGGCAATGTGGAAGGCCTAGGGCGACGGTAGAGGGATATAGAGACCGTCGGCCAGATACATCATCTGACTCTGTCTCCGGTCGTAGTGGTTCACCACTCCACTGGGCATAGATAGGGAAGGACGAGTGCGTGCATCTGTGTTTGCGCGAACACTTATGCACCTTAAAATATCCTGCGTACCGGACAGCTCACGAATTTTTGGACTCCGATGAAGCAAAGTCCTGCGGCGATGGGTTGAGGTAGAGAGGTCTGGTGTGATGCTCACCAGGCTTTGTCTGATTCCTGCACGTAGGCGGTCCCGGGGGTGTGGTAGAAACATCGTGGTCGCTTTTACACTGCATTGGGGTGACAGTGTGGATTCGGCAGCACCCGGGGTGACAAAGCAGCCCTTTTTAGGGAGGCACTGCTTTCCCCGCTCAGCCAGGGAGGGGGCTAGAAAAGGTGCCCTAAAGAAATGCTCGCCCTATACCAACAGGATGGTAGTAGTCACGGCTGCCTCTGCATCTTTTAACACGTGGTCGACGTTACAGGAAAGAGGATATCAAGACTCCTAAAATGAATTTTGGTGCGTGGAATGTGCGTACGCTTCTTGATCGCGATGATAATGCCTGTCCGGAAAGGAAATCTGCTATCGTTGCCCGAGAACTTGGTCGCTATAACATAGATGTGGCTGCCCTCAGTGAAACACATCTCGCTGATGAATGGGTATTAGTGGAACATGGTGGCGGATACACCTTTTATTGGAAGGGTACTGCCTCATCCGAAGCTAGAAGGTCAGGCGTGGGATTCGCGGTCAAGAATACCGTAGCAAAGCGTTTGGCGGAATACCCCACCCACATATCTGATCGCTTGACCACGTTACGCCTTCACCTAACAATTTTTTAAATGTCCTTAGCGTGTATGCACCTACGTTAGTCCGACGACATCAAGGACAAATTCTACGAAGAGCTCACACGTTGTCTCGAGAGTATTCATCCCAGTGAACAGATTCTGCTACTGGGGAATTTTAATGCCAGAGTTGGGCGTGACTATGAAGCTTGGCCAAGATCCTTGGCAGACACGGAGTTGGCAATATGAACAGCAACGGACAATTGCTACTCAGACTTTGTGCACAATTCGAACTTGCGATCAAAAACTCAATGTTTAGGCTTGCAGCAAAGCACAAGACTACGTGGATGCATCCGAGGTCCAAACACTGGCATCTCATTGACTACGCGATTGTCAGACAGCGTGACGTGTCCCAGGTACAAGTCACCCGCGTGATGCGTGGTGCAAACTGCTGGACTGACCACCGTTTAATTGTCTCAAAACTAAAACTCCGCCTTCAGGTGAAGGTAGGTAGGTACCTCGAAGATGTCAGAATAAAAAGCCTGCGTACTTAAACGTAGAGAGGCTACAAAATCTCGAGGTAAGAAAGAAGTACATAGAGTCCCTTCGCGCGTCGCAACAGACTTGCGAGATGGGTGAAATCGATTCTGTCTGGCAGGGAATCTCGTCTCATCTACTGGCTGCCGCAACGGCTATTGTAAGTCTTAAAGTCCGTAAGAATGAGGACTGGTTTGGTGAGAACGATGTTGACTTTTCAGTGGCTATCGAAAGACACCGGTCACTCCTGCGTCGTGGCAGACAGCAAGGTACAGACATAAGATCAAGCAGTCGTGAGCTGCGCAAATTATGCCGGGACACAAAAGATAGATGGTGGTCCGAGAGAGCTCGTCACATGCAGTGGCTATCAGACACCAATCAGCTCGGGGAGTTCTACTGTGAGGTTCGGAAACTCATAGGCCCCACTTGTCACGTCAAAGTGCCACTTAAATCGGCGAACGGTGACTGCCTCCTGTCAACCAAGGAGGACGTTCTGAATAGATGGGTGGAACATTTTAACTCCTTGCTTAATGTGGACCGTGCAGTTGATATACTTCACATTGGGTGTATACCTCAGCTCCCGATTGATCATGAGCTAGATAAACCACTGTCACTGGGTGAAGTTGTCACTGCTATCAAGCAACAACAGAACAATCGGGCGGTTGGCAATGACTATATTCCGGGCGAATTACTAAAGTATGGCGGTGAGGAACTGCATTCTCTTTTGTAGAGGCTATTTGTTCGTATGTGGGACGAAGGAAAAGTTCCAGGGGAGTTTAAAGAGTCCCGTATCTGTGCCCTATACAAGAATAAAGGTGATCGCTCCGAGTGCAATTCTTATAGAGGTATTTCGCTTTTATCTGCTCCTGGAAAAGTCCTTGCCCGAGTGCTGCTTAACCGCATAAACCTCTGTCCGAGAGAATTCTCCCAGAAACCCAGTTTGGCTTCCGACCCGACCGAGGCACTTGTGAAGCGATCTTTTCGATACGTCAACTACAGGAAAAGAGTCGGGAACAAGGCCGTCATTTATACATGTGTTTCGTTGACCTTGAGAAGGCGTTTGACAGTGTGCCTCGAGAAGCTTTGTGGGTAGTACTGGGTAGACTGGGATGTACAACAAAGTTTGTTAACCTTGTGAGACTTCTGCATGACGACATGAAGTGTTGTGTGGCAGTCGACGGTGAGCAGTCCGGCGTCTTTCCCGTCACCTGTGGGGTAAAGCAGGGATGCGTTCTTGCGCCAACACTATTCGCGATGTACTTTTCTGTCGTTGTCCGCGAGGTTGTACAAGCACTTCCCGAAGGAGTCCGCATCCGCTTTCGGACAGATGGAGAGTTGTTTAACCTGAGCAGACTCCGAGCTCAGACCAAAGTGTCGTACGCTTTAGTTACGGAAATCATGTATGCGGATGATTTGTGCTTCGTTACTGATTCCCCAGACAGCCTGTAGCAGCTTATGTCCGTTTTTGCCAAGTCTTGTCACAAATTTGGTCTTAAGATCAACGCCAAGAAGACAGAAATAATGACTTTGGACTCGCTTGGCCGTGACCAGTGTACAATTAAACTCGGCGAGGATTGTCTGCAGCAGGTTGATAAATTTCGATACCTAGAGAGCACTGTAACATCTAAGTGTGACCTAGAAGCGGAAATCAACAGCAGAATTAGTGCCGCAGCTGTGGCATTCGGTAAGCTGAACCAAAAGGTCTTCTGCTCTCATAATCTGCAGCTGGGGACAAAAGTCTCCGTATATATGGCAATAGTTCTGCCCAACCTCCTATACTCCGCTGAGACATGGTGCTTGTATCGTCACCATATTCGCTCACTTGACCGATTCCACCTTAGGAGTTTGCGTAAGATCATGAATATCAGATGGTCAGATCGTGTGAGGAACACTGACGTGCTGCGACGAGCCAAAGTGAGTGGCATCGAGGCATATATTATGCAGCGACAACTTCGGTGGAGCGGCCATGTATCACGAATGGCGGAGGAACGTGTGGCGAAGCGTACCTATCTTCTTTTCAGAACTCCAATACGGTAAGCGAAAACGCGGTGGTCAGTATCTGAGATATAAGGATGTTCTGAAAAGACATTTTAAGAGATGCAAAATAGAACCTACGCATTGGGAGGACCTGGCAAATCGGCGCGCAGAGTGGCGTAAACTTGTTCACGATAAAGTGAATGAGTTTGAGATGACACGTAGGTCTGATCTGGATCAGAAAAGGGACGACCTCAAGTCCCGTCCACCTGCAACCGTCCCATACAATTATAATAGCGGTGTGCTAACGTGTGCTCAATGTGGGCGCACGTTCACAGCTAAAATAGGCTTTGCAAGCCATTGGAGAGCACACTTACGAGCTGCAACATCCAGCTCCATAAATTAATAAAGAGTCCAGGAATCTGTCGCTGTAGCCGAATATGGCTGTGAGGCTATATATATACATAGTGGTTTTAGATAACGGACGGCAGCTTAATAAAAATATATATGTTAACCCATTGTCTAGTACCCATAGCACAAGCTCTGCTTTCATTAGGACTAGATGGTGATGCGTGTATAAAATATGTATTATGTATGTACTTATCTAAATAATTGATGATAATAAATAATTGAAAATTGAAATTGAAAATAGTTAGTTACATATACGACGATCTAATAAAAACGTGTTAAAACTGTACACTATTTCAAATCAATAAAGCCCTCAGACAAACCAATAGAGCTCCTATGCAAATAACCACCACCACCTCTTCTAAACCTTTTGAACGTTTTAGCATGGCTCTCGTAGGTCCTCTGCCAGAAGCAGCACATCAATTCTGTAAAATTCAAACAACAACTCGTATGTCATGTCGCTATTCGCTCTCACTTCGCATAAGGTCCAAAATGACCTTGATTTTGAGTCCGAACTGAGCGTCGAACTGACGGGAGAATTACCTTATAGAATGCCACTTTTTACGTCATCTCATACTTTACCTGTCTAAAGGTAGAATTCCGTGCATCGCGATCGATCGCAGCCGCGCGCGTCAGTCGCGGGCCTCGGCAGCGGTGCCATACATTTTCATACTTTGACTATTGTCGCGAGCGATCGACGACAGTCGTAGGCCGCGCGCGGCTGTGATCGATCGCGATGCACGGAATTCTACCTTAAATATCGAGGTCAATTTAGATCAACTCGCAAACACGCTCGCAAGAGTAGTGCTAGTGTAGATTCGAATTATCGAACGAGTTTTAGAAGGCCAATCAAGAAACCCACAGCGAATTCAGATTCGAAGTTTAAAATGAAGTCTTACAGAATCACACTGCATGACTAAGACAATTAAAATTCATACTCACTATGCAGGACGACCATACTGAATTCTCATTTGCCTATCCTATCGCTAATGCTACTTCAGAAGACACATGCGAGTGCTTAGTACACTTCATTTCTCTATACGGCATCTCTAAAACTATCCTAACTGAACAAGGAACCAACTTCACCGCAGAAATGTTCAAGAGAACCTGCGAATTCCTCAAGATCAAACAAATATGGTCATCCCCGTATCATCCTGAAACTCAAGGCGCCTTAGAGCGTAGCCATTCCACTCTTAAGGAGTACCTAATTCTCATCATCAGTCTTTAATAGTCCACTGCTGGACTAGACCCCTCCTTTGAAAGGAGGAATTGGCCTACTATATCACGCTGGCCAAGCGGGTTGGTATAGGATTTGTATCAAGTTTTCCTTCTCTTACAGTGCTGTTTTCTGCATAATATGCTCCCTCTGTCGGCTCTTACGACACCCATGGGATGATATAGGGTGGTGACAATTCGTATTCTTAATCCGTCACCACACGGACAGCCTACCTAATTCTACGTCAACGAGAACCATGCCGATTGGCATAAATTAGTCTTCACGGCAATGTTAGCCTATAATACCTCTTCATTCATTTCACCCCTTATGAACTCCTATTCGGCCATAACGCCTTCATCCCTGACTCTATCTACGAACTACGTCCTGAACAAACACACCCCGAATATGTAAAATTCCTACATCATAAACTCAAACTCTCAAGAGAAAAAGCTCTCTCTAAATATTCAAAGGTCAAAAGAAAGATCTAAAGAATACTACGACAATTACTCTCATCCCATTCAATATAAAGTAGGTGACTACGTTAACCTGAAACATCATGTAAAAGATACACTAACCCTTTTAATAAACTCATCACTATGATGAGGTGAAACTCGCTTTTAGATCTAATACTGAAGATTAGCTTACTATATCATTATTCTATTCTCTTACAGCAACCCTTCAACGGGTCAAGAATTCGTCCAACTCCTGACAAACAGTTCAGGAATATATTTCGACCCCTTAGGATCATTAAATTTAGTCGATAGTTACTTTAGCGTAGTTACATCCGTAAATATATTTTACTTGTTCCGACATATAGATAATTTTTACTATATTCTAAATATTTCTAAATTACTTTGTGAAAACGATAATGCCCTATATAATGTAGAATGTTTCAACCTCTTTCAACCCCTAATTACTCGCTTTGAAGACCTATATCGTAACACTGAATCTAACCTTTACCATGTCCCTCACCAATCGTGGAGAGGCGCACCCCTATCTATCGTAGGATCTATTTCGAAAAAAGTTATTCGGAACCATGGAAGAAGATGACGATATCCGGTATAATAATGCCATCCAAGAAGTTGAGTCCGATCAAAAGAAATTAGCGTCATAAGTAGAACGATATAACCTCATTACAACCTCAACTCTTAAAGCCTTTAATGAAACCATTTATACTATAAACCATAACGAGCATGAATTAAATGTCGCTATCGACGGTCTTAACCAAGACGTCAAAAATCTAACTTTTACTGCCAGATAATTAGGAATAAGGTCACGTAACCTAGAACTAATTGCCATGATAGAGAATAGTCTCCTAACACTATCCTTCAAAGTCGAAGATATTATAAGCTTTACCCTTCCATTCTAACGCCTAAAGAACTCTATACCGAGTTAACTAATAATTATAGATTCATATCGAATTCTTAACGCCTTCCAGTCCTTTCAAGCCTAAATAATATACAAACCATTATAAATAAATGTCTTCTATATCTTGTTATGGAAACGAAAACAAAATAGTTTTCGTCCTAGATAATTCCATTAGTCAATCCCATTTATTTCCACTTATGCCATAATTTACCCTGTGCAGTACCCTATGAACCTCGTAACCCTGTGTCGTATACTACTATTGTTCTTTCTACTAAGTATTTAGGTATAAGTAAAGATAAGTCCACTTACTATAAATAAGATAATCTAAATGATTGTAAAATGATAAACCATGCACATTACGGTCCGGTGTAACACACCGATTTCCTATTCAATTGTCGCAACTCCATCCTGAGAAACAGAAATGATTAGTAAAGTACTCACCGAAATTCCTGAATTATTTATTATTATTTATTCATTGGGACATATAACAGTTTGACATTACATTGTAAGATTACAGTAGGTATTTTTATATACTACTAGTATTGTATCCAACTTACCTCCAGTGAACTTGAAAAATGTAAATCTAGATTCCATTGCTTTTGAAAATCCTAAATAAGGAATTAAATGAATTAATTGAAAAACCGCATATTGTCCTCTATAAGAAGTGCTATACTTCCACAATCTATGTAATCCTAATTCTAGTTTTAGCTTGTACTATTTTCTTAGTTTGTAAAACTGGCATGCTCAGGAAACTAATCTTAAAAGCACGCGAAGCTCCTATTCGTATTAGCATAAGAACTTTTATAAAATTGTTTATTTTTATTTTAGATTAAGCTAAACTGTAATTATTGTGACTATGCGGCGTGTGTGATACAATAAAAGCATTTTTCTTTCTTTCTTTCTTTCTATTCCTGAATCCGAAAATGACGAAGTTGAACTTCCTACTATAACATCACCTACTCTTTGTATTCGCAACTCATAACTCCTGGCGATTTCTTTTCTTTCCCATAAACTTCATTTTTACCGTGAAGTTTACTCTAAATCGGGTGACTGTTACAAAGCCATCTTGAACACTAAAATGCTTAGTTGCCTATCGATACTCATCATCATCATCATCAGCCTATATCAGTCCACTGCTGGACGTAGGCCTCTCCTATGGCGCGCCAATGAGCTCGGTCTTCAGCTTTCCTCTTCCAATCCCTGCCCGCTGCCTTTCGAATATCATCGCCCCACCTAGCTACAGGACGCCCTACACTACGTTTGCCGAGACGCGGTCGCCACTCAAGAACCTGACCGCTCCAGCGATCATCGGTTCTGCGGCATATATGACCTGCCCACTGCCACTTCAGCTTACTTATTCGCTGAGCTATGTCGGTTACTTTAGTTCTCTGCCGAATGATTTCGTTCCGGATTCGATCCCTAAGAGAAACTCCGAGCATAGCTCTTTCCATAGCTCGCTGAGCAGCCTTGAATTGGTGGACAAGTCGTACCGTGAGTGGCCACGTCTCAGCCCCGTAGGTCATTACGGGTAGAACGCACTGATTGAAGACTTTTGTTTTCAAACTTTGTGGTATGGGCGACGAGAAGACCCGACGAAGTTTCCCAAATGCTGCCCAGCCCAGCTGTATCCGCCTCTTGACTTCCTTATCGAAGTTGTTTCTACCTAATTGTATGATCTGTCCTAGGTATGTGTATTCGGAAACCATCTCGATGGAGACTCCATTTACGTCGACTGGTTCCGGATCGACATGCTTGTTGATCATAATTTTTGTCTTGTCAGAGTTCATCCGGAGACCAATCCGCTGAGACGAGGCAGCCAGACTCCCAGATAGCAATATAAACTTGTTTCAAACTTGCAACAAGTTTGATACATCAAAAAAGCAAGCTTGCATCAAGTTTGACATGGCAAGTTTGCAAACTTGCAAAAAGTTTAAATCAAACTTGCTAGTTTCACGGTAACAAACTTGCATGAAGTTTGTTTTTGCAAAGGTTGTGCAAACTTGATATATCAAACTTACATGAAGTTTGTTTTTGCAAAGGTTGTGCAAACTTGATATAACAAACTTGCTTAAGGTTTGTTTTGACATACTACCTACAATTTTGTTACGACAAACTTGCCCTACCTGTGCTACGGCAGTAATAATAATTCTCCTAGGTTAAAATTTCCAAAATGTAACCTTAAACATTTTGGAAATTTTAACCTGGAATTAGAATTGTAGATTTTAATGAAACCTGACGATTTGGGGACTAGTATGTGGTCAAATAGACATCCTGCGACCACTTTTACACGATTAATATAATAAAAGAGTGTCATATTGTCCGAAACAAAACTGAGTACAGTTCGACTTATGTATGCAGTGTATTAGATGTAGCATGCACTACCGTACTTCCAATATCTGTGGTGTATTCTGTTGCCTATAACCTGCACAGATATGTTTAACCTAAGAAACCACAAAACGTAAATCTTCACATAAAATATAATTGCTGTGACTTCGTGAATAAAAATACACAATTTTTTATCATGACTATTTATTTTTTAAATCGGTCAATAATTTCTAATTATAATAAATTGACAATGTATGTCGTAAAAATATGACATTAAAATATACTTAGTTCATAAATCATTTACTTGCTTCATAAAGGCCGGCGCCGACTGACGGCACAGCATGGCACGGCATGTTTAGGTAGCCCGAAGGACGCTTCGGCATGACGCGGCATGCCGCGTCATACCGAGGCGTCTAAATGACTGGAATTTAGTATCAATAGCACTTCTTGCTGAAGATGAAGGACGACAAATACAAACTGACAGGTCGAAGAGAAAACAATTCTGGATACATTATTTATGGAGAACAAGATTTACTACGTCGTGGCACACTGCAGGACGCCGTGGCATACCGTGACGTCCCGAAGTATGCCGCGACGTGCCGCGACGTCCCGCGGTATGCCATGACGTGCCACGGCGGGCCGCGGTACGATTGTATCGAAATAAAGTAATATGAATTCTAAAGCGGCGGTAGCCCAGTGGTGTACGTAACGGACTGCCGAGACGTTGGTCTCGGGTTCGATCCCCAGGTACCTCGGGCACACACCTCTGACTTTTCGAAGTTATGTGTGCATTACAAATGTTAATTATCGCTCGCTTAGTAATGTGCCCGGTAGATGGCAAAGGGCTCGCCCCTATTACATTGGGACCGAAACATAACTGACTGGCGAAGTGTGGGTGTGTAATACAAATGCCTACCCCTTCGGGGATAAGAGGCGTGAAGATATGTTATGTTATGAATTCTAAACTCATAAAATAAGAATAAAAATGACTTGATCAATGAATTCTAAACTCATAGAAATAAGAATAAAAATGACTTGATCAGTAATAAAATCCTTTGCCATGCCGCGACGTCAGTGCGCGCCGGCCTTAAGACGTATTCCCAGGGGTCATCGAAAATGCCACAACATAGTATAGACTTACTTTGTCTTTATCGTAATAAAAAAATCACAAACTTAAATTTAAAGGGTTTCTTGAAACTGTACAAAACACACATTTATATGGAACATTTTAGCTGAACTAATCAGCTAAAATGTTCCATACAAATGTGTAGTAGTAAAATTTTCAGTTACAGGACATATTACAAACAAAACACAAATCTCTCAGATTAGATATTATATCTAAATCACAGAAATATTTGTACTAAACAGGATATACAGGGTTATTTGTAAAACACCGTTAACCTCTTAGGGGGTGGTTATATTCATCATTATGAACAACTTTTGTTCTGGAACTTTTGCGAAATCGCGAAAAATATATCAGCTGTTCCATACATTTTGTTGGGGTCAAAGTTCAACTTTGTATGAAACAGCGGATATTTTATCGCGATTTCGCAGAAGTTCTAGAATAAAAATTGTTCATAACGATGAAATATATAACCACCCCCTAAGAGGATAACGGTGTTTTACAAATAACCCTGTGTAGACTATATCTAGCTTACAACATTCATCATCATCAGCCTAGAGTAGGCTTTCTAGTCTACCTAGTTTTAGTCTTTCTAGTCTAT
>OX123203.2:28545569-28799207 GCA_944739405.2 Euclidia mi
CCTTGGCAGAAAACGATGTTCTTTTGCGAGTATCTGTGGTTCATTCAGTGCTTTGTGCTTTCCTAAACCATCTTAATTCTATTAATAACCAAATACAATTCACAATGGAATTAGAGGCAAACAAGTCTTTAGCTTTCTTAGATGTACTTGTCATCAGGAATAAAAACAACTCCTTAAGCCATACTGTGTATAGGAAAAAGACCCATACAAATAGGTACTTAAACGGTGAATCTCACCACCATCCTAAACAGTTAGCTACTGTAGGAATGTCTCTGTTTCAGAGAGCCCGCGGGATCTGTGACAAGAAACACCTGGACGCTGAGCTTCAACATGTCAGGCAAGTTCTGCAAGACAACAAGCTGCGACCGCCGCGCCACTGTCACAGATCCCAGAAGAAAGAAAAACCAGCCACAGTAGAAAGACAACCTGCTGTCCTCCCATACATCAAGGGCGTGACCGACAAAATTGGTTACATCTTGAAGCGAGCTTCTATCAAAACTTACTACAAGCCGCCAACGAAGATCAGTCAATTATTACCATCTGTCAAGTGTCAGTTACCCTTGCAAGAGGCCGGTGTCTACAAAATTGACTGTGAATGTGGGCTCTCATACATTGGACAAACCAAGAGAAGCATAGGCATTCGACTCAAAGAACATATAGCTGACATAAAACATAAACGCTCAACAAAGTCTGCTGTGTGTGAACATGTGGAACAAGGACCCAACCACTACCTGCGATTTGATGAACCACAGATACTCGCAAAAGAACATCGTTTTCTGCCAAGGATGATACGAGAGGCTATTGAAATTAAAAAACACCCTAATTTCAATAGGGAAGATGGTTGGAATGTTCCTCCAGCTTGGGACCCTGTCATAAGGCTAATGAAACCCAAGAAGGACAAAGTCACCAGAAGACCTAAGGACACTGTGAGCTCATTCTGCGTAAATAGTAACACTAGTAGTTGAAAAATGTTCGGGTACTTTGAGATAACTTATACATTCAAGAAAAAGACAAATATCACCTCAGTCTGCCGTGAACATGAATTCTGTAAAGAATTCGAAACGTCGGCTAGTAATAAATTAAAAATATAGTTTCTAGATCTTTAGTTTCAAATGTAATAACTTAGTGAATCCAATACAACGCGATAAAATCCGTAAACTGTAGTTTAATTTCAATATCATAGTTGTATTGTAAATCTCATATTTCAAGCAACTTTTAATTCCACCGCTTTAAAGTGTTGCCTAAGGTACTTAGGTAAAATAATAGGTACTTTAGATATTCTTATTTTGTTTCGGTCTCATTAGCTTATACTTACGTAAACATGTCACAACAAAAGAAGTCACGCGTGTCGGAAGACAAAGAGATGACAATCTTAGAAGCAAAACGCAATATTTTATTTGAACGTATTCAAAACATTTATGAGCGTTCAAAGACCGCAGCCGTTTCTGATATTAATAGGGAGTCATTTCTCAGCTATTGTATGACAGTAGATAGTATTCGAACAGATTTTCATAAGTTGTTAGACGATTATAACGCAAGATTGCTTTCTACTAATCCTGATGAAAAACCGAATTATCAGGCGTACACCTCTTTTGAAGACCTTTATTGTATTATTAAGCGTATACAATCGTAATTGGAGGGTAAATATTCGGCACAGCCCGTTTCCGCGGCTCGCACGCCGAAGTTACTGCCAATCGAGATTGTGTCGTTTGATGGCGATATACGAAACTGGCCGTTATTCTATGCGAGTTTTAAGTCTACAGTGCACGATAATGGTTCTCTGACAGATGCTGACAGGTTGTACTATTTAATAGGTAAACTGTAACCGAAGGCCCAGTCCGTATTTGCAGGTGTCACACCCAGTGCTGAGAATTATCAGGTCATATTTCAGTCATTACTTGATAGATATCAAGACACGCACGTCCTAGCGTCTACCTACTTTGACCAAGCTTTAAATCTTAAACTGTCCGGTGCCGCATCTGTCTCGAATTTCCAGCTGTTTATAGATTACTTTGTTACGGCGGTTAATTCTCTTCAAAACTTAAAATTAGAAGATCTTTCCGACTTTATGTTGCTTCAACTCTTCAATTTTAAAGAAGTTTGACACTGAAACAATTCGCGCATTCGAGATGACGGAACGCAATAATAAAATACCTACACTAGATAGTTTTATTTCGTTCATCAAAGATCAGTGTCGAATATTTCATAATACGCAGTCTAGTTCACCTAGCCCGTCTAACATTAACATCAGCAAACAAAGGTTGAATAAAGCGCGAAATAGTAATAATAACTCGGTCCCTAATCCACAATCTTACGTAACATGCTAGGAATCTAATAAAATTAATTCACAGAAGTGTCTGTGCAGTAATATAGTGCACGACCATTTCTACAAGTGTCCCGCCTTTAATGGTTTAAATCCGACTGCTCGTTTCAAGTGCGTGAAAGACAACAAAGCTTGCATTAATTGCTTAAGTATAAAGCATAAAACTAGTGATTGTTCTAGTAAGACGAGATGTCGTTCATGTAATCAACGACACCACTCATTGTTGCACTTTGATAAAAGTAGTCCGTTGTCAAGCCAAGCCGCTAACCTTGACACACTTACGTCGCAGGTGCAGGCTACGATAACTGCGCCTCCCACGATTCAGAATGAAATATCGTTGTGTACGACATCCATCGCGCGGGCGACTCGCACGCGAGGACGGCACTCGCGCATCTATAATGATCCGTGTAGGGCCAAAACGCAGTGTACGGCGTTTAAGACGGTACTGTTAGCGACAGCGCAAGTTATCGTTTATGATGTTAATGGGTCACCGCACATGGTACGTTGTCTACTCGATAGCGCGTCTCAGACCAATTTAATAACATTGGAATGTTTCAAACGCCTCGGATTGTGGAATAACTTTAGAAATACTAGTTCAGTGGTCAAAGGAATCGGCGGGTCAGAAAAACATTGCAAGGGTTCCGTAGATATTAAAATACATTCGCGTTTTGATAGGAATATTAATTTTAACATTTCTTCGCTTATCGTGGAGCGTATTACGGACGCATTGCCAAACGCTAATGTGGACGTATCGCTACTCACACACCTCGAGTCATTGCCGCTGGCAGACTCGGAGTTTGCGAATCCGGCAGACATTGATGTTTTGATCGGAGCTGCATTATTCCCGCACTTGCTACTAACTGACGTGGTACGTAGTGAGCAATATAACTTACCGCCGGCTATTGAAATGGTATTTGGGTATGTGATTATGGGTACCGTACCTACGTTACATACTTCTCAATACATTACGTCTTGCTGTTGTTCTGTTCTTCAAGAAAATAATATTGATTCTCTTCTCAAGCGATTTTGGGAGCTTGAAGAGGTTACCGCACCACCCTCGATGAGCCGTAAAGATCTCGAGTGTGAAGAACATTTCCGTGCTACCACTGTTCGTGACGACAGTGGCAGATACGTAGTGGCGTTGCCATTCTATGGTGACCCTTATTCGTTAGGCGACTCGTACGCTGCTGCGCTTAGACGTTTCCATGGTTTGGAACGTAAACTTGATGCATCGCAGCATTAAGTTACGCAGCGCCTATAACGACGTCATTCGTGGCTACATAGATAAAGGTTTTTTGAGTGTAGTTGTAAACAACGAGGGCAACTCTCTTCCCTCATATTATATCCCGCATCACGGCGTAGTTCGCGAAGATAAAACCTCTACTAAACTTCGTGTGGTTTTAGATGCTAGTTGTAAGACTACATCGGGTCAGTCGATTAATGATATTTTGCATGCCGGCCCCAATCTACAGGGTGATTTATTTAACATCATAATAAAGTTTCGTATTTTCCATATCGCTCTGTCAGCTGATTGCCGCCAAATGTTCCTAAATATCGGGTTCGCGAGTCTGACCGTAGATTTCAACGGTATTTTTATTGTTTTAACAATAAGGAACCTGTATCTGTGTATCAGTTCAATCGTGTTTGTTTTGGACTCAAGTCTAGCCCATATCACGCGTTACGAGTTGTTCGCCAGTTGATCGCTGATGAAGGCGATCACTTTCCCGCCGCAGCAGCTGTTGCTACTTCCGATTTGTATATGGATGACATTGCCTGTAGTGTCATATCCACTCCGCTAGCAATTTTGCTTTATGAAGAGCTTATTCAGCTTTTCAAGCGAGGCCAGTTTGATCTTGTCAAATGGACAAACAACTCTAAGGAGGTTCTCGCGCGCATACCAGATTCTCATAAAGCTTCTCCAGACATTGAGTTGAGAAGTCTGTACCGCATAAAGTAATCGGTTTACGCTGGGACAAATCCTGCGATAGTTTTCGGTTTGACGTCTCACCACCGGATGATAAGTGCACCAAACGCACTATGCTGTCCACAATGGCTTGACTATGGGACATAATGGGTTTTGTGGCTCCCACAATTTTGTACGCCGAGCTCTTGATCAAAGAGCTTTGGATATCAAAGTGTGAGTGGGATGAAACACCCCCTGACCATATTGTCGCCGCTTGGGGCCAGTTTTGTATTGAGCTTACCGCGCTCAATCAAATTACCATTCCACGTCACTTTGGGTTGGTAGATGGATGTACCATCAACTTAATAGGTTTCGCTGACGCCAGCGAGCGTGCTTACGGCGGAGTCGTGTATCTGCAAGTCCGCATTGGTTCTAACTACTCGGTGCAGTTAGTTTGTGCTAAGTCTAAGGTCTCGCCTGTTAAAACCATTTCGGTCGCGAGACTGGAGTTGTGCGTGGCCCTCCTGCTGTCTCAGTTGCTCCGCAAGGTTCAATACACAGTTTTGCCCCACTACCCTATTAATAAAATATACGCATTTTCCGACTCCAAAGTAGTGCTCGCTTGGATTCATTCTTCTCCTCATCGCTGGCAGACTATTGTCGCCAACCGCGTTAGTAAATTGATTGAACTTGTTCCCGCTACTTGTTTCAATCACGTCGCGGGTACCGAGAACCCCGCAGATTGCTTGTCTCGTGGTGTCACTCCTCTTAATCTTCTGCATCATCCATTGTGGCATCGTGGACCTTCTTGGATTTCCCATGATCCGTCAGAATGCCCCATGCAACCCTTTGACCACAGTGCAGAAGACGAAGATGTACCCGAACGGAAGTCTGTTTCTTATCCCGTGATTGCTGAGGTTGCGGAGTCTCCCATCTATGCACTCGCACTACGCATGTCATCGTGGTCTAAGTTACTCCGCGCCATCGTTTATGTCTATAGGTTTCTTAGGCACCTACCTAATGGGACTTTTGTATCAAGTACTGATATCAAATTCGCAGGATGTAAGTTACTACGAGCTGTACAGGCTGTTCATTTTAGTAACGACATTCAAAATTTAAAAGACAATGTACCTTGTTCTCCCGCTATTCTTGGACTCAAGCCGTTTCTCGATGAACACGGCGTCATACGCGTTGGGGGTCGTCTGTCAAATTCGGATGAACCTTATAACTACAAACATCCTTGCATTTTGCCGCGACATGATCATGTTGTCGACCTTCTTGTTGATTTTTATC
This sequence comes from Euclidia mi, assembly GCA_944739405.2. Classification (NCBI taxonomy): domain Eukaryota; kingdom Metazoa; phylum Arthropoda; class Insecta; order Lepidoptera; family Erebidae; genus Euclidia; species Euclidia mi. Next base: position 28,551,089 of record OX123203.2, read on the forward strand.
ACAAGAAGCACCTCCATGCTGGTCCAGAGTTGCTTATGTCCTTACTTAGGGGCATAAGTATTGGATTTTAACTGCTCGACGAATAATTCGTTACAGAATACATAAATGTAACGTCTGTTTCAAATTTCGTCCGCGTCCGACTTTCCCTCCCATGGCAGATCTCCCTAGCCAGCGCGTCAACCAGGTTGATAAAGCGTTTACACACACCGATTGTGATTACGCAGGACCACTGCAGTATACGCCAGTGCGTGGTCGAGGTGTTAAAAGCCGTAAAGCCTGGCTATGTATTTTTACATGCTTAACGACGCGCGCTACGCATATTGAAGTTGCGACAGATTTAAGCACGGTGTCGTTCCTTGCAGCCCTTAAACGATTTCTCTCACGGCGCGGCTCTATACAGTGTTTGTACACGGATAACGGCACTTGTTTCGTGGGCGCAAGCTATTATTTACGCGACCTTTATAAGTTTCTCAAGGAAGAATATCGTACTCGTCTTCAGGTGGAACTTTCCATAAATCATATTGACTGGAAGTTTATTCCGCCAGCATCTCCACATTTCGGTGGATGTTGGGAAAGCATGGTCAAAGTAATTAAAACGCATCTCTTCAAAGTTATAGGCCAACAGATCCTCTCTTACGAAGAGCTTTTAACTGTCCTTGCACAATTCGAGGCACTGATCAACTCGCGTCCGCTCACGGCATTGAATAGTGACCCTGCAGAACCATCCGTGTTAAGCCCTGCACATTTTCCGAACACAGTGTCATTATCGTCATTTCCGGCTCCTGAAGCAGACTCTTCACGCTTGCTCCAGAGACATACTCTGCTGGATAAACTCGTGCAGTCGTTCTGGCGGCGCTGGCGTGCGGAATATCTACACCAGCTTCAGGCTAGATCCAAGTGGAATAGTCCTGCATCCCCTATACAGGAGGTACGTTGGTCGTCCTAATACATGATAATGCTCCGCCGCTTTCATGGCCGTTAGCCATCGTAGAGAAACTGCATACTTCCAAGGACGGTACAACCCGCGTTGTTACCGTGAAAACCGCGAAGGGGAGCTACGTGCGCCCTGTTGTACGTCTCTGTCCGCGTCAACTTAGTGAGATCTAGCCTGAAGTTGGATATGCCTCTTAGTTTAAGTATTTAGTTTGTAGTTTTCGCTGTTATTGCGTTTGTAGTTTTCGCTAAAGTTAATTTAGATTAATTTTATTGTCATATCGCTGTCTTAGCCTATTGATGGGTTATGCGGTAGTACAGTCAGCTTCATAAATATACATACATTTACGTTATTTTCTGTGGTTATATTGTCCAAAATTGTTATAATATTTATTATGTTTTAGGATTTTTACACAAGAAAATCTTGCCTAAACCATAATTTATAAATTAAGTATAATAAACGAGGAGTTTTAATTCACGAAAGTCTCAGCAAAGATGTTGAGGTGTGCAGCGACTTTTGGAGTTGACTGTACACCCAACATAGCTAAGTTCAATTTTATTTATTTTTTAAAGGCAACCCTCTAGGGCCGGGGGGATATGGTAGTGCCATCTATCCTTTCTATTGCTAGTTAATTATGTCAACGTCAATGGTTCGTCGCTGCTTGGCCAATCCGAGCGATCCTTTTCATGAATCCCCTCCCAAAACGCCTCGCTATTCGCCCTGCTCAACAGCGACGAAGAAATAATGGAAGATTCGAGACGCTCGAAAACTCATGTCCGCCGCATTCCGCAATCCGCATCGCTATATATAATTATTACCGCTTATACCATAAAACCTTACAAACCCGCTCGCGAGTGAAAGTTATTTGTGTAGTGGAGTGATTCAAGCAGCTTCAGAATTCCCGAAGAAACCAAGCGGCCGCCATTTGCAAGGAAAAGGACTGCCGAGCAAGGTAAGAGGCTCCTAACCACAACACCTTTTCACTTCCTCATTTCCTAGTCGATAAGAACCGCCATCCTACAGTCCACAATATTAATAGTTTTCCCAAATCGACTAGGAACATTCGGTTCGCCGAAACAACTTTAAAATAATACTTTAAAAAAATCTTTTAAAATGTTACCATTGTTAATTTCCCATACAACCTAAGATCTCATTTATAAGGGTGATTTTCTAATAAATATGCCATTTTGGTTTATGTTAATTTATTAATTAATAAGAAGGATATAATAAATTTATAATAAAAATAAAAATTAGGCATGTTTAATTCAAATAAAACCTACTATCCCCTTTATTAAATACCGTAGTCGAAAGTACGAAGGTTAGTAATAAGCGTCGAAAAATTAAGTTAGTGATCTAGGGTTAAACAACAAATAGATAGCAGTAGTAAACCAGTTAATGTTATGCTACACTCATCAGCCATTGCATCGATAGTATTGGTACAAAATCAGCACAAATGCTTGGGCTTCATAGACTTTTTTTCTATGGACATAATAAACGACTTTTTGTGTTATATAAGAATATCCAAATGTTGATAACTTCTGACAAACACTAGTTTAAAGCCTAGTGTCACCTTACTGCTGGAAAGACTGTATATTTCTAGAAGGACTCGCGACCGTCTTCCAGCGGCCGTTAAGTCGTCCTTCCAGGACTCGTCATCGGGCGATTTAACATTAATTAAAGCGTGACACTTTTCACAACCTTCAAGTTGCAAAATCAAATACCTATACTCCATTTGGTTAGGTACTTAACTAAAGGTAAACAATCTTGATGTGACTTTTTAAATTACCAAATATTAAACAAATAAACTACTGCTTAAACCAAGGGTTCAATTAATTTAGAAATTATTGTTGTTGTATTTACATTGATCTTTAGCAGCATTTTATTTTTAAACAGATTTTAGATAAAAAAGACACATCAAGATTGTTTACCTTTAGTTAAGTACCTAACCAAATGGAGAATTACTTATTCAATCCAACAAAATAAGAAACGATTTGAGTATTTTATTTTAGATTTGTTTAAAGAAGGAACGCACTTACCAGACCCTGTGAACAATCCTTGCCCAAGAACCTTAATAAAATCATAGAAGTAATGTTTCTGTAGACACGTGTTAGCAACCGTCATAGCATCGTCAGGATCTGTTATTACTGTAATAGAGACAATTAAATGATCAAATACCGTTTCAATCAATTGAAAAACTGTATATACAAACTAATTTGGAGTTGCTGAAATGTTCACACCGAATTATTACGAAAGAACAGGCACTACACTGGCTAACACAGTTACAGTGCAAATTTATTTAAAAATAGACTTTAAAACATATATATTGGGGAAAGGCTATTATAGAATTAACGATTTCATAAATGACAAATGACCTACATAATGATTACGAAAGAACAGGCACTACATTGGCTAACATTCATAATTCGGTTAAAGTTACAATACCTCAACTAGGAGGTTCTGTATTCAGGTTGGAGATAACTGTTGTTTGTTGTATGTATGTTACGCGGTTACTCCGCCAATTAGGAACATATTTTTATAATTCTTTATTTACAATAAAGAATATGATAGTAAAATTATTAAACAGAGGTCCACATCCCATAGGTATAAATAAAATTATATTACTATAATAATTATGGTTCAGCGCTTTCTGAATAAACCTGACAGAACAAAAGTAACATGAAACTAAGATGATTTTTTTGATTTTCAACTTATACAAGTGAATGAAGCAAGAGAAATATGTCAGGATCGTTGCAAATGGCGTTCCGTAGTCTCTGCCTACCCCTCCGGGAAACAGGCGTGAGTCTATGTATGTATATTAAAGAATTTTAATTTCAGCTCGTTAAGGCGCTGATACACTTGAGCATTCATCTGTAATGAGCATTCTCGCGAATGTTACAAGACAGAAAAAGAAACGAGTGTGTTTTCAGCGAGCATTCTTACGAACGTTCTGGCGAGCATTCTCGCGAATGAACAGTAAATTCGTTACGAGCTTTTCGCCGAATCGAGCTTCTGTCATTGTTCTGTCGTCGCGCCACTGTCATTGTAACTAGGGTTTCCAACTTATTTTGCCAAAAATCAAGTATAAAATAGTTTGTATAGGACAAAAATAAAGTATTTGGAAGAAAAAGTATTTATCACATTGTATGTTTATATTGTCTTAAGAACGTATTTTTGTGTGCTCGTGGAAGTAGGTAATGCTAACGCAGTTCCCGTGGCCCCGCGATTAAATGGGATCGGATAGAGGAACACCGTACCATGATGATTTCAGTGAGTAGTCCCGGCGCTTCTCGTCGAAGTCTCACAGCTAGCAGCACTTTTTTCAGTAAATTTATACTGAAAATTTATTATCATCATTAGTGAATTTCTTTTGGATCTCTTTAAGCCTCAATAGTTTCCATTATCCGTTTCAACTTATGTGTAACTTTAAATAGATATGAATCCATAATTAGTGTTTGGTCTAGGCATCACAGTAAACGTTGGGAATAAAGTACTATCTTATAGTTTATTTGTATTGAAAAGTATAAAGTATAATTTCCATAAAGAAAGTAGAATACGTTATTATAAAGTAGGTAGGATCGCAACCCTAAGTGTAACGCTGTTTGTACAACGACGTGTTCGCACGCAGCTACGTTCCGTTTTTTTTGAATTTTCATCACGCTGCCTATATAATTTATATGTATTTTGATAAGCTACGTGTAAAACCACGTATATATATCGACAATTGCGAATTACATAGAGTAATACGTGGATTTATCTATATTTGTTTTTTTTTCTCGCAAACTCTAAAAGGTTTCTGGCCTTTTAGAGTTTGCGAGTTTAGCATTGGATCCATGTCTCCGTGTATGCCTGCCAGTTTTTAGAATAGCCGTGAAAGAGAAACAAATAATAAGTGTCATCATCATCATCATCATGTTATGCCAATGGATGGGGCAACCCTTATATCTTATAACTTTTTTTTTCTTATGTGGAAAGAACTTTTAGTGGTAATTTCAACAGCTGTGTCTAGAGAAGTTTTTATTTGTGGTTTCTGGTCGTTGGCAAAATTGTCTCACCGGCTAATCGTTCACGCTACTTCCGATCAGGCCATTTAGGCGTTTTTCAAGTTCGTCTGTAAAGTTATCCACATTGTACCGTCACTGCCACTTTCGTCGCCAGACCAGTTAAACAACCGGAGTGGCCAAACAGACGGTCTGAATTAGGTCCACGCACATAAGGCGAAGTGAATAGAGAGCATTTTTCCACTGTCAAAGTCAAAGTCAAATCATTTATTTGTTCATAGGTTCATTACAAACACTTAAACAAAGTCATACTTTTTTTTAAATTAAGCTAGAAGAGGCCGCTGTTTCCTACCTGACTGCCCTGAGAAGAAACATCCGAAACAAACTCAGAGGTCATAGTCTATTTTAAAGTCTAGACAAAAATTGCTTATTATAAAAAAATATATAAAATAAGATAAAAATATAATTACGACAACGATGTGAGAAGCCTACATTACAATATAGTAGAAATAAGTAAAAATAATATAGATAGAATTGTGACAACAGTTCACAGCCGACCAGTCCTGGCAGACGGCACCCGTTCACGTGTATGACGTGTTACTCAGCCATATCTTAGCTCAACCATTTTTGGTCACAGGTTGTCACTAACTTTAAGTTGGTTAGTGATGGGCTTTCTCAGAATGAATGTCGATATAATATAGGTAGAATGTTGATAAATCCTCAGATCAAACAAAATAAATTAGCGAGTCTTAATCGCGTACAATTAACTTATTTAAGGTATAAATACCTATCTGGTTAGGACGTTTCGCTCGTCTTGCACCGAGCGTGGTCGCGGAGAGACTGATGAGAGCTCAGCGCCGTCTTGTGGAAGTGCGGGTTTCGGCACCTACCTTCACTTGGTCTTTATTTAAGTTCGTAATGTCGATACTCCGACACATTACACTTATGACGTCTACACACTGTTGAAATTTATTACTGCGGCGGTGTCTACACTTGCTGATGACTGGATTCCAAGTAGCCGATAATCTATATCCATCCTCCCGGTTGAAATTGTTATGTTTCTTGATTTCTACCGCTTCACGTACTATCCTGGAGTAATAGTGACAATCGGTGGAGAAGCCTTGTGGTTGATGCTGTTCTATCCAGTGGTTTGGTCCAGGCTCCAACAAATGCTCAGCTATCGCCGACTTGTTAATATGTCGGTTTTTTACAGCTGCGATATGTTCCTTCACTCTTTCAGCGATTGAACGCTTAGTCTGCCCGACAAATGAAGTACCACAGCTGCAATCGACTTTGTAGACGCCAGGTGTTTGGAGAGGAATTACATCCTTGGGGGTACGCAGCTTGTATGCAATCTTAGAGAGCGGACTGTTTACAGTCTTGATGGAGTATTTCTTGAGTTCTGTTCCAACTTTTTCCGTCACTCCCTTTAGATATGATGATATGTTTGCCGGCACTCTGCTTACTTCAGGTCTACGATCTTTCCTCCTCAGACGGAGTATCTTCTTATTGTATCCATTGCACCTAAGTACCTCCTGAACATGTGACAGCTCACTATTTAACTGTTCAGGGTCACATAGGTCATACGCTCTGTTCACTAACGAGGACACGACAGAATCCAAATGCCGCAGATGGTGGTGCAAGATTGCGTTAAGATACCTGTCTGTGTGTGTCGGTATCCTATATACAGTGTGTCCAAGGGTACCATTATCTCTCACTGTCACTTTAACGTTGAGGAAGAGTAACGATCCGTCTACCTCCATTTCGTATGTGAATCGGATGTTTGGATGTATGGAGTTCAATTTGTCTGCGAATTGTTCCACGTCTTGCTGGTTCCCCTTCATGATGCAGAAGAAATCTTCGACATACCTCTTCCATAGCTTCACATTTGATGCCTGCATGTCTATGGATTCTTCGAAGTGCTCCATCGAGATGTTAGCCATTACTGGTGCTAAAGGGCTACGCATAGCCACTCCATCGATCTGGAGGATGTGTTGTCCACAATATAAGAAGTAGTTACCATCCAAGCAATTCTTAAGTAGAACTGTGTATTCATCAGACAGATCGTTTTCCCTTAATTTCCTCTGTACGACCTCAAAGCAATCTTGAACAGGAACATTGGTGAATAGTGACTCAACATCAAAACTCACCATCACCTCGTTTGGTTCCTTTTTCGTGCTCTTGATAATTTCTATAAAGTGGCGAGAGTCCTTCACGAAAGAGTGTGTCTGGCCTACTAACGGTTGTAGTACCTTACTTATGTGTTTCGCCAAACCGTATGTGGGTGAATATATACCTTAAATATATAATATACCTTAAATAAGTTAATTGTATGCGATTAAGACCCGCTAATTCAGTTTGTATGATGTATACAAATCGCGAAAGTTTAAAATTCTCAGATCAATTAAAATAAAGGAATAAGTCGTATGAACCTATGCGATGTATTTAACCTGTTCAAATTAAGATCTATACATTATTATTCTATGTATCTTAGGTTGCGATTTCCTAACCTAGAAGTATCTGGACTGCATCGGTATCTAGACTGCATGGCAGTCTGTTTACCAGCATACTGATATGCAGAGGACATCGGGTTACACTATGTTCGGGTTGGATATTGACTTAGGCTTAATAATACGAAATAAAGTGTACCCCATAACCGATCATTTGGTATCACATCCAATGTTGCTGAGGGATTGGACCAAAATGACTCAACATCCTTTAGCAAAAATCTCAACATCCTGTTTGCCGCAGATGATTTAATGTATAAACTATTATTAACGCCAAAGCTTGTGATGATTGATAGATTTTTGTTACCTTGTTATGTTTGTTGTATTGCGGAATAGCTTTACATCACATTAAGCTACCTTCTTTTCCGATAACTGACAACCATGTCGGCGATGCCGCGAGTCGAAGCTAGTCTGTAAAATTTGGTATCGATATTCATCATCAGCCTTTAACCCCTTGTATAACATGAACGCAGATCTACGCGAGACACAATAGCTTTTTAATTGTGTCTGGCATTCCGGCATACAAGAGGTTAACAGTCCACTGCTGGACTAGGCGTCTCCTTTGAAAGGAGGAATTGGCCTACTATACCACGCTGGCCAAACGGGTTGGTATAGGGTTTGTATCAAGTTTTTCCTTCTCTTACAGTGCTGTTCTATGCATAATATGCTCCCTCTGTCGGCTCTTACGACACCCTTGCGATGATATGGGGTGGTGACAATCCGTATTCTTAATCCGTCACCACACGGACTATCGTATCGATATTATTACATCATTAATACGAATATCAATACAATCTCTATGGATAAAACATCAAAATGTCTATAAAAAAAGTCTCAAACTTTTAAATGAGGTTCGTCTCAGCACGAAATATTTAATTTTAATAAACCTCAACGTCAACGTTATACAAGAAAACGGGAGACGGATGCTGACATGGTGATGCGATCAGCATTTGATACCCTACAAAATTCAACAAATTTTCTTAACACCCTGAATGACGAGTTCGGTACCTTTGGGATGTTCGTAGCAAATAAGTTAAGGAAATATACTGAGAAGACAAAAAACCATGTCCGACACATGATATCTAATTTACTATATAGCGCTGATAAGGGAGAATTTGATAGCTACGATACAGATATGTATGGAAGTTTTCGGGGCTATGGCACAGTGCAGTCTTCTCCATCAAATGCGTCTACTTTTGCTGCTGTACAAAATGCAAGACAACAGGACAGAAATGCTAATGATGGCAGTGTTACCGATTTGTGCGAAATGAGTCAGTTAACGATATCATAAATACCTAGATACGAAAAAGGGCTAAAGCAAAGTCACATTGAGCCTTTATTTTTATGAAAATAAACTGTTTGCACTCACTTTGATGTTTTCTTCTAACAACTCAGATATTGCTTTACATAGTTCTGGTATTATATGTATCCAATGGCATGTCTTGACATTTTAAAAAGATACTGTAAGCTTACATAACTATCTCCCGTAGCTAAAAAACGGAGAGTTACTGCTAACCTTTCTGTTATCGTGATTGCAGCTCTAAACCTTGTGTCCTGTTTGGCAATTTTAGGACCAATCTCATCATACTCATCCTCTTACCGTAATCCCAGTTTCAATCTGGGGTCCACTTTCTAGTCTAACCGGATTTGGCTGAATTAAAGGTTTTCCACGGAGCTACTCCCTGTCTGACCTCTGCAACCCGAAGGAATAGCGATATTCCATGGTTTAGACTAGTGTCAGTTTATTTTGAAGGTACTGACGCCCTGTGACGACTGTCAAAGATCTTCATGACAACCGGGACCGACGGCTTAACGTGCTCTCCGAGGCACGGGACAAGCGATAATTAACAATTCAATACGCACATAACTCCGAAAAGTCATTGGTGCACGCCGTGGATTCGAACCCGATACCCTCTGCATGGCAGTCTGTTGGTATATCCACTCGGCTATCGCTGGTTTGTTCTTGCATTTTAGGACCAATCACGTTTAACAAATATTCGAAATCCCTTGATGACATAACAGAAAATTTCTATAGTGTCCGCTTATTTCTTGTTGTTTTAATTATGCTACTAATTGTAGATCTCCACTTCCATTTCTAAGTCGAAACAGATTAGCTTTCCACCGACTTTTACTTTTCCTTCTGTTTTTATAAAAATGTAGCATTTCCAGTTATAATATATTGGTCAAAGAAATATAACCTTATTCTAGTCCAACCTCTCTGATATTAGTCTATGATGTAGCACACGCCACAGACTGTCAGATCTGACATCTTTGTGACTTCTGACAATGTTTTGGCGAGCATCATCGCGAGCATTCGCTAGAATGCTCGTGAAAATGTTCGTAGCGATTTTTGGCTATATGTTCGGCTCTGTTCGTTGTTCGGTTCGCCAAAACAAAAAACCGGCGAATGCTCGCTGTTCTGTAACAAGTGAATGCTCAAGTGTATCAGCGCCTTTAGGCTACTAAGTGTTTGTAAGAGCCGTCTTATTATTTGTATACATTTGAGTATATTGAGGTCTACGCTCAACATTGGACGAAAAAGGTTGAGGAATATAAAATCTTTCTATCAACAACTTATTTGTTGTTGTTGAAAAATTACGCAAACTTAAAAGTCGAATATAAATTGACAAAAAAAAACCTTAACAGTGCTTTTCAGACTCGCCCACGGTTCCGTAAAAATTAAGAGATAACGGGAGACCATATTTGTTAATTTCCATTATAAATAGGTAAGAATTTATGCGCTGTAGAAAATATAGAATGAATCATGAATCAATATTATTATCTGCATGTCTCTCCATGTTACACACCATTGTATATAGAAATAGGACTTGACTATTTTACGTTTAGTTATTGATTAACTGAAGCTTTCATTTGCAAGTACTTGCAGTACGCCAACCAAATAATTATACGTACTGAAGTGCCAAATTAAAAGTACTCATAACGGACGAGCATGTATGATGAGGTTATTAAGAAGCGAAAGAAGTGTGTTCGAACCGTAGTATTTGGCGTTCCATAGTACCTGCCTACCCCAATGGGAGACAGGCGTAACGATAGATAGATATTGCGGAACCCTACATTGTGTGTTGCTCGACATGCACTTGGCCGGCTAATTTTGTTGTGATGGTATGATATCACGTTATGTTGTGGGTGGAGATAGCAGGTTGGCGAGTGATAACCGACTTTCACGCGGACGGAGGCGCGGGCGAATTCTCTCTCTCTTCCTGTCTATAAAACCCACATGGTGGTGGAGTCAGCTTTCTTCACGTTACTAACATACATCACATCTCGCCACCTTGTTTAGGGGTCGTCCTCTAGGTCTCCGACCAGGGAGGTCGAGCTGTAGTGCCAAATTCCCGACGTAGTCTGGTGGCCTCCTTTTCACATGAACATACCATCTCAGCCTACTTTCCTGCATTTTCGGCGATATCGCGTATACCAAGGCTTCCTCGCAAGTACTCATTGCGAATTTTATCGAGCCTGGTTACGCCACACATCCATCTCAGCATCTTCATTTCAGCAACTTGGATTGTATGCACGCTCTTTTGGGTTACAGCCCATGTTTCGCTGCCATAAAAAAGAACTGGCGTTATTGATCAAACCCTTGAGTTTGACAGGCATCCTCTTCTCACAGGTAACACCAGTTACTTCTCGACCTTTTAGCCACGCTGCGGCTATTCTGTGCTGGATGTTGCATTCTAAACGCCCCGATCTGAGCATCATACAACACAGATACTTGTATTCATCGCACATGGTTACAAGTTGGCCGTCGATAGAAATCGGACTGTTGTTATCTAGATCTGGGTCATTTAAATACATGTACTGGGTCTTTGCTACACTCAACACTAGGCCACTGGCCTGTAACTGATGTTTCCACGACAGAAGCGCCTCTTGCAACTCTGCGCGGCTCTCGGTGGAGATAGCAACGTCGTCTGCGTAGATGAAAGTCTACGAGGCTGAAGACGCACAGTCTTCAGCCTCGTGGACAGTAAGTGAGTATAATACAAAGCAAAACAGGAAGGGACTCATTACTGAGGCTTGATGCACACCTTCTGCAACCGCTATTAGTTTTGTCTGACCCACTACTGTTCGTACCATTGATCCCTGTACATGTTGGCTATGATATTAATATAATGTTCAGGGATATTCTTAATGCGAAGACTCCACCAAATCGTATCCCTTGGTACACGATCAAATGCCTTTTCCATGTCCAAGAATGCGACATACAATGGTCGAAGTTTTGCTCGATACTCTTCAGCGATCGTGTTTAGAGCAAACATAGGATCGGAAGTCATAGTGATTTTTGGACAGCGAACATTCTGATCTTAAGTGACTGTCAATCACTTTTTCATATAGCTTCATAGTATGGCTTAACAGCTTGATTCCGCGATAGTTATTACATTCATATTTGCTACCCTTCCCCTTATAAATTGGAAGTCTAGTGAATAATATTTCATAGATTACCTAAGCGTCGTAAGCAACTGTACATTTTACGTAGTCATTGTATAATATACCAGATTATGAGTGGTATCAATCATCGGCTCTGTATTATAGTCTGCCCCACTGCTGGGCACGGGCCTCTTCTCACTGTGAGAAGGTTAAGGCCATGGTCCACCACGCTGGCCAAGTGTGGGTTGGCAGACTTCACATGTCTTTCGAGAACATTATGGAGAACTCTCCGATATACAGGTTTCCTCACGATGTTTACCTTCACCGTTTAGCAAGCGATAATTAACAATTTAATATGCAGATAACTTCGAAAAGTCATTTGTGCACGCCGTGGATTCGAACCCGAGACCCTCTGCGTAGCAGTCCGTCGGTCTCTCCACTAGGTTTTCGCTACTTGAGTGGTATCAAAATTATCTTGAATCTGTATACTCATTTAATTTAACTTATTTAATACATTTAGGGCTTAATACTGCACGGATACTGATCAGAAATAAAATCGGCCCTCTCACAGAAAATGGACGTAAAGTAACAGTGCTTATACTTTTGCGTTCCTTCGGTAAGTGAGAATGCTGGAGGCTCCATCCTCTATTCCTTCTCCCTCATCCCACTACTCCTCCTATTCCTAGTTGTTATTCCAGCGGCAATGCAATAGTGATACTTCTCGTGTTGCTTGTGTCCATGGGCGGCGCTAATCGCTTGCCATCAAGCGATCCGTCTGTTCGTTTGCCGCCTATTACGGTCAAACAGCTATTTTAAAAGCAGCATAAATAAAAACATGGCTAGTCATTAGTTAACAAAGAAAACTTACCATAGTGAATTTCTCCTCCTAATATACAGTAGAAGAGTCCTTCTACTTTATTACCATAGTCTGCAAGCGTTTGAATGAAGTTCTGCAACCCTGTAAGTATAAATATACCATACAATTTAAAAGTTTGAAAATGTGTCGGATTTAGTTCTCATAAACTTTTAATTAAACAAAGATAAAACATACATCAAAAATGCATAATCAACAGTAGAGCATGCACGAGAAACTTGATGGGAGTGAATGAAGCAAGAGAGATAATTATGTTAGGATACCTAGTCTCTGCCTATCCCTTCGGGAACCGGGCGTGTGTATATGCATGATCAAAAATGTCGATGAAACAATCATGCATCATAATACAAATTCTACAAATTACATTTATGTAATATTCCATCCTTTCTTATTATTTTTTTTTATTTAATCTTTATATACACAGCGTATACAGGCGGACTTAATGCCATGGGCATTATCTCCCAGTCTACCTTAGAGTGGTGCAGAGAGAAAACAAGTATTGTAGATCTAAAGATACATTCACATTAAAAATATATACACATTAGATACATATAAGATAAACATACATAATATAGATGTATTATTAAACTACATTCATACATACACACATAAGAATATATTAATACATATATAAATATATACATACAATAGGTATATACATATACCTACATATTAAACAAATATTAAATTTAAACGACTTACGACACAATCACTGACTCAGCCAATAGAAGTTCCTTCACCTTGAACTTGAAAGTATTCTTAGTCTTAGCCATCCTGATTTCAAGAGGGAGGGCATTCCAGAGAAGGATAGATTGGACAGTAAAAGAGAAATGAAGAAATAGAGTTATGAGAGGGTACTGTAAGGAGAAGATTATTAGATGAACGGAGGTCTCGTTCATGGTTTCAGCATAAGTATTTAAAATAGGAAGATAATTACTGGGGAGAAGTTGGAGATGTAAGAATAGTATAGAGGGTATTGAGAGCACGCAGACTACGGCGTTGACGTATGGGAAGCCACTTTAATTGGGAACGATAAGTAGACACATGGTCATACTTACGAAGATTGAAAATGAATCGAATGCAGTTATTTAGAAGACGGTCAAGTTTATCAAGGAGATCTGCATTCAGGTCAAAGTAACATACATCACCATAGTCGATGAGGGGGAAAATCAAAGTCTGCACAAGCATTGTCTTTATCTCGGGTGGTAAAATGTTCCGGAGGCGGTAGAGAGCACGCACGGTACCAGTGACCTTTTGACTTACCTGGGTTACCTGGACTTGCCAATTCAACGTCGTATATATGTGCAGCCCAAGGTTTTTGACAGCAGGATTCAAATTGATGGTGGTCCCATTAAAGGTTATAGGCGGCAAGGATGATAAGTCTAGTCGTTTTAACAACCATTGACTACCCACAATGATAGCTTGGGTCTTGCCAGGATTTACGTTTAGCCCAAACTTCTGACACCAGGAAATTATAGCTGTCAGATCGCTATTGATTTTGTCGATCGCCTCATAGACGTGTTCCACACTTATTTGGGACTAAATCTGCAAGTCATCAGCATACAAATGGTAAGCGCACTGAAGATTTCGAGTTAGGAGATTTATAAAAATAGAAAATAAAAGAGGAGAAAGAATGCCGCCTTGAGGAACGCCCGCAGTAGTATCAAACCATCTCGACGATAACTCGTTGACGTGGATTGACTGCTGGCGACCTCGAAGATAATTTGAGAACCAATCCAAAGCTCAAGCCGAGACCTTGAGGTGAGAGAGGATAGATAACAGGATATCATGACTCACGGTATTGAAGGCATTTGAAAAATCAATTAACTCCAGGACAGTGATTTTCGTGTTTTCCATGCCTTCACGAATATCACCAGTCACTTTAAGTAGGGCAGAAGTTGTGCTATGACCAGACCTGAAGCCTGATTGGAGATGACTCAACAACTTGTTGTGTTGGATAAAATGAGACAGTTGTTTGTGCGCACAGGCCTCTAGCACTATAGAAATAAAGGGTAGGATAGAAATAGGATGGAAGTGTTCAGGGAGGGTGGGACTTTGAATTTTGGGCAAAGGTATTATATAGGCCTTGCGCCACAGGGAAGGAAAGGTACCAGAGACTAAGGAAAAATTAATGATGTGGGATATCGCTGACAGTAGATGATCCAGGATTGTCGTAATCATACGACGACTAATATTATCACATCCCACAGCATTAGATTTTATGGATAGAATAACCTTTCGGACATCGTCAGGAGACTCTGGAGAAAAGCAAAAAAAATCAATGTTGGGTTGAGGTAACCCCGCTAAATAATTAACAGTGTGACTCATGACTTGATGATCCAGCGAAGCAGTAGTGGTGAAATATCGGTTAATATCATCCAAGTCATGAGTCCCATGAAAATCAAGATACCGCTGTTTGCCAACGCTTAGTATTCCGAGGAACTTCCAGGTACTAGCAGGCGATGAGCAAGAGATATTATTGAGAATATGTTGGCGTTTGGAATTGCGCACCATCTGGATGCACCGATTTCTTGCAGACTTAAAAAGCACCCAATTTTCTACACATCGGTCCCTTTTATACTTCCTAAACGCTCGGTTTCTGCGTCGCATTGCCATCCGAACACCCGCTGTAATCCAAGGTGCTGGTGAAGGCTTCAGTTTCACCTGTTTCACGGGGGCACGGACGTCATAAAGTTCACAGACTACAGCGTTGAAAATATCCACTTTTTCATCCACCGTGGAGGCGGATACCAAGCTGTCCCAATTTAACATTGAAGCATCTTGCTTCAGTTTATCCACATCCATACGAACAAAACAACGCATGTGCAAAACTTTGGGTGGGGATTTGGGAGGTTTCAGACGGTAAGACAGGAAAATAAGGTCGTGACGGGAGAATCCAGGTGCAGGCAGTTGGCCATAGGATGTGACTAATGAAGGAGAGGATGTAAGCATTAAGTCAAGCCAGGTGTCCTCCCCATTATCGTTGTGGTGAGTGGCTTGTAACGGTAATACGTGGAGGCTGGCTGACTGAACGATGTCGAGTAGCTTACGGCAACGACAGGAATGACGGGAAAGGAGGTCGGTATTGAAATCGCCCATGACAATATGATGAGTATACTGAGACACTAAGGATTCCAGAATCGGCTCGAGGCTAGAGAAAGAATCGGCACTAGGGGGACAATAGACGACACCAAGAACAGCTCTAGCGCCCTTGGCGTTAATCTCAATAAATAAGTAGTCCGCAGATGAAGAGGTAGGTGAGGAAGACGCTAAGATTTTGAACGAGGAGGTACTGCGGAGGTATACTGCAACACCACCACCTCTCGTACCGACTCGATCATTACGAATAAGGATGTAGCCGGGCAAAGAGTACAAAGTAGAAGAGAGAACTGGTTTTAGCCAACTCTCCGAAACCAAGATGGCATGCACATTAAATTTGAACCTGAAACAGCTTCCAGCAAGTCACTGTAATGGCTCGGTATGCTTTGTGCATTAATATCTTCTTTCTCTTAGCGTTATCCCAGTTTCAATCTGGGGTCCGCTTTCTAGTCTAACCGGATTTGACTGAATATTAGCTTTTCCACGGAGCGACTGCCTGTCTGACCTCCGCAACCCGAAGGGATAGCGATATTCCATGGTTTAGACTAGTGTCAGTTTTATTTAGAAGGTACTGACGCCCTGTAACGATTGTCAAAGATCTTCATGACAACCGGGACCGACGGCTTAACGTGCTCTCCGAGGCACGGGACAAGCGATAATTATCAATTCAATACGCACATAACTCCGAAAAGTCATTGGTGCGCGCCGTGGATTCGAACCCGATACCCTCTGCATGGCAGTCTGTTGGTATACTCACTCGGCTATCGCCGCCACTTTGTGCATTAATATGACAGACGTTAAAAAATAATTGATGTGCAAATGACTTTTAAAGCCATTCGCTCAATGTACCATCAGCCGCAGCCGAGCAGAAACTTTCATTATCCGATGAGGTAGCTGACTCATTGGCCGACAAATATGTATCTAAGTCGATTAGTAAATAATATAATAAATATATAAATATAAATACTGATAAATATAATATGTACTGAAAATAAGAGTGAATATACTATGAGCAACACAGTCCTCTCTGCACCACCCGCCAGCATACAGAAACAATAAAAGTAAAAACTAAACGTAGCACTAAGGAGAGAACATACACGGTTTCCGAACGTAGTTTACAACAAATTCTGACATCTAACTATCACCAATATGTCAAACACTATGAAAAAACAAACATTAAATCTAGAAATGAAAACAATAACACTCGCTAATAAGTAATAAATAGAGAAGTGACAGACAAAAAGAAAACGGAAATAATAATGACGAATGAGATCAACTCGCTTTGGATATTTCTGCAGCAAACAATTCAGCTCCTCGGTGGTGGATATTTTATGACGAGTTCCATCCGACGCTTTCACAACGATGACACCGTCCTGGGTCCAACACGTTCGCATCCCAAAATGCAGCCGAGCCTTACCAAAGATCGGCAGTCTGGATTTCGTCAGAAATTCCTTTACGGACACTGTCTCTCGCCTGGTCTGGTCTTGGCTCGCCAGACTGCAGCCCTCTGATCCATCGCAGAAAACCAAACCAGGATTGGACGGTGATGGCCTCCGCTGGGTGCACCGATTCTGTGGCAGACACTGATGTTATCAGTGGTTGTACTAGGAAGCTCAATGTTTTGAAGAATTCTTGTCACAGAAGCCCTACAGTCCTCCTTTTCTGCCTCAGGCACACCCAGAAATAACAGTGCTTTGCGTCTGTGCCTGGTCTCAATGACATCAATTGCCTGAGAGCACTCTGTTATTTGCTTCCGTATAAGACTGAGCATCGCAGACATGAGCTCCCTGAAGGTGCGGAACTCTTCTGCGACCTTTGCAACCGTGTCCTTCGCCGTACCTCCATGAAGCTGCGCCTCGTGTTCCGCCAGCCGCTTGTTAAACATATCTTCAAGATTGTTCTGTGCCATCTTGATATTCGTCAGTTCAGACATTGTGGTTCCTTGATTCAAGGGATCTTGTGCTTCTTACAATAATAAAGTTGGTGTGAATGTGAAGTGCTGGCAGGTGGTGTAACTTTCAGATTTAAGTTTACATACAGCTATGTACCTCCTCTACAAATGTGAGTACAGTGTATTTATCAGTTACAATACTCAGTGTAAACAAAGATTGTTCTTAAAAATGCTTCAAAATAATTAAATAAAAAAATTTAAATTTCGCATATATGTTGACTTTTTGACACCTACCGCCAAAAAAAAATCAATGGTATATAATAGGTATTATGAAGCCCTCTTTATTCCAAGCTTTTATGTACTCTCCCTTGTCCAAGTGTCTGCAATGGGATCTTGCAAGATAAATTTGACCCATTCCTCAGATTTCCACTGAGCTGAAATTTTCGTGTATGCATTTTTTTCATCGCCATATTATGATGTAATGAACTGATCTGATTATGGAGCTTAGATGTGGCAAAAGGAACTCCGCAATAAAACGATACAAACACATCGAGTTTGCGTTCGTTAGATTTGTATTGGCAAGTACTTTGATTCTAAATGCTTAGCGCATATGAAGGCTCGTTTTAAAAACAAAGATTTTTCCTTCAGTATTATTTCTTCCTTATAATTATGGTTTTCAACATACTGACAAGTAAACATCTTTTTACCATTGTTGTGTTTTTTGTTTTTCAAAAAATTATGTATCATATGAATGAATTTAAAAGTGGTTTCTGTGCTAATGAAACGGGGAAACCCGCCCGGGTCTCCGTTGTCACAAGACCCGCGATGACGAAATCGGTGCCGCATCGCTCGACACCCCTAGCCACTCGCTCCGGTGTTGCCCTCTGGCTGCCTTTATGGCAGACTTTGTTTGATTTGGGTGGCTTTTTAGAGAGGAAAGCACTTTCTTTGTCTTTCCTATACCCCATACAAAAGTGAAAATACCTACACTATAATCACCTACAAAATCTTAATAATAATAGCCATTGTTCGCAGTGAAGAGAAATGTACCCTAAGTACTCACGCAAATAGTTGCAGATTGCGTGACTGTACGTACAAGCGCGTCATCGAACGAAGGCGCTAGGGTTGTTCTTATGATAATTTTGGTAATAAAACGGATGTTGCGAAAGAACCATATTTTTATTAGCTAAATACCTATATATATACACGAATGAAAACGTCAGTTAGTAAATACATATTGTTAACATATTTAATAAAATTAACAATAACAAATATGTTATAAAAGAAATAAAATTTATAATAATCGTACGTAGTAGGGGGCCTATTGCCTATTTCTGTTTACCGGGCACAATACCAGACAATACCTACAGTAAGTCTTGTACGTACCTACATAAGATTCTGACATTAAGTATATTTTATTTAAAAAAACCACATTTATAAATATTTCCTCTAACCTAAGGTTATTAATTTACGAACATTTATATACCTAGTATTTTTTTTCTTACCTTTGCTCTAAATAAACAAATGGTGTCAATTTGTAGATGAAATTTTATATAAGTAGCTGCTTATATCAAATCTTATACCATTATATCATCCTTCTGCAATGAAAAAACAACAAGTTTTTATTTGTTTTGTGCCTTTAACACCCGTCCACTGCACAATAACTTTGTGGTTTCGGCATTTCTATAAGAAAGCGCGTGAAACGTGCTGCGCGGGAAACGTGCCGTGCGTGCACGCTGCTGGGCGTGCGGCGGCCCTCTATCGTTTGGACCGACAGCGGTGCACGAAATGGTATTTATCGCGCGAATTTGAGCCTGTGACGGGGGCCTGACCCTACTAGGGATTTGTACCTACTATCGGATGTCCTAACGGTGCACCAGTTGTTTGTTCAAAATATTATACTAAGGCATCACTCTCTTGTCCCTTACGATCCTTCGCGCCCTAACAAATGGCTGCAACACAAAGTTGGCCCACAAATTGAAAGCAATTGGTCAACGGCATTTTCTGGCAGATATTTTAGATTCCCAGGCAGATTCTTGTACAATAAGGTGAATAAGCAATTGAACATCTCTTCACTTCCCAAGCACCTTTGCAAAAGGAACACGTCTGTTTGGCTCAGATCCCTAAGCTAAGAGGAAACGGAAAGCTTGTTCAAACTTTGTAAAATACTAGCTTTTGCCCACGGCTTCGTGCGTGTCAGATTCAGAAAAGCTCCTTAGTGTAGATACAGTTTTGATAAATAAAAGAGACAGCTATCAAATCATACTTTCATTTATTCATTTTGGCACAAGGATATATCGTTAGATTAAGTCGTGATTCTATATTTACATTTAAAGCCCAGTTCGCAAACCAAAGCCATAGGACCAAGAGAAAGAACGGGCAATAAAACTCTTGGCCATTCTTTTCAATAAGTAATAATTCACTAATAGTGGTACAGCCATTTTATATCAAACTAGAGGACGCCAGCAGCTCCGCCTGCATTTTTTTTTAATTTACCCGTTTTGGCCGATCCTGTGGGAATTTCGGGAAATCCCTTCTTAGTGCACCCCTACGGTCCCCAAGGAACATACATGCCAAATTTCAGCTTCCTGCGCCCGATAGTTTCGGCTGTAGCGTGTCTGTCAGTCAGTCAGTAACGCAAGAATTTTATATATTAAGATATCAATATTATGGGTAGTTTATATTACTAGAAAGGTCTGTCTTACAACATAACATAATAAGCATTATTAAGCATCAATAAAATTTACTAAATGTTTACCACAGGTATATAATGAATCTCACAACCTGATCCACAGTGAATTATTCTATTCTATATAACAATTTTTAATATCTCACAAACGATCAAACTACGCACAATATCAATAAGATGATGATTACACTATCTTACATTGTTTCCTAGATGATGAAACAAAAGAACAAGCAGTACGGAATATTGAAACACAGTGGCAGTTAAATAGTCAGAACCATATCGTAGATGAGCCGTCGTCGAAGGAGAATAGGACGAACTAGCCGAGCTTGTCGACTTATACATCACTATTTTTTAATACAAAAATTTTAACTGGGCACTAAGTACCTTTAACTGATCATATTTATGTAGTTAAAAAATAAAAACACTAAGTCCCAAAACTGTCTCAAAACTGTCCACAAAATACGTAATAATTGGTAAATGCATAACTAAGACTATGACCGATCCGCGTACTATAAGTGGTAACAGTAGTTAACTCCTCCATTGATAAATTGCCCCCTGTCTCTCTGCGCCCGCGCCGCGCCCCGCTGCGACAAACAGTACTAAATTGCTAGCGGAACTGAGCGCATCAATTTTTTCGCCGCAACAATTAATTGTTTGTCTACGTTTGCCCGACGCGATGGCTTATCAGTTTACATCACGGGAGTATATTATTTTGCTTCATTTTATTGTCTAAGGCTACCTACACTATAAGTGCGACGGAAAGAATGCGCATGAGTAGGACGGAAAGTAAGTACTATCAATGAAGTAGTGAAAGGATTGTAAAATATGTCTATGATTTAGGTGAGATTTTCTACAAAAAAAAAAGATTAACACTTTGCTATTTATAGATATTTTAAAATTCTTACGTCACATATATGATAATAATGTCTTCGCTAATGTCTTTAAAGTTTTTGTACTAATTAAAAAATAGTGGTGTATAGCTATAGTTCATTCACAGTTATTTTACCTCTAGCTGTTAGATTGGCCAACCTGGGCGTTGTGTGGCTATATTTGGTATATAATACTCCCATTTTAAATATACATTATTGCTAAAAATGTACTTATTTTTTTATTGCCTAAGCGATCGTATTAAATATTTAGAAGTAATGTTTGTAACAAAACCTCTTGATATTGGCATGGCTATATGCATGTTCATTTATTTTCTTACGAAATAACTAATTTCCTATGAAGATAAGTAGTTATAATAAAAATGTTTTCTATTTAATATATAAAGGTAAACACATCATAATTACGCCAACGTGAGGTTCTAATTATCAAATACAAAAACTACAAATTTAACTTTCATATTTATTTTGAATAAGTATGATGTGGGTGTAATAATACACCTCTGCCTACCCCTGCATGGAAACAGGCGTGAGTCTATAAGAATGACCCATGTGGACTGCGAATGTTATGGTGATTCGTAACTGCTGTCATATTCTGTATCAGACTCAGAATTTAATTCTATTATGAACCTGTCCATTTCAGCATCCGTAGACCCATCTGTTTCACGAAGCTTGTCTTCAATGTGGCGCTCATGTTTGCATTGTTTTTGTCAGTCTTCTGCAGTGATAGATTGAAAAGCTTCTTCAGCTAAGTTCACAATGTTGGTTGCTACTTATCCTAAATTTTAATAAGTTCAATTGCGTTTAGCTCGCAGTGATATGGCGGTAATCTAACCACTTTGCGGCCATGAGCTTCAAGCATTTGAATTTTTGAAGCATTTCCACTAATATTGGGTAAAATGTTATGCACGGGTAACCCTATTTTACATTCCTGTCATCACAGAGTACAATTCCAACATAAAGAAAATAAACACCGACATCTGTCAGAGGTAAAATAACTGTGAACGGACTGTAGCTTTAACCTTATTTACAGTTTAATTGTCAAACGTCATGTCAGTGTCATTTAACTGCCACTATCCTGCACTATCCTCTTACATATTATGTATAAATACTTGGATATCAGTAATTTAAGCCCACAGCCTAAATACATGACCATATCTCTCACGCGCGTTGAAGTCGGGGTAACATAAATTTACTTTCAGGCTCAAGTTGTGTTAAGGCACTCCTGATTAGTCTAAACTTCTAAACAGTTCAGAAACAATTCTAGAGCACAAAGTAAATCGGTCAGTATCCATGACATTATCTACCATTTAATACCTACCTATACCGAATATATATCTATAAACACTTTCGTATTAGGGAAGTTTCCTGCAAGTGAAATACAAGTATTTTTATCTAGTGAAATATGTCAAAATAATGGTAGTTTCATTCATCAATTAATGTAAAAACTTTATTTAACATTTTTATTGACAATTTATTGATAATAAGTATAAAACTATGACGTCACTAGGTCTTATTTCATACAAAGGCCGTAGCAAAGGTAGTTTTTGACATTTCATTAAAAGTGCTTCATTTGACTAGATGGAAACAACCCTTTTATAATATTAGTAGAGAAAATCGTTTCAACCGTAGCGTAAGTAGTCTATAATTATTAGTTTATATATGCGAATAATGTATTTTTTTCAATGTGTGGTATTAGGCTTTTAAAAAATAAAAGATGTTCGTTGTCTGCATCTGTTGTTCTATTCTGTCGGGATTTTTCCTTATCTTGTAAAAATTTTAGATTTTGATGCTCAATTTCCAATAATTTGTCATCCATTAATCTCTTCGGCCTTTACAAAGTGGTTTTAGAAATAATTAAAATATTTGCTTTTTTACATCTGTAATAGTGTAATATTTAAATGTGTTTTTTATTTTCAGATATATTGCAACTGGAGAATCATTCAAATCGCTTTCAAATTTTTTTTCGAATGGGAGTAACAACATCAACAAAAATTATAGAAGAGACGGTTCTTGCAATATGGGAGGAAACTATATACCATACATATGCCTACACCCACCAGACATATATTTTATTCAAAATCTAATTATTTCAATAATATTCGGAATTTCCCTCACGTCATAGGTTGTATAGATAGACGGTAAACATGTGCGCGTTATGTGCCAAAAATCTGGATCTATGTTTTACAACTATAAAAAATATTTTTCTGTGGTACTGCAAGCAGTAGCCGATGCCAATTACAAATTTGTAATGGTTGAAGTCGGGTATTATGGTAAGCAGAGTGATGGCGGTACCTTTAGACTTAAGAGCATCAGATTTGTATCAGTTTCTAAATGAAAGTGAATTAGATATTCCATTGCCCGCTTATTTGCCTAATATCCAAGTCTCTATTCCTTACGTATTTTTAGCCGATGAAACGTATTCTTTAAAAACGTATTTAATGAAACCCTTTGGGGGGCGCGATTTAACAGTGGACCAACAAAATTTTAATAGTCGCTTGTCGCGAGTGAGAAAAGCAGTGGAATGTGCATTTGGTAGATTATACTCAAAGTGGCGTTTGTTATCTAAAAGCATCGAAACGGATATTCAACTAGCTGATAAGATCGTGAAGGGTATGTGTTTGTTGGGCAATATAATTATTTGGTTTTGAGCGAAACTTGACTTCGGTAAATATTGTTAGACGAAGATGGCGCAATCAAAGACTGAGTCCGCCTAGTAATGTTGCTACCAACGTCAGAAATAATTTTGTTCAATATTTGAAACATAATCACTTAATATAATTAAATTAGGTAATTCTTTATCTTAATATATAAAATCCTTGCGTTACTGACTGACTGACAGACACGCTACAGCCGAAACTATTGGGCGCAGGAAGCTGAAAATTGGCATGTATGTTCCTTCGGGACCGCAGGGGTGCACTAAGAAGGGATTTCCCAAAATTCCCACGGGATCGGCCAAAATGCGTAAATTTAAAAAATTGCAGGCGTAGCTGCTGGCGTGCTCTAGTAATTAATATTTTATAATATACAAAATTAAAATAAATCGAAATAATTATTGAAAGTTCTCACCATCCTGTTTCGTTTCCAAACTGATCTCTTTTCAACATTTATTTGTAACATTTCTGTTGCTGTGGAACTTATGAGTTTTGTCCCATAAACATTGTTTATCAAACACTAAGGCTATCAAAACTTCGTTATCCAAATCCATTTTTGACATTATTATAAACACACACCCTGGACCGAGCCATACGAGCTTAAGCATTTACTGGTGGTAAATGCTTAAGCTCGTATGGCTCGGTCCAGGTAGTCGGCACCGACAAGTTACAACCTGTTTCTTTACAAGTGAGAGTGAATAGATTATATTGAAATATTATTCCTGCGCCGATCGGTACCGACCCGTACAGATTTGTCTGTACCGGAAACCTGTTTCTTTATGTAAGCACCCTTAGGCACCTTATATGAGCACAACGCCAAATCAACTCATATGGTTTGTAATTGTTACAGTACTCGTAGTATTATGAAGAACAGAAAAACTAAGCCAGTCGTTACAAATGGAGCATGAATATTTAAAAGTACGTTGAATATGTTCTTAGGCTTTATGTTACAATTACAAACCCTCGGCTTCGATATGACGTTATATTGCATGACAATGTATGCAATATAACGTATGTAGCCTTCGCGTTCAGAATGCAGACCAGTGAGCATCAGTGAAAGAAGACTGATTATTATTCCCTGTTATAACTGGGGTATGGGGGTAGTCAAATGACACAACCGATACGTTCAAGCTCTTATATTCGACTGGTGAAGCAGTAGTTAATAAAATGCAAAAAACCTACCTACCTACCCACAAGCTAACTAAGGGTTCGATTACCGCTTAAGTCAAACATTTGTGTGCATGAACATGGATGATTGCCTTGGTCTGAGTGTTTTTATGTATAATATTTTAGTATTTAAAAAAGTATATAGGTACCTATGTATGTTTATCCATTATTTAGTACCCATATTATGGCTGCTACACACAGTGCCGGCGGCATGGGCGCCGGCTTTTGTCGCGCGGCTCATGCCGCCGGCTTTTGGTGGGCGTCGGTGCCGCCGGCATCGGCCGCAGAAGGCCGCCGGGCATAATTCCAGCTGTATAGAACGTAGGGTTTCCAAACATTTTTGCCAACTTTTTCTATCTTTAAATGTTTCATAGCTTGTTTAACTATAAAAATTAAAAAACTTAGTTTTTAATTACGTTAATTAATGACGTTCTATTTCTTTCTACTCGCCACTTTGGATTCATCACTGAACTCTTTAATTCTGAACTTCTGAAGTGGCGAGGACGGAGACGGAGATATGATTTTAAGTATAAATTGCCTCCGTGGTCCAGTGGATAGTGTATGCGACTGCTGATTGGAGGTCCCGGGTTCGATTCCCGGGTTGGGCAAAAGTGTAACTGGGTTTTTCCGAATTCTCAGTAGCAGCTCGGAGTCAGGTGATGTGCCCGGTAACGGCAATAGGCTCGCCCCCTATTACGTGGGACCTAAAAATTCATGGCGAAATGTGGGTGTAATATTACACCTATGCCTACTCCTTCGGGGACACAGACGTGAGTTTACACTATTGCCAAATGCCTTTGTCTGTAAAAAATATTTTCCATCAGTGGTGAATTTCTTTTAGATCTCTTTGAGCCTAAATAGTTCCCATCATCCATTTAACTTATGTGTAACGTTATACCTATAGATAAATATTCATGATTAGTGTTTGGTTTTACACGTCACAGTAAGGGTTGGAAGTAAAGTATTTTCATATACTTTATTTGTAAAAGTATAAAGTATAATTGCCAAAAATAAAGTAGGATACGTTATTATAAAGTATGGCTGACAACCCTAATAGAACGACCACACACAAGTAGCAAGTTGCAACCCGCGGCCGGCCAGCGGCCTACTCGCGCGGCCATGCCGGCGGCTCATTCGTGCGGCCAGGCCGGCGGCCTGTGTGTGGCCGAGCCGCGTGCGGCCGGCGGCACACAAATCAGTGTGTAGCAGCCTTTACAAGCTTTGCTTAGTTTGGGATGGGATGGTGATGTGTGTAAGTGACTGACTGATAACATACATACATACATACATAGACTCACGCCTGTTTCTCGGAGGGGTAGGCAGAGACTACGGAACGCCATTTGCAACGATCCTGACATACCTCACTTGCTTCACTCACTCCCATCAAGTTTCTCATGCATGCTCTTCTGTTAAGGGTACTTCTGACTTGTCCTTTTTTCAGGATGTCTCCAATCTGGTCAAGGAACGTCCGCCTAGGTCTTCCCCTTTGTCGTGTTCCATTCACGCTTGCCTTATATATCTTCTTTGTCAGTCTATCGTCATCCATCCTCTCCATGTGCCCAAACCATCTTAACACTGATAACTCTTAGCCAAAACTACCGTGCATGGCAATTGGTAGAAGGCATTATGTATCGGAGTCTTTCGGTACGTGAAAAACCATTTCGAGATTTTTTATAATAATAATAATCTGGCAACACCACCAATATCAACGTGCTTTTTTCATCAAAGAATTTTAAATATTAATATTTCGCGAATTTCACTTTATTCAAATTGTAATAATATATCGCATCTAAATTAGTATATTAAACTCAATTATAAGAAGGAAACATTTGGTAAAAACCGCTACAAATAAAGAAAAAGTGAAGAGATGACAGCCGTCACGACAAATATGACACGTCAACCAATATTAATAACAATATTTACGAAAATAAAAATGAAGTTATTAGCACTTTAGTATTGTAGCTGCAATACATAAATTTCATATATGTACGTCCACGCGCAACGGAGCGAAACAGCGAAATGGCGAGTGAAACACGTCAGCGGCAAAACCTCGCCGGCCGCTAGTTGTACGCCGCACAATCAAGTGCGGACCGCTCATTCTCTACGTGTAAGCGCTCGCACGAGTAACTACAATATTTTGTACTTTGCACTGATCGGCTGTCGTGAATTGTATCGTAGTTTTAGCTACCATTCTTTGTAAAACTAATTTTGTACATATATTTAGGCTAAGTTTATTTTGTAAATATATTCTCTTCATACAACAACAAGATCGGACCTCTCATTCTGCACCTTCACCAGCAGCTACAGACCCTACCTTACAGTGGTGACGAAACTGAACATAGAAGAAAATCCTCGCAGAAACTATCCTCGTTCTCTGAAAATTTCATCATGACAAAGAACTCTCCGGTGTCGCTACCACCCTCCGTATACCCCCCATATGGCGTGACAGGCTGCGGTTGTGGTTCGCCCAATTTGAAGCAATAGTTTCACCGCACAAAAAGGGCGACAAGGCTATGTACGAGCTCGTCATCGGTGAGCTGGAACGGCAAGACATTGACGAGATTGCCGACATCATCCTACGGCCTCCCGAGAACAACAAGTACGATGCCATCAAGACCCGGCTCCTACACGTCTACGAGGAATCTGAACAGCGGCAAGTACAGCGTTTACTATCCGAGATGGAACTAGGTGAAATGAAACCCTCGCAACTACTCCGGCGCATGAAGAACTTCGCCGGCGAGAACATCTCCGAATCCACGTTACGTATTATGTGGACTAACCATCTACCACAATCAATACGTGCTGTACACGCCGTGAGCGAGAACATCGCCCAGAAATCCGACATCAACGACCTCACATCTATGGCTGACAAAATCCTAGAACATTCTCGTCCCGAAGTCTCAGCTATCGCCGCTATTACACCGAACTCAAACCCACGCTGCAACATCAACACCACGTCGCCGATACCTACCAAACGCTCCCCGACCGACCTAAGCTCACTGCATGAGAAAATCGACTTTCTCACGAGGGAGATAGTAGAGCTGAAACCCAATAACTTACGCGAGAAGTAGAAGAATTGAAATCGCGTCATGCTTATCAACCGAGACACCAGTATTACGATAATGTAATACGTGCAAATCACGATCTCCGAGCAACCAACGTTCTTCACGCAGTAGTACACACACAAAATAGATTAAATCTTAGTTCTTACAAATGTATGACGTATATAGACATGTTTTATAGGTGTTCTATTTTAAGTACATGTAATATATGTGTTGTAAATCTTAAAAATATATTTATGTTAAGTAATGAAGAAAATAAATAAAAACATTTTCTTATTATTACTACAGTAAGTGTGTGACTTACTGTAACTATCTTTAGTTGTAGGTACATACTGTAAAAATGATTATGAAATAAGATAAATGTTTAAATAGAATAACAAATATGATATTTTTTGCTTAAAGTAACTTAGGCACTTACTGTAATTATAGCTAGAAGAAATATGTAAAATTACAGCATCCCTCATAAAGCACCGACACCAACTTTAATTACATTTTCCTTAATTATTTGTCGGAAAATCACATAGCTGATGTTATGAAATCACAGTTTAATAAAACATGTACAAATAACTTTGTGAAACTAGATTTTTTTTTTAATCAGTTCTATTATTTGATTATGTATAGCATTTTAAAATGGCTTAACGTAACCAAAGGTAATCATTAGTATTTGTACAAAACTTCTTCGTACTTACATGAAACAATATTAAACAAACTAAGCACTATCTCTTAAACATAACACGTTTATAGTTTTTCTTTATAACTCTTATTTAGCTATACATTAGTTGTACTTCTTTGTAGAAAATAAAAAACATAAAAAGACAAAGGCACTTTAATTTCTGATAAGGCTTATTTACGTCTCAGAACGAGAAAAAAAATAGGGTTGTTTCCAACTAGTCAAATCAAGCACTTTTAATGAAATGTCAAAAACGACCTTTGCTACGGCGTTTGCATGAAATAAGACCTAGTGACGTCATAGTTTTTTGTTGACAAATAGAATACTTACTTATTATCAATAAATTTTCGATGAAAAAAAAAAATAAGTTTTAACATTAATTAATGAATGAAACTACCATTGTTTTGACATATTTCATAAGATAAAAATACTTGTATAATTTATTTCACTTGCAGGCAACTTCCCTATTAAAATCTTCAAATAAAATTACTTTTATAACCTATTTGTAGTAGTTTAAAAATATTAAACGTCTTTTAAATGACTAGTAAAATGTAGACTTACAAATATAATTATTATCCAAAGTTACAATAAGAAAGTTGAAGAAGTTAACAATAAGAAATATATGTAGATAATAACAGTATTTCCATTTGTTCATTTTACAAATAAAGGTGGGGTTGTGTCGTGTGTATGTTGTCAACTTTATAAGATTGTAAAAACAACCTTAAAATTCTTCAGTTAATAGATTTGTTGCAGAATTCGAAACCGGAATGTTAGACCAAAATTCTTAAAGACTCTTGGAATATTTTTCGACTTCACCTCAGGGAACTTTTAGGTCTTTACAATTTTAGCTTGTAAAAAGTCCAATGATGAAACATCTCATTTTGACCCGTTTTATACATTAGTGCGAATTGGCCCCTTTCAACTTTAACAACCTTTAGGTATATTTGTCGACCTTCACCAATCTAACAACTAGGTGAGACACATTATTTACGCATATAATAGCTTGAAATATGAAAAACATATGAGTTTTATCCTTTATTATTATTTTATAAAAAATATGTTTAAAAAGCCAAAGTATTAACACATAGTTATTTTATGCATATTCCAGTACGTGTTGATTGTAGTTATTTTTTTATAAAATACAAATCGTAAATTATAATTTGTATACGTATCGGCAATCATTTTACTGAAGTGTTTAAATAGTTATAGTAGGTAATGTAAAACAGTGTGAATCTCATTATACGAGTATTAGACCGTTAATATACTTTATTATTGGACCTTTATAACTGATCAAATACAAAACTCACGGGTGATTTGGGCGGCAATTTTATTGACCGACGCGTGTCCGTCTTTATTGTTGCGCGGTCCGCGACTGCAAATTTATACACTTGCACTCTCTGCCCGGACCCTAAACGACTTAAAAATCTTAAAATATATACAGTAAGTAACGCACTTACCAACTTGTTCTAGACAAGTGGCTGTGAAACATTTTAGAAAAATGTTCGAAGCAAGAGAACTTATTATCTACACCGATCACAAGCCACTCATTTACGCAATCCACAAGCCGCCATAACACACCGAAACTTAACGCCGAGCCCGCCAACTTCAATTCATATTTGAATTCACAACTGATTTACGATACGTGAGCGGCACAGACAACGTCGTCGCCGACGCGTTATCACGAATCGAAACCATAGAAATACCTACATCAATTGACTACACACAGTTAGCCACCGCTCAAGAAAAGGACACAATCATTCCCGAATTACTCAAACAAACAAATATAACCCTTAAGAAGATCGCTATACCTACATCTGACAAGAAACTTTATTGCGAAACATCGACAAATAACATCCGTCCTTATCTATCAGCTGATTTTCGTCGCATCGCATTCAACACAGTACACAATCTATCTCATCCTGGCATTCGAGCGACAAGAAAACTCATACAAGAACGATACTTTTGGTCCTACATGAACACAGACATTGGACGCTGGGCGAAGGAATATACGGCATGTCAACAATCAAAAGTACAACGACATACCTACAGTGACCTTGCAACGTTCCCGCCAAGCACCCGATTTCAATGCCTACACATCATCGCTACCTTTTAACAATAATAGATCTCGCAACCCGCTGGCCGGAAGCTATAGCTTCCGGCCAGCGGGTAAGCTATAGAGATTGTAGCGAAGACTGTTTACGAGTCGTGGATCACACGATTCCGTTCGCCTAGTGCTATAACAACAGACCAAGGACGACAGTTTGAGAGTCAGCTGTTTCTCGAACTAACACGATTTGTTGGCGCTGAGAAAACCCGTACTACTGCCTACCTCCCGCAGAGTAACGGGATTATAGAACGCTGGCACCGCTCAATGAAAGCTGCACTCATGGCACGATTAACAACAAGTAGCAAATGGATCGACGAACTCCCTACCGTTCTACTAGGACTTCGTGCTGCCACTCGCACCGACACTAACACAAGTGCAGCTCAACTAACCTACGGACAAGCACTACGTCTACCGGGATATTTTATGATGCCATCGCCTACAAACACTAAGATGGACTACACGTACGTCGACGAACTACATCGTGTTATCACTCAGCTGACGCCTACATACCTACTGCATCGCAACAACAAAAACATATTTGTTCACCGAGATCTCCGTACGTGTGAAGCTATGTTTTTACGTGTGGACGCCGAACGTAAACCACTACAACGTCCCTACGAAGGCCCGTATCCCGTGATCGAGAGAAGCAAGAAATACTTCAAGATAAGATTGCCAACACGCACTATCAACGTATCAATCAACCGCTTGACACCGGCATACACAAAAAGCACTGATCTAACAAACACTGAGTGTAACGACCGTATGTCTGCTACAGCAAACTCTTCGCCGACAGCCACGATGACATCCCACGATCAGCAACCGAAGACAAGATCTGGCAGAGCTGATAAGACTCCCGTACGCTTCGCTCGAGGGGGAGTACTGTAGCTGCAATACATAAATTTCATATACGTCCACGCGCAATGGAGCCAAACAGCGAAATGGCGAGTGAAACACGGCAGCGGCAAAACCTCGCCGGCCGCTAGTGGTACGCCGCACAATCAAGTGCGGACCGCTCATCCTCCAAGTATAAGCGCTCGCACAAGTAACTACAATATTTTGTACTTTGCCCTGATTGGCTGTCGTGAATTGTATCGTAGTTTTAGCTACCATTCTTTGTAAAACTAAAAATTTTGTACATATATTTAGGCTAAGTTTATTTTGTAAATATATTCTCTTCATATAACAACAAGATCGGACTTCTCATTCTGCACCTTCACCAGCAGCTACGGACCCTACCTTATAGTATGTTGACGAGAGCCAGGAGCAAGAAAGCACGACCAACGACCTGCGCGGCGGCGGACCTCGGGGCCCACCGGCCCTAAACAGGGTCCCCGCTGCCGGTGGTAATGTGCAGCGCATGAAGTGGACGACATCAATAAACGAACATGTCATGCGCGCATATTTTGGGGCGACAGAGGGAGGCACTAACCTTACTGCGTACCATAGTCGCATGCTGTCTTTGTTTCAGGCCTTGGAACCAAGCATCAACGTCACAGCTCAACGACTATCGGATCAGGTACGGGTTATCCAGCGCAGTGGCAAGTTAGATAATGCCGTGCTTGATTGGATTCGCTCAGAGTACTCACCGAGCACCGAGTACTCACTTCGAGCCATGCCACCTCCGTGCAGCCTACACAGACATCTGCACTGACGGCACCGCCAATAGGTGGCAGTGCCGTCAGGGAGGAGGATGACATGGCTGATAATGTAAGTAGCCAGCCACAGTAGAGAGACAACCTGCTGTCCTCCCATACATCAAGGGCGTGACCGACAAGATTGGCTATATCTTGAAGCGAGCTTCAATCAAAACTTTCTACAAGCCGCCAACGGAGATAAGCCAATTATTACCATCTGTCAAGAGTCAGTTACCCTTACAAGAGGCTGGGGTTTACAAGATAGACTGTAAGTGTGGGCTCTCATACATTGGACAAACCAAGAGAAGCATAGGCATTCGACTAAAGGAACATATAGCTGACATTAAACACAAACGCTCGACGAAGTCTGCTGTGTGTGGTATCTTTTTCGGTTTACGCGAATGTTACACATTGAAATTAAACTACAGTTTACGGATTTTATCGCGATGTATTGGTTTCACAAAGTTATTACATTTGAAACTAATGATCTAGAAACTATATTTTTAATTTATTACTAGCCGACGTTTCGAATTCTTTACAGAATTCATGTTCACGGCAGACTGAGGTGATATTTGTCTTTTTCTTGAATGTACAAGTTATCTCAAAGTACCCGAACATTTTTCATCTACTGGTGTTACTATTTACGCAGAATGAGCTCACAGTGTCCTTAGGTCTTCTGGTGACTTTATCCTTCTTGGGTTTCATTAGCCTTATGACAGGGTCCCAAGCTGGAGGAACATTCCAACCATCTTCCCTATTGAAATTAGGGTGTTTTTTAATTTCAATAGCCTCTCGTATCATCCTTGGAAGAAAACGGTGTTCTTTTGCGAGTATCTGTGGTTCATCAAATCGCAGGTAGTGGTTGGGTCCTTGTTCCACATGTTCACACACAGCAGACTTTGTTGAGCGTTTATGTTTTATGTCAGCTATATGTTCTTTGAGTCGAATGCCTATGCTTCTCTTGGTTTGTCCAATGTATGAGAGCCCACATTCACAGTCAATTTTGTAGACACCGGCCTCTTGCGAGGGTAACTGACACTTGACAGATGGTAATAATTGACTGATCTTCGTTGGCGGCTTGTAGTAAGTTTTGATAGAAGCTCGCTTCAAGATGTAGCCAATTTTGTCGGTCACGCCCTTGATGTATGGGAGGACAGCAGGTTGTTTCAAATGTAATAACTTAGTGAAACCAATACATCGCGATAAAATCCGTAAACTGTAGTTTAATTTCAATCTGCTGTGTGTGAACATGTAGAACAAGGAACCAACCATTACCTGCGATTTGATAAACCACAGATGCTCGCAAAAGAACACCGCTTTATTCCAAGAATGATACGTGAATTGGACGCCCTGGACAGAAGTGCACGCACAATAAATGGTAAATGGTACTATGGTAATGGCACATTTACTATTTTATTGCAATAATTTTATTGCATTTTTTAACTTTTTATGTCATATTCGTAAAATTTCTATCTGCCTACGAATTCTGTAAGACACAAAACAGAAGCAAAATATTACACACACACAAAAACAATACAACATGTTACAAAAAAACTCATATCCACACGCATACATAATTCGTAAGACACAAACACACTGCTATGAACTCAAATATAATTTCACCTACACAAAACCATTTAGGTACTTTTTCTATTGAGAGTGACAACATTCCAACCTATACTTATTTTTGTGCCCTACTGTTCTCCATGGATAACATAGATGTTTATGATAATATTGACCAAACTCTAGCTATATCTTGTCACTCTATTAAAAATTAGAACTATGCCAGGGCTACCTAACATCGGATTACAACTTTAAAATCCTCACTATTAACATCAGGAGTTACCAATGCATTTCGATAGCTTTACATTAGTATTGAAACGCTTAGATATTGAATATCATGCTATTGTACTAACTGAGTGTTGGTTAAATGAAAACATCAATACTAGGAGCCTAGAGGGATACAAAGTAAACACAACTAGCAAGTACATAAATAAATCAGGTGGAGTTGTCATTTACGTTAAGGAAACATAAAACGTCTTTGTTTCGGAGCCTGTCGTCGATGATGCTAATTGCCTATCCATCAATATAGGAAATCTGAATATCATTGGTATCTACCGGTCCCCTTCCTTCACAAGATTAAGCAACTTTTTGGCCAGTCTAGACCTTAAAACTAAAACTGATATAGTTCTTACTGGAGACCTAAACCAGGCCGGGCGCACTTCGCATTTTAGGTATAAACTTACAAGTACCTCGGCCGACCACGTCGACGTGGTTGGATTTAGTAGGTTGCCGCGCGCCGCTCACATTAGACGTCACGCAACGAGTGCGACCGCTCCGTATTCTCACGCGCCGTGTTCATACACTGTTCAAATTATAAACTTAAACGCCTTTAACAACAAAAATGTATCATCACAAGTCTAATGCAAAGTATTGCTTAATTAACTGTGTGTCGAAAGCGACTTGAAAATTTGATTTTATTTATATTACGAGAGCAACTTGAAAATTTGATTTTTTGTTTGTTGAGATATCTCAACGATTATGGTGTCAAATTAAAGATTTAGTTCAAAAACCATTTTATCTCTTTGAATCATGTAAATTGGTCCACGCGTTTAGGAAATAACTAAGAATTTGTATAGTAAAAATGTAAACGACCAGAATTTTTGTGCTTTTGTTCTACTAGCTCCAATAGTGGGATAGGATACTTATAGGATAATTATTTATTATTAGGTACGTGGTCAAGTAGGTAGATAGACGATGAATAAATATAGTAGCAGCGCCAAGTCGACAACCCTAGCGCGCCACTCCGCGCCAGACAGCGACAGCGTTATGTGTTAGAAAAGAACGGGAACTGTTAGATTAATATCGCATTAGGCACTGAGTGCTTATGCGAGCTGAATTGAACTTTATTGCTTAGTACCAAGAGTCGTTATTTCAATAAATTGGTTTGAAAAGTGAAGCTTCTGTACGTTAGTACTATTAATTATTCTGTGCCTAAACATGGATTTAATAGCTGAAAATCCTAGAAGGTCAATACGGATTTTCAATGCTTAATGGCTCAACATGGACTATTAACAGGAATCACAATACCTACCCTAGAAAAAACATGCCTAGATCATGCTTTTGTCAGCTATAAATTTCAATGTGTTGTTGAAATAGTTGCTAAATGTTCTTCGACTGATCACGATACTGTCATGGTTGCGGTAAGAACCGTAAAGAACCCTATTAAAAATAAAAGAAAAAGAATTCCTAAAACCGACCTAGAAGCGCTTAAATTAGACATCGATGCAACCCGTAGCCAGAACGTGAATGACGCGTTAGAAGCATTTGAAGGTATATTAAGCGCCGCAGTATTACGTAACACAAAATAAATTGTGTACAGCCGTAATTTTTTTTAATAAAACCCTGGATTACTCCTAGTTGAATAAGATGTATGCGTTTCAGAGATAAATTACATTTGCAAGCTAAGAATGATGCAAGCAACGAAACTTTTATGCTGTCGTATAAAAGATACAGAAACGTTTTTACAGAACTTTTACGAAAAGTAAAAAAATAATATTACAGCGCCCTACTACAAAAAATCAACACAATACTAAAAAACTGTGGGTCACCTTGAACGAAACATAGGAATCTGCAAGTAAAATGCTCAAGAACTGAACTTTGAACTCACAAAAAAAACCAGAAATTTATTTAAATAATATAATAATCACTTTGTGTCAATAGGGAAAAAACTAGCAGACCGAATAGGGTCATGTGTTCAACAATGAAACACAAAAAATTAAAAGTATCATAAATCTTTTGTTTTTACAGATAGAAGTCTGTTTTTTTGCAGGTTTGTAGGCAATTTTATTGGGTATAGAATGTCATTTATGGTTTTTTAAATTGATGTGTAATTAATCAGCAAAAAAATTAATTCAAATAAATTGGAAATGTTTCATTGTGTCCACAGTAGTGTACACAATGAAACACCTCAAATTCAACAATGAAACATAATAAGTAATTAATAGTGTGTTCAACAATGAAACACTAAGAATTCAATATCTCGTACACCTTTAGTTTTTACAGATACACGTCTAATTTTTTGAAGGTCCATAGGCAACTTTATTGGGTAGGTATCGGGATGTCATTTATGTTTTTTTTAATAAATGTGTAATCAATCAGCAAAAAAATAAACACAAACATATTGGAAATGTTTCATTGTGTCCGTTCTGGGGTACACAATTAAACACTACAAATTCAACAATAAGACAATAATTTAAGTGTTTGACTCATATTTTTGAAATGTATGGAGTAGGTGAATAATAAAAAATGCTCGAGTTCAATCAAATAAGGTTTTATTAATAATTGTACTTTAATCAGATTCTTCAGGTTACCTATAACTAGTTGAGATAACGCCTTGCAATAATTGTTACGTAAAGTAATAATTACTTTTGCTATAATTATGGCACTCGTTAATTAAACTACCTAGTTAAACAATTTCATCTTATAAAATTATAAAATCACAATCATAACTTTAATACTTAGCTTTAAATTAAGATGATTCTATGCAATAGAATAGCTCGAAGCAATTTTCTCCTAAATGCTCGCCTTTCTTCCTTTTTAGAGATTTAGTACGCGCAATCTTAAATGAGAAATAAACATCAAATGATAAGATTAATTTCTAGCCTGAAATAATATTAATTTGCACGGAAACTAGATTTTGTTTGGTATATAGTATACAATTAAACAAGATACTCTTGTTTCCGGAGCGATGGAAACGCTTTTTAAAAACTAACTTTAATAAACTTATTAAACTAAGGATGAGAAATTAAAATACGTGTAGCCGATTTGGAGGCGACTTTAATTCTAATTAAACTATGCTACCGATCGACCCACCGGCGAGACACATCCGTTGGGCCATCTTATCTTACTTCTAAGAAGGATGGTTAAAACTAAGACTAAGCATAATTGGTAGTCTAAACTTATTCTAAAGGCGAAGGTTGGTTGCTAACTATAACTCCTCCGACCTTAAGAGGAAAATTATCGGGAGAATCGATTTGAGATTGGTTCCGATAATTTTTCTTAAAACATGTATATTTCAGCAATTTGAACCGAATTACGTACATGAAAAATACGAAAATACTTAAAATAACTAATCCTAAAGTTACGTATACTAAAGATCCACTGAAGCTACTTTTATTGGCATCAAAAACACTTTCAATCACTTCACTATGTTTTAACGAATACGCCATATATTTCACTTCGTCTAGTTTAACGCCTTTCATATCAAGTGCATGTGCACTGAATAAACTCGCGTTTGCACGTAACTCAGGTAAGGTAACTATCGGCATCTTTTCCACTGTTCCCGATTCTATTAGTAAGCGATGATGGATATGTATGCCATGTATCTCCCAATCACAGGGCTCGTCGATGGTCATCAGGTAAGTACCATATACCGGCTGTTTGCTAACTTCATCACTGCAATGTCTTGTTAACGTAACCTTCAGTCTACTATATAGGATCCAGTTGTCCATAGCAACTTGTTGCACTCTGACCTCTTCAATTTGAATTGGGCGCTGCTTGCAGTGTGTAAGGTCATCTTCAAACTTCATAAGCTGCTCAATACAGGTAAGCTCATAGTAAGGAACTCGGTTGTCTGCAGTACACAGGAAATGATCGCCAGCAGAGAATGATCGGCATGGTATTATAATTGGTAAGTATGTACTTTCTTTCGCCAAAAGGTAAGGATATTTGGGGAAAATAGCTAGGGTTTTATTTTCAGATTCATAGAAAATTGGTAAGGAATATATCTTATAGTAGTTATAAGTAACATTATCAGTAAGTGGAATCTCCATTATAAATGCAATTTGATAATTTTTTATATAAGATTTAACACATATTATCTCTTCTATCTTTATTAAGTTTGATTCAATAGGTGAGTATACTAAGGTTTCAGTTTCAGAAATTAATTTTAAATGGTACAAAAGTTCTGAAGAGTTTACAATTGATTGATGTAGAATAGATATCCTACTTAAGGCCAGTGCAGTTTCAATTTCACTTAATCTTATGAATATAGTACGAAAACTACTTATAAAAACATTGAATAACCCAATTACATATGTAAGAAAAATCCAATTGTTTTGCTGGACAGTTAGATCTTTAATTAACACTTCAATCTTAGTCAATCGGTTGTGAAGGTTAACAGTGTTCTGTTCAATAGTTTCTGTAACATTTATAATACTGTTGAACATTTTAGAGACTAAAGTTAATTTCTTCGAAATAATTACTTGATTTTGATTCATGTTAGAAATAAGTTCATCAT
Organism: Euclidia mi; assembly: GCA_944739405.2. Classification (NCBI taxonomy): domain Eukaryota; kingdom Metazoa; phylum Arthropoda; class Insecta; order Lepidoptera; family Erebidae; genus Euclidia; species Euclidia mi. The sequence goes on from OX123203.2 coordinate 28,589,946, forward strand.
ACTTTAACGCGTCGTCGTTGTCTAAATTACCCGTTATAATTTTTATAATAGAACCCAGTGGATTAATGAGCCCTCGCTTAGAGCGTTTAGATGGTATGAGTTGTTGATACTTTTCTGTAGTTATTTTACGTATAAACTCTGTATGCATTTTAATGCTAATTATTTCTTGAGAGTATGATGCATTCCAATCTATTAAATTACAAAGTTTTTGATAGTTGCTAGAAATGTAGTTTAAATCTGTATAAATTTGTTCTAAACTTATAACCTTTACAATAGTCCAGTGATCAGTTTGCATATATGCTTGACCTTGTTTCACCGGCAGAATACCTGGATTTCCATCAAGAGGTTGCAGATGAAGGGCCAGCGATGGCATTGTCACTGTCGTTAGTAACATCCCGCACAACCTGTGGAGGGCGTTTTATATTTTTAATAGGAATTTTAGTGTCCCTTTCTCTAATTTGAATGGGTAAAACGTTTCTCTCTGCTTCACCTGTGACTTTAGCTTTTAAATATCGGGGCTTATCCTTACTTTTACGTTTATTAATGTCTTTAACAAAAATTGTTTCTCCTTCCCTAAATTTCATTTCACTTTCGCCACCTTTCTTAGCTCTATTCTTTTCCTTAATAGTAACCATTTTATCTGCTAAATGTTCGTATAAAGTTTTAATTCTTTTTGCATGATCTTTTACTAATTTTTGGAAATAACACTTTTCAAAATCTACGCTAAAGGGGCTACTAGAGTCAGTGTGTCCAAACACAACTTCAAATGGAGTAAGTTCGGTAACTGAGTGAATAGTGTGGTTGTATGCGAGAATAGAATACGTCATAACCGAGGCCGCGTCAGTACATCGCTTTTCGTATTTAGCCAGTCTATATATTTCTATTAACGTTGAATGGAATCTTTCAACAAGACCCATTGAATTGGGGTTGTTTGGAGTTCCAATGTGTAATTCCACCTTATGTAATTTTAAAAATTCTTTAATTAATTCATTATTGAATTCAGTTCCGGGGTCTGAACTTATCTTTTTAGGGGTGCCATAATAAGAAAAATATTTCATTAGTGCTCTAGTTACCTCAGGGGTTGATTTCCCTTGGGTTTCGATTGCCTGGCCTAATTTGCTAAAGGCATCGATAATTGTTAGGTAAGTTTTACCTTCTATACTAAAAAGATCTATAAATAATTCTTGAAATGGGGAGTCCTGGGTTTGTGTTAGTTGTAAAAATGGTTTGATAGGTTTCCTATCATACTTCATTTTCTGGCATGATTCACAACTATTTATAACTGCTGTTACGGTTTCCTGCATTCTATCCCAATAATAATTTCTGCGGAGTCTAACTACTGTTTCTTTTATACCACGATGGCACGTCTTTCCTTCATGATGTTTAATAATTAGTGCTTTTTGCTCTCCCTCATCTTCAATAAAAACAACTCTCTCCGTACATTCATGTAAATTAACCATCCCCTTTTTGAATAATTCAATTATTATATTACTAAATAGTTTTCTATGTTCATCTTCTTCGAAATAAATAAAATATTTTAACTTTGGCTTTATATATTGTTTTAAAAACTCTTTTATCAATTCTGGATTGTCTTTTGGTAAAAACACTTCTAATATTTTCTGTTTCTCACGTGATAAATTCCTTACTTGCATTTGATTCTTAAACCACGAGTATACTAAAATCTGATTAGGTTTGGTGTCAATGGCTTCATTTAAAATAGGTATTCCGGTTGATTCTAATTCAACAGCTGAATGAATGGTTTCTTCGGAGCTACTAGAAACTGGTCGCATTGGGTATTCATGCGTATTTTGTTTACTATCTTTAATATTGTCAGAAAAATCTATAGGACTACAAGAAGCAGTTCGACTAGAGTCAGATATCGTTAATGTTGATGAACTATTACGTTTCCTTTTATTTCCAGCTAATTTTTCTATGTCCTGTACTACGCTTTCAACATACTTATCTAGATCATTGTCTTCTTTTTCATCAACATTAACTGCGGTAGACTGGTTCTCGTCGTCTGAGGATAGAGCATTAATTTTTATTCTGGATAGGGCGTCCGCATTTGTATTTTGTTTTCCGTTTTTGTATATTAACTCAAAATCGTAATCTTGTAGACGTAACCGCCAGCGAGTGAGTTTGCTACTGGGGTCTTTAAGGGATCGAAGCCAAACTAAGGGACGGTGGTCTGTATAAATATAAAATTTTCGACCGTAAAGATAGGGCCTAAAGTGTCTCACTGCCCATACTACAGCGAGCAGTTCGCGCTCGATAGTACTGTAACGCGATTCGGTATCACTGAGGGTGCGACTAGCATAGGCAATAGGTTTGTCACTACCAATTTGCCCTTGTGACAGAACAGCGCCTATAGCGACATTGGACGCATCAGTCGTGAGTATAAAGGGTCTGTCATAGTCAGGGTACTGTAATAGTGGTGCATGTGTCAAAAGTTCCTTACATTTGTTAAACGCGTCTATGTATTTCTGGTCTATGATGATTCTATTGCGTTTCTTTAAACAAGCTGTTAATGGTTGTGTAATTCGTGCAAAGTCTTTTATAAAACGTCGGTAGTATCCTATAAGTCCAAGAAAGCTCTTAATTTCGGTCGTCGTCTTAGGTAATGGGTAGTTTAACACGGCATAAATTTTGTCGTTATTGGGTTTTAGTCCTTCCTTTGTTATGGTGTGTCCGAGATAGAGTACTTCTTTGCGTAAAAATTCAGATTTATCTAACTGTACTTTCATATTAGTGGCTCTAAGTCGATCAAACACAAGTCTTAGTTTATTTATCATTTCGTCAAGGCTATTACCGAAAATTATTATGTCATCTAAGTATACCATACAGTGCAGTCCTTGTAGACCACGTAGAATGTTGTCCATTGTACGTTGGAATGTCGCAGGAGCAGTCTTAAGTCCAAACGGCATTCTCAGAAATTCAAAGTGTCCATTTTGGGTTGAAAAAGCAGTCTTCGGTCTATCCTTCTCTTCTATTTCAATCTGGTGATAACCGCTTGCTAAATCAAGCGTAGTAAAATACGTACTCTTTCCTAATTTGTCAAATAAGTCAGCAATGTTTGGAAGGGGATATTTGTCGTCACCTGTAATGTCATTAAGACGTCGATAGTCAATAACCATTCTATATTTGATTTCACCAGAAGCGTCCTTCTTTTTGGGGATGAGATGAACCGGGGCACTCCAAGGAGAATGCGATTCTTGGATAACATTGTCATTTAGTAATTTTTGTACCTGATTATTTATCTCATTTTGAACAAAAGGTGCCTGCCTGTATGGTTTTATATATATGGGGTCTTCGTTCTTCGTGCGTATGTGCGTATATTGTGTTTTACTTGATTAGTGAACGTTAAAGGGATTTGGTCACAATAAAATATGTCTTTGTATTCTTTACAAAGTTTGAATATTTTTGCACGTTCCTCGTCATTAATATGCTCGAGTCTTAGTTTACTTAGGTTTTCTTCAAGTAATTTGTCAATTTCCAAATCATTATTCATAATAAAATTTAAATTACATTCCGTGTCTATATAGGACTTCACTGTAAAAGGTCGCGTGATAGTAAGTTGTTTTGGACAATCTAAGGTGTTTTGTATTACTGTAAATGCATACCCATTAATACAATTTACTATAGCACTAGGCATTCGCAATCCGTTTTGAAAATCATGATAGTCGAGAATAGCGTCACCTGAAAATTGGTCTACTGGCAGTTTTACACGCTGTTCTGAACGTGGTTGCACTTCGATTTTATAATTTAAATTATTATTTATAATTGGTATGCAAGTAGAACTTGTCTTTAAGATTTGTTCTTTTAAATCAATAATCGCTTCCAATTGCTGTAATAGGTCATTACCAATAAGACCATCGTATCGTTGATCTACATCGTATACATAGAATTTATGCCAGTCATTGCTAACAAAGGTAGGCAAAAGAGGAATTTCAATTACTTCGTCATGTCTACTAGTAGCATGTGTGCTAACAACTTGGAAATTCTCTTTACGTATGTAATTACCGAAATATTCATACGCCTTTCGGGGACTAATATATGATCTCATACTGCCAGTGTCTATCATGAATCTAGAATCTATTTCTTCTATATAAATATAGGGTAATTTTAAATTTGGGTCACAGTTCAATTCTAGGATTTCTTGTCGTTCAAGGCCGTTTCGTGAAAATCCGTTACGTATATTTCATTATCCGATTGCGATTCTTCAATATTAGTCTCGTCGTAATAATTTACGTCATTTGAGTCATAGTAATTATCGTCGTCATAATAGGGGTAATATTCTTCACAATAAGGTTCATAGTTCGCGGTAGAAAGCTCATTCAATTTAAAACCTTGTGGTACATTTGTTTTAGGTTGTGCCGTTCGCATGGACACATCAGTACTCTGTACTTGAGGTTTTTGTACTTGGGGTACATTAAAATTATTTGGTGGTTTGTAACCTAACTGTTGAGGTGGTCTATAGCCAAATTGCTGTGGTTGAGGTGGTCTATAACCAAACTGCTGAGGTAGAGGTGGTCTGTAGCCAAACTGCTGTGGTGGTCTATAACCTAAATGTTGGGGTGGTTTGTAACCAAACGGTTGACTCGTCCTATTACCAAATTGTTGAGTTGGTTTATAGCTAAATTGTTGTGGTTGCGGTGTATAACCAAATTTTGCGCGTGACGTAAATGCGTTTGGTAGTTGACTTTGAGATTGGAGTAATTTATTTTGAGGGGTACCGAAATTAAACTTAGGCGAGGTAATATTACTTGGTAATAAAGGTTTGTAACCAGCTGGTGTCATCACTAACCTTGGTCCTGAACTTGAAGTTTGACCGAGAACACGATTTCTAGTGTTATACTGTTCTAAGAAATTAACTTCCTCTAGTACTACACTCAAGGCCGCTTCTAAAGTAGTGGGTGACTTGAGTCTAACTATGCGTACCATATTCTCTGGAAGGTTGTATAAAAATACATTCAAAGCTGTATTATTATATATCACTGCTTTTGCACGCTTCAATTCCGTATCCTGGATCATGTTGACCTTGGACATCAATAACGAGCGGACACCTTGGATTCTATTACAAAAATCTAAATAGCTTTCACTGGAATTTATTTTTAAAGATTCTAATTCGATATTAATACAAGCCTCACTACGCGGGTCTCCAAAATGTTGTATAAGTAATTCTTTAAACGCGGACCATGTAACAATATCTTCCCGTTCTGACAAGAGTGCTGCTGCCTCGTCTCTCAATCTACTGGTTAAAACATTATACACGTAAAGGTCTTGTTCATGGTCACCCTTGTAACGGTCAAGGACATATTGACATTTTCGTAAATAAAGATTTAACTGTCTTTTATCACCGTTATACAAAGGTATTAACTGAATAATTTCTTTGGGTATTTGTTTGATCGTCACTGGAGTCGTCATGTTAACAGAGTAATGTACGACACAGATAAAACAATTGACCAAGGTACGGTCAATTAAAGTAATTCAATAATACACACAAGATAACACAATTAAAAATATAACAGACAAAAATCAACACAATGTTTTGGGAATAAAGGCAAAATGATATATATTTGTATAAACTTTTAGGTAAAATTGTTAAAATATGTTTATACAAAATTTCTATTTCATATTATATTATGTAAAACTTTTTACACTTTACACCCAAATTTTATAGGTATTTATATTATATAGATAACACACAATTTAGTACTTTTAAATGTTTAGCTGCACTCTCTGGATGTTCAACTACTCTATGCATGTTCTATTTATAGAACTAAGAGTCTAAGGCCCACTTGCACAACGATTCTTAAATTGAATTAAGATGTATTTAACGAGAAAAAAAAAATTAAACACCACTAGCGTCTTGCACAACGAAAAATTTGTCGAGTAATATGATTTAAGAACTGTCAAAATTAATCACCGAAAATCGGCTGTTTAGTGGCTAATTTCATTTAAGAACTGTCACACGGATGTTGGCAGCTTGTCATTAGCGACGAAAATTATCAATAATTATATAACTGGACCGGACGACGCAGCAGGGGGAGGCCTATGTCCAGCAGTGGACGTCCCTAGGCTGACATGATGATGATGATGATATAACTGATAACAATGTACCTACTTGTGTTATTGTTAAACCTAGAATTCTACACTATTTGGCGCACATGTTATTCCTACACTGGGGTGCTGGAACACCCCATACTAAAATGACTGTAATCCTTAAAATAAAAAAAACAATTCATGAAAATACGTTTTACTAAACAGAATCGGTAACTTGAGATCACAAATCAGCCTTATTACACAATGTTAAATGTAGTTTGAGCAACAGCGCTAGTAGGATTTGGTCCTTTTTTGAGGATCACTGCAATGGACTAAGTTGGCATCCGGTGACGGTCCTCCAAATGTTCATGTATCAGTTCCAAACCTAATTTCAAAACTGTCTGCTGAAACTTTATATTTGGCTTACTATTTGATCTTGAACACTTGTAAATAACCCAGGAATTACAACTGATCCCAACTTCTATTTCTTCCTCGCCAGATTTGTGGTCTAGAATAGAGCTTATTTCTTCGTAATTCAAACCTCTAACAGCCATCCGAAACAAAATAAATAAACTTCATTGAATTTTACCTTCATAATGTCTAAAAATATCTGTATTTAATTCATATAAGACTATTGTTTTAATAAATAATCTAATTTAATACATATAAATAACTTATTACATATAAATGCATCAATCGTAATAAATAAATAATCTTACGATTTTACTACACTAGGGTACTGGCGTACCCCACAGCACTTATACAGGCGACCACACAATGCGGTCCCTCGTCACGGTATTGACGTAACGCGAGCGGTTGACACCAAACTAAAATACTCCGACGCGCGAATTCGTGGATATTAAAGAAATTGAGATATTTAGAAAACAAATCGGTGTGGGGTGCACCTGCACCCCATGTAGGGTTCTACGGTTAATGCTTAAAAGTTTCTATTTATTATTTGTCAATTGTCATTTCGTTGCTGGGCGACGACAATGCGTTTTGTTTTATGCTCAAAGTATATATAGTCTAAGGTTTTATGCGAAACCATACGCATAACATTGTTAAAATCGTAACAAAAAGGCTTCATGCCATTAAACAAAACGAAGAAACTACTTTACCGACCTCATAAAATGTTTAACTAAATCTAAGCGTTGTTGTCGTTGTGCAAGAGGACGCTAAATACTTTTAAGTTAAATTATTTTATGCTGTTAATTCTGTTCAAAAAAAATAAATTAAGGAGTGACTTAAATCAAACGTTACGCAAGTGGGCCTAAGATAGCAATGAACACAATGATTTTTATAATTAAATGTTACGGGCAAGTTATAATGAGCAAGTTTCGATCTCAAAATACTTTAAACTATAGTTAGGTATAAGATAAGGTATAAAGGAAGATACGGAACAAGGATTGGCGAAAAAATTCACTCACCAACCAACTGCAACTCCCATACCGGCCTTTGTTGCGCTCGCACTCGCGTACCAAGAGTTATTTATTTGGTTCGTCGGATTTCACCCGTCCTTGAATTTTCGGCAGCTTATTCGGGACGAATTTGAACCGCGGAAAAACCTACGAAACTGGGCGAAATCCTACCGGCTGCGCCACTCTTGTTTCCGGAGCGATGGAAACGCTTTTTAAAAACTAACTTTAATAAACTTATTAAACTAAGGATGAGAAATTAAAATACGTGTAGCCGATTTGGAGGCGACTTTAATTCTAATTAAACTATGCTACCGATCGACCCACCGGCGAGACACATCCGTTGGGCCATCTTATCTTACTTCTAAGAAGGATGGTTAAAACTAAGACTAAGCATAATTGGTAGTCTAAACTTATTCTAAAGGCGAAGGTTGGTTGCTAACTATAACTAGATAGTACACAATGAAACAGTGTTTCATTGTGTCCATTGTGCAACTGTTTCATTGTTGACTACATAGGGTTTATATTAATACCCTCAACAAAAATATCACTAAATTGTAACACTTTTAACATATGATCTGTTCCACTTAGTCCCTGATATATTTTTAATGCTAGGTAATCATGAAAAATATGAATTTATCAACCATATTTGAATGAAAAATCTTTAAAGAATGACTAAAATATTTACATTTTTGTGAAAAAATAAAAAATGCTACACAGACACGTCTTCTCCCACGTGACGCCAACGCAAACTGGGGTGCGGCGGGGTATTCTCGAGAGTGTCCTTATGCGATATAATGCAGGATCTGGCAACTCATCATTTTAGAAATATTGCAGTGTTTTATTGTGTACTACAGTTTCATTGTTGAACATCTGACCCTACTCACAAAACTAGCCACTACTGAAAATGACCTAGCTGACAAAATTACAAACAGCACACAGCAGAGCGACTCAATGTTTTTAATTCCAAATGACATCAAAGAAGTAGATGCAATAAGACAGTCACAGAGCATACCTTATCAAATATATTAAAAATTTAATCCTTGAACCATTCACTTTCATCTGTAATCTAAGCATGATCACAGGAGTTTTTCCCGAAAGGTGGAAGGTCGCTTCTGATTCTCCTATTCACAAGGCTGGAAATAACGGATGTCCTGATAACTACAGACCTATTTCACTACTTAGCATATTTTCAAAAATACTAGAAAACTCATAAACTTCCGCTTAGTGAAGTACATTGAGAAGATATCGTGTTTATCCCAAAGGCAGTTTGGTTTCAGACAAGGAAAGTGTACAGAAGATGCGGTCAGTCTACTTACCAACACAATTACTAATCACGTAGATGAAGGGAAAATATGTCTAGGAGTTTTTGTTGATCTGGCAAAAGCATTCAACACCGTATCGATACCAATTTTACTGAAGAAAATGGAAGCACTTGGCATCCGAGGTATTGCCTCTGACTGGTTCAAAAGCTATCTCAGCAATCGACGACAACGTGTTAAAATTGATAAAGATTTAAGTGAAAGCATTTATTTTGGTGGAACAACCACAAGGTGGATGCCTAGTAGCAATAAACGGCAACGGGGAAGGCCCAGAAGAAGATGGCGGGATGAGTTGGACGCATATCGGAGGGATTGGCGGGAACTCGCATGTGATCGCGACAGGTGGAAGTTGGAAGAAGAGGTCTTTGCCCAGCAGTGGGACATAAATTAGACTAGTAATAATAATAATAATAATTCATTTTGGTGTACCGCAAGGTAGTTTAATCGGTCCCACCCTGTTCACAATTTATATAGATGATTTACTGGTTTTTTTTCTTTTAAAAAGACAACTCCCGCATTAGGACTTAATCCTGTGTCGCGGGGACTTTACAAACATACAACTAACGGACACAATAAACACCCAGACTCGAAACAACAATTTATGGATTACACAAAGTGTTGTCTCGTGTGGGAATCGAACCCACAACACTCCGCGCAGTGTCAAGTGGCGAGGCAGCCGCTTAAACCACTACGCCAACCGTGCAGTTAAAATTAGACATTACTAATACCGAACTGATCTGCTACGCTGATGACACAGCAATAATTTTCAATGGATCGGATTGGGAATGTACCTATGCCGAAGCTGAATCAGGGATGATTAAAGTTATCAACTGGCTCGACTCAAACTTACTCACAATAAACGTAGGTAAGACAAATCAAACACATAGCTTTTAGTAAAACACAGACCACGAGACAACAAGACATCTGCTTAAAACTCCACGAAACATCTTACTTAACAAACACCACCTTCACGTCAATCTGTAATTGTCCACAAATAGAACAATTACATAATCTGAAATATTTAAGCATAATTATAGATCAAATCCATTCATTTAAACAACACATCTCATGTTTAGAAAAACGAGTAAGAAAAATTATTTACATAATGAAACTCTTACGCGACTATTAACAGCATAAAAATACGAAAATTAGTATAAACAGCTTTATGCCAATTCCTTTTACAATATTGTTAGGTGGTTTGGGGTAGCGCTGCTAATACTCACATGCTGGGACTAGAAAAGCTTAACGCGCGGTTCTCAAAGTCATGTTGCATAAACCGTTCCGTTTCCCAACAGATAACCTCTACTTAGAAGCAGCTATCCTCGGACTACGAAAACTTTATATTCACAAAGTAGCATGTAAAATGCACATAAAAATATCGAAAAGCCCCCATCTCATACCGCAAATATACGCGCAAAATAACCGCAACCCCAGAATTCCTACAGTAGCAATGAGATCTACATTCGCACAACGGCTTCCAGTATTTCTGCACACCCATATTTGCAATAAAGTATTATCCTTTCTCAACACAAAAAATCTCAACTGAAAAAAATGCTAATGATCATCATCCTCCTAGCGTTATCCCAGTTTCAATCTGGGGTCCGCTTACTAGTTTAACTTAATATCTTGTCCTGCGTGCCCTAACCTGCACGCTACAGGAACTTATGGACGCTACTGAAAATGCCATACTCGTAGCTAAGTTCTGGGCAGGCACAATTTAGATTGCCATCGACACGCTAAGAAGAAGACTAGTTTAACCGGATTTGGCTGAATATTAGCTTTTCCACGGAGCGACTGCCTGTCTGACCTCCGCAACCCGAAGGGATAGCGATATTCCATGGTTTAGACTAGTGTCAGTTTATGTTAGAAGGTACTGACGATGTAACTGTAACGATTGTCAAAGATTTTCATGACAACCGGGACCGACGGCTTAACGTGCTCTCCGAGGCACGGGACAAGCGATAATTAACAATTCAATACGCACATAACTCCGAAAATTCATTGGTGCGCACCGTGGATTCGAACCCGATACCCTCTGCATGGCAGTCTGTTGGTATCTCCACTAGGCTATCGCTGCCTTTTTAAAAAAATGCTAATGATGCGACTTTTAAATATATCGTATGATGACACAGAAAAATATTTCCTTACAATAACCAGATAGTTACTTAGATGCCTGTGCAACACACAAACATACACACACATGTGCACACATCCTACACCACACAACACACCACTACTTACATACATACACACTCGTACTTAAAAACACAACTATTGCAATTGATAATGTTAATTTAATTTATGCCACATTGCACTCTTAATTTTAGCAATTACTATTCTCCATTGAATTTTATTATATTTAATGTGTTAACCCTACAGTGCATGATTTTTTATTTAGGCTTCAAATAAATATATTAGATAGAAAATATTATATTATGTATTTCTCGGAAAAATATTAAAAAAAATCGCAAGTCAATAGAAACATAATTATGTAAGGTTTTTCGTATGACCTACATCTGGCACATCATGCAATATAATGTAAATCTGTACTGTGTATTAGGAGCAGGTATGAATAAAACAAAACTCATCATAATCAAATTTTATTCATCAAGATAACATAATGTTATAATAACTAATTTAGCCTTTGGTAGAACCATACAATCAAAGTATCTGTACTTATAAAAATAGGAACTTTAGTCAGAAATAGGAAGGACAAACAGACTTTTCGGTATAAGGGTCTTATATGGAAAAGTCTGTCGTATCCTGGCTCTCCTCTAGGTTTGTAATTTACGTTATCATTGAAGTTTCATAGACATTCAAGATATTTCAGAATTTTTCAAAGTCACCAAGTGTCATCGTTTCAATTATGAGTGGTTCACCCTGTGGGTATACCTAACATAGAACTTCAGATCTAGCAAATGTTTTGCTATGGTACCAGTCCTAACAAGAGACAGATGCCTAAATATTTATTGAGCTGGGTCTATGTAACCATAATTGACTTTGAACAATCTTTCTGAATGCTGTATTTAGTAGATTCCTCAACAATATGATCCAGCAAATCTTCGTCAAAAAATTACAAAAAGTATTGTAAAGATGTTTCGAAACTATTATATGGATGTGCCAACTTGTCAATGCCAGTAAATGTGGTATCAGGTGACTGAAAGTCCATATTCCTCCATATGTATTCTCTCTTCTTAGGTTTTGGCCTGGCAGGCCGAACAGACTGTAGGGAAGGTGAAATCAAGCGGGGAGTAGGTACTGCTCGAGGTCGTGATGCTACTCGGTTGCATCTAGGACTTACTTGCCTGGCATTACTAGGTTGCGGTGTAAAGTTTGCTATAGTAGAAGTACTGCTCGTTGGCTGAGCCACTAATAATATACTACTACTTGACCTTAGACTAGATATGCTCATGTTTTCATGGAAGAAGCCATCTTGTCATACTTCGGGGAACATTTCCACTTGATTTATCACCAAATACTCAATTCTGATCAAGTCTTCATCGCTTTCTTCATCAGATAGTTCCAGGTCATGCCGGAAGAGATAGTGTTGAATCTCATCAGAAATATTTTTTTCTTTCGGCTTACCTGCAAGCGATACATATATTTTGAGAACACTCACTGCATGGTGTGCCACATCTGACATGTACAAAAATATTGTATTTCTATGTACTATTTATTTATGAAATTATAAAATAACAAGCAAAGTAACAAATAGAAACATAAACTTACCTCTACTAATTATTTCGTATCCAAACTATTGGAATTTATAAAGATTATTGATATTTTATATCCCACTTGTTGACCATTTTCAAAGTACCGTCAGTTGTGAACAAAACATAAATAAATACTCATTCAGAGACATCTAAACAAAAACTTTGGTATTGAATTCGATTAACCAATACTGCATAGTTAATTTACTTTTTACTAGATGATGTCACTTAATACGAGTATTGAAATATGAACGTTTTTTGGTATGTGCCACATCTGGGACACTATGCGTTGTAGGGTTAAGCTTTATATTCAGCCTTTCTTATCTTGTACCAAAAACTTTATCACAGTTATTTCTATTAAATAGTGTCCAAGATACAGGCCTAGCCTAGTTTTGGACCATAAATACCCCAATTGTTAATTGTTTTTTTAAAATACTCACTTACTTAATTATAGCAATAGCAGTCTAGGGATAAATATTATTGTAATAACAATAAAAAAATTAGTAAAATTAAAATTTATAATGTTGTTGAATTAAATAATAATAATTTAATTAAATTCTCATAATAAAAAAAAACAAAATATCCAATTAAAACAAACAAAAAATATCATAAAAACGTTTAATTTTAAAACAAAAATTTTAATTAAAGATGACAGTTTATACAGCGGTTGCAGCAATATTTACATTATTATTTTTCTGATTATCAAACAGGTATTCTTTCAGTTTCAATTTAAAAGTAACATAATTTTAAATTGAAACTGAAGGAATACTTAACTATTTTTTATCGGTGGTGGTATATTATTCCAACACTTACTCGCTGCATATCGAAAACTACCCCTTAAACTCGCTGATCTGTGTCGCGGTATCGAGAGGTTATTAGAACATTGCCGCCGTGCCCGGTTTCTTAGCTCCCCTGTCCATGCAAGTTTATTATGAAGGTATTGCGGTGAACGTGTTAAAATTACACCGAAAAGTAGACTTGCCAAATGAAGTCTGCGTCGTGCATTCATCTTTAAAATATTGTGCTTATTCAGGAAAGGTGTTACGTGACGTTTTTATGGTATATAAAAGCAAACTCAAACAAAGGCATTTTGCAATCTTTGTATCATTCGATCTGTCCTTGCTAAAAGTCTCTGACCATATGCAATGTCAGTATAGTTTAATTTAGACATTACCAGAGACTCAATCAACAACATTCGGAAAGCCGGACTTAAATAAGGGCAAGCTCTGTACAAGACTTTCAACCTGTAAAAGCAGTTGCGAATGCACTCTGCAACGTGCTTCTCGAAGCGTAAATCTACATCGATTATGAGACCAAGATTACGCGCCTCATATACTCGCTCAATAGTTTGGTTCATAAGAGTTAAACGACAGTCGCTAGGTGAAATTGCATTTAATTGGGCCCTTGTGCCAAACTACATATACGTTGTCTTGGTGGGATTAAGTACGAGGCAGTTATCTTTGGACCACTGTACAATGTTTTCCAGGTCTTAATTTATGGCTCTCACCACACTTTCATATTCTTGAGGTTTAAACGAAACATAAACCTGAGTATCATCAGCATAGAAATGATAGTTACATTTCCTTATTTTGTTAACTAGATCTGCACAATATAATATGAAAAGTACTGGTCCTAATATGTATCCTTGTAAAATTCCTCTTTCCACGCATCGCTTTCTTGAAGTAACACTGGTACCATCAAAATTTTGGAGATCAACGTATTGTTTACGGTTATACAAATAGCTAGGGAACCACCTCACCATGTCGATACTAAATCCGTAAAAAGACATCTTCGAAAGAAGTAGCGGCTCATTTATGCAATCAAATGCACGTGAATAATCAAGTAACACTAAAATCTTGCACATACCATCATCATGAGCAGACAAAATATTGTCTGTCACTTCTAATTAAGCCGTAGTAGTACTACGACCCTTTCTAAAACCAGACTGAACATCAGGTAGGATACAAACTTTTTCCTAATATTTAGCTCTTATTTAGCTTCAATCGGAAGAGTGGAGTATCCTATCACAAGCATTATTTAGCTTAAAAGGAGACTCCAAATGCAATGTGTAATCCTATAAATTGTAGAAAATGAAATAAACATTTATTATTTATTTATTACTTATAGCTAACTGCGAACACACCACATTCTCCAGTAATTTGGAAAGTACGGGTAGTATGTTGATCGGTCTAAGGTCTTTGGTGTCACTAGCATTTTGTTGTTTTGGCAGCGGTCGAACTCTAGCAATTTTCCACGAATCAGGAAAGATTGCAGTAAGCATTGACGTGTTAATGATAGCTGTCAACAAATCCTAAGTTAATGGTAGTGTCATGAGAACCATATTATTATTGATATTATTATGTCTGGCTTTAGATTTTATGCTTCTCAAAATATTTGCCACTTCAGTTTTAAAAACTGGCTTCAAACAAAACTCAGTCATTATGTCTAGTGAATTTGAAATATGTTAAATAACTAATAGAAACCGCGTTGTCTCCTGGTACGTTTAGAAAACTGTCACAAATGGTATCAGGGTCATTCAAGTGCGAAGGTAACTCTAGAATTTCTTTAGGAGGAAGCAATTTTGACTTAAGGTTTTCCCACAGAACCTTAGAGACCCTTATATGACTGTTTAAATTGTGGTCGAAATATGCTACCTTTTCGTCAAATATTGATTTATTTACCAAGGCCTTTAACTCCTTATAGTACGTGAACTTGCTATCTTGTTTATTCTTGCGGTAATGAGATCATCATCATCATCATAAACTTTATATTACTCCTATCTTCTATCTCCTCTATCCACGGGTTAGAATTCTCCCTGAGCACACATTTCTTCTCTGGTGCATGCAAATCCATTTGCAGAAGCAAGCTAGGTGGGCGAAACAAGAGAGCAAGTTGAGTGAAGAGAAAAGGACACCGAGGTGTGCAGGATGTGGCATATCAGCGCTTGTGTCCCGGGGCCTTCCTTGCCCAGTAAAGTTCAAGGGAATGTAACGGCTACGGTGAGTGCGGCTACTACCAAAGATTTTGCAAAACTAAAGAATTCCAACAAAAAACGGAAGCTCGCCCGAAGTCCGAAAGGATAGGGTGACTGTGGCAAGAGACAATGTAGGCGTTCGCTGGGAAATGGGATGTGCAGTATATATTTGACATGAACGACGACGCAGCTATAAAAGGTGAGATAGATATCTTTTGATACATCGGTCAAACGAGCTATGCCACCCTATCGGAGAGTTCCAGTCTGTAGGAGTAAATGCAACAGTGCAACGAGGGGGAGCACGATGATTTGGTTCACATCAAGTAATTCAGTAATCTCATTCCAGTTTACGCCTACGCGCCTTCCAGATGCTGTTCAAAAATCGGTATTGAAATATCTTTTAAAGGTCTGAATGATACCGTTTTGGCAGCGAATTTGGTTCGTTTCATATTAATTTCACATGAAACAAGTGCATGTGCGCCCAAATCAGGTATCATTTCAATTGTCCCTGAGCGCGTTCGCGTATTTGTATTTTTCAAATCGGACCAGTAGTTCCTGAGCTCAGTGCGTTCAACCAACCAACCAACCAAACAAACTCTTCAGCTTTATATTAGTATAAGATATAAGATACAAAATCATTTTCAATTATATTTCTTAATATGTTAACAGATACATTTCCTAGACAATAAGAATCATAGTAGCTGAATTTTGAAGTAAAATCCAGAATATAATTAACAAGTAAACAACATACAATTATTTTTAAATTACAATAAAATTAATTCTTAGTAGCTGCATTATAAATTGTACTAAGAATAATAAGCATGTGAAATTTAAAATATAATAACAACAATACATTCTATTTGTACCTATTAATAATGTTTTCAAAAGTGGAGCAAAGTAACAAATAAATAAAATTTGGTAGCAAATAAAACCGATACAAAACAAACTCATTGGTCGCCAAAAAATCGTGTTATATCAGATTCTGAAGAAACTGTATATGCCGGTTTGCCCACTTTCATACGTGTAAGTATACGTCCATCCTTGGTCCATGTATACTTCCACTCTAAACGATTCGGAACTTGACGTGCTTTTATGAATAACTCCCTGTTTATTTTTCTCAGACGCTCATTAATATAAACGCGACTGGGCGTACCTGGCACTCCGATATCTCCAGTAGACAGACCGCGCCGTGAACGCGCAGCACGCAGGACAACATCACGCGTAGCGCGTCTCGCCTACCGAACTGCAATAATTCGCGGCCGCAGCGCACTGTCTGTACGGTCTCTCAGCACGCTGCCAACACGCTTCACGTCGACTACGTCATGTTCTTCGAGTCCTATCCCAAGTTTCACGACAATAACATTAAACAATTGTGTCGGGCTTTCTCCTTTCGTCTCTCTAACGCCAGAAATCTGTATATCGTTGAGAAAGGCCTCCTGATCTCACTGATTAAATTGCTGCTTAAGTACGTTGATTGTTAACTCCAGTTGTGCCAAACGTGGGGCCTCTGGCTGACTCAACTTTTCTTCAATTACACCAATGCGACCCTTCAAAAAATCCACTCGTTCATTAAATTCTTTGACGGTTTCTTTGAGCCCGGCTATCTCGTCTCTAAATTCTCGAAATTCGGTCCTCAAAGCACCATTTTAATTTCTGAGATTTCGAATTTCCATTGATAAAGTATCTTGTGCGTTACTGTGTAAATCGACTTCTTTTGTCTAATGTTCACTTGTAGGTGCTGCGGTTACCTTCCTAGGAATATGAAATACGTCACCTCGGGATTCACACGAATTCACTGCCAGGACAAAGGCGCTGTTGTTGAAGCAGGCAAGTTAGCGCATGTACTATGGTAGGCCCTTGCGCATATCGTACATTTTATACAGTCATTTGTGGCTATGAACTTGTCGCATGTTTAACATTGCGCCATTTTTGGAATATAATTAATATTTAAATTAAAATATTCAAAATATATTCAAAAAAGTTATGGGTGAGCCAAAATCGTTATGGGTCTGCGACCAGGAATCGGACCCAGTGTAAATGCGTGACCGCGTTCACTTGCACTAGACCACACAACCACTGATAACTGAGTTCAAATTAGTTGACTATGTTCAAAGTTTACTATTGTTTATTTTAAAACAGATATCGTTCACATTATTTTGTAATAGTGGGTAAACTAAAACTAAGTTCAACACTTACACAAAATTGCACTGAACTGTCACTTATAATGATTTTCAGTTTTTGTTTTAGGTAAATATACACTTTTGTCCACACTTTATCGCTTTGAAAATCGTCACAAACGCGAAGTAAAGTGTTTGTTTAAACTTTAAACTAGTTATTAGCTCTGCATTTAGAAAATTTACAACATTTTGGAATTTATTTTACGGAGCAAAAATAAAACACGGCCTATGTTGTTACGAGCGTATTCACCTTTTTCTGAACATCTTTCGGTTGATATTTATTTTAAATTGTCTTTCGGGATATATACCACGTACCTTTGTTTGGAGTAACCGATATTTCGGCACTGTTGCAGGCGCCATGTTCACGGATGTACTGACTCAGTGCATCCGTGAACATGGCGTTACTCCAAACAAAGGTACGTGGTATATATCCCGAAAGATAATTTAAAATAAGTATAAATGACCACGAAAGTTTAAATTCCTATATTTCGGTTGATATGATGATAAACACAACAGTTTTTCAGTCATGATAATAAACGAAACTTACCTTTACTATCAGTATTTAAACAATGCGTGTGTCCTATGATGGGTAGTTTTCCCGGCAACACAGGGGGTAAAGCGGGAGCGTACGACTCCTTAACACGACCACGAACCAAATTTACAACATAGACAGTCAAAAACAAACTAAATAGTACGATAGCCAACATTTTGCAGTTATTCTAACAAACAAGTTCCTTTCAGACACAATCTTCTGTTTATATAGATCTCAAGACACCGTTTGTATACACAGACCAAGGCTAACTTACATTATTAAAATAAAAAACAATAACTTTTAGATGCGCTTATTACCATAATTGCTGTAAGAAATGCAACAATTCGTGAGAATTGATGTTTGATACTTTTTATTTCTGTCAAAAAGTGCAGTCTATCATTCCTATTTGATAACATCAAGGCATAAAAACTTGTTTTAGATTTACACCTACTTACGATTTCAATGTGCTTCTCTCTAAAACTAGCACTCACATCTGTGTTTTTCTATTAACAATAATGATGTTATTGAATTCGATACGAAGCCGTTTTGTTAAGTTCCGTTTTTATTTCATTTTTCAATTGCGTTCGTTCTAATCATTGATTAAATGAAGCATCGTTTAGCTAACCATCGGTGTCTTACTCTACTATTGAATTGAAAACCGTAATACGACCTCAACGTCAAATCTGGTGATGGCGTTATCCTAAGATCAAAATATAAGTTCTATAAATGCGGTTCCAACACTGCTTCCTGGGGACAGCCTATCGCCAGCACCTTCAACTCTGTATTATAACCTAGTTTAAACTTGTTTCTTCCATCTAAGAAGAAGGTATGTGTAAATAAGGGAATAGACGTTACTGTAGCATCTACGAGTCTTAACTTTAAGGAAAACCTTTGGTCTTCACGCGTCGTCGAAAGCGCCAGAGACATCTTAGAACAAACTTAGCTCTTATTGTAATATTGATGGCATAGATTTATTTACCATACGATACATTTATCCTGCCAATGTGTTCTGTAGATTTCCTATGCATCCATGAAAGGTATTTCGAGCATTGCACTCTTGCACTTTTAATTGCGGTTTAAAAAATGTGTCAACTTCAAAACAAAGTTTGTTTCCAGGGTATTATTTTTGCTTAGTTTGACTTTCCATGATGTCCAAAACGAGTAGTCTTCGGCTTGCTGATGGGTCTTGTGATATCTTGTATACTGTCCCACAGCTGGGCACGGGCCACTTTTCACTGTGAGAGGGTCTCTGTGAGAGGGCCATCCAAGTGTGGGTGGGCAGACTTCGCATGTCTTTTGAGAACATTACGGAGAACTCAGACATGCAGGCTTACTCACGATGTTTTCCTTCACCGTTTAGCAAGCGATAATTAACAGTTATATACGCACTTAACTTCGAAAAGTTATTGGTGCGCGCCGTGGATTAGTATCGGAGACACTCTGCGTAATAGTCTGTCGGTCTTTCCACTAGGCTAATAGTAAATATTATAAGCAATGTAAATATGTATTTAATATTAAGGTTATTTCAACTTTGTTCACGTATTACACGGGGCGAATAAAGTAGACCTCTTTTGGGTTCCTCATTTCATCTTGGAAGAAACTTACCAAGTTGATATCTTTCAAGTGAAATAATTATACATATATAAAAAGAGCAATTTGTTTTTTATTTACATTGTTTCACCAAGGACACCTAGGTGATCACAGGCGACTTAAATAAATTCATCTTCAGGGCATTCCTCGTCAAACTGGCGTGAGATCGGCTCTGGCGTTCCACAAGGCGGTATTCTTTCCCCACTTCTATTTTCAATCTTTATCAATCCCCTAACCCAGAATCTTCAATGCGCCTATCATCTGTATGCCGATGACTTGCAGCTTTATGCTCAAGCAAGTATTGATAACATATCTTCTGCTGTAGCCCGTGTGAACAGGGATCTTGAATATTTGCATAGTTGGTCTAAATCTTTCGGTCTGTCAGTAAATCCCAGTAAGTGTCAAGCAATAGTTGTGGGCAGTCAAAGAATTTTGAGTAGACTTGATATGACCGCACTACCGCCGATCATGTTCAATGAATCAGTTATAGAATATTGTCCAGTAGTTAGGGACCTGGGCCTACATGTAGACTCTACTCTAAATTGGCGTGCTCAGGTGACTCACGTCTGTCAAAAAGTCACCGGTACTCTGCGTGCTCTTTATCGCCTGAAAAACTTTCTACCACCCAGGACCAAGACAACGCTTGTGCATACCTTAATTTTCCCCATAATCGACTATGGTGATGTGTGTTATTTCGACCTGAATGCAGACCTTCTCAATAAAGTTGACCGTCTTCTCAATAACTGCATTCGATTCGTCTTTAATCTTCGCAAGTATGACCATGTGTCTACTTATCGCTCCCGTTTGAAATGGTTACCTATCCGTCAACGCCGTAGTATGCGTGCCCTCACAACACTATACTCTATCCTCATGTGTCCTAACCCCTTATTTTAAGTATCTACATTCCAACCACGACAGAACGTTACGTTCTTCTAACAATCTACTTCTTCTCTGTCCGACACATAACTCTGATTTCCTTCATTCTTCTTTTCCTGTGCAATCTATTCTTCTGTGGAATGCCCTCCCTCTGGAAATCTGGATGGCTACTAGCAGACATACATTTAAATTGGAAGTGCGGCAACTACTGCAGAACGAGTTGGCAGGATCATCACAGAGTTGACATCTCTATTGAATTGTAGTTATTATTATATATATGATAATACATCATATATATATATATATATATATATATATATATATATATATATATATATATATATATATATTTACATACCCATGTTGATATTGCGTCCTACATGGCGGTTTTTACCTATGATGTTGCGTCCGACTGACTTGTTGCGTCCTGTATACGGACGCAAGATTGACTATCTCTCAAATTCAGCCAGGAGCCATCAAAAGATCAGTAAAATGCATGGGTGAAATATTGGCATGGACGTAGTTTTGTCACGAGAGTGAATTTCGGCGTATTTTTTAGTTCCGCAGTGCGCCGCGCGAATTTTAGAGGCCGCTACGGAGAGATGTATATTAATGGCGTATATTCATTATTTAGGTTACATACATCATGCCGATAATATTGCTTCCGTAATTCTATTCAGTATAATAAAAAGTTTTTATCGATTCTAATTACCGATTTAATTGCGTCCAACAAAACGGCGCAAATACGTCGATGGCTAGTGTGAGGGGGCAGAGTTAGCACGCGAGTTGCAACCTGTTAGAGGCCCGCAGCGTAATTTTATTTACACCGTTTTGACTAGCCAGCCGGGGCGGATGCAAAAACACTTGTGGTGTGAAGTGGAAGTAAAATAACCAGCAACATGAAAAGAAGTGCCAGGTTACTTTCATTTGCAAGTTACTAGTATCATAAAGTTCAATTAAAATGATTAATAGGTAATAGGTAAATGAGTATTTTTAAGTAAATAACTTATTAAGTAAATAACTTATTAAGTAAATAACTTATTAAGTAAATAACTTGTAATCAAATTGTAAGCTGAGAGTAAATATTAAACATACATACATACATATCGTCACGCCTTTTATCCCCGAAGGGGTAGGCAGAGGTTTATTTCTACACCCACTTTTCGCCAGATATACTTTAGTCCCACGTAATAAGGGACGAGCCTATTGCCGTACCGGGCACATTTCCAGACTCCGTGCTGCTACTGAGAATTTTGTGACAGAAAAACCCAAGAACACTGCCCGACCCAGGACTCGAACCCGGGACCTCCCGATCCCACGCGCACATTTATGCCGCGAGACCAACGAGGCAGTCATATAGGGTTTGATGTCGAGTTTTCCGTCTCTACGCAAAGATGGTATTTGCATCATGTTATCTCTTAGTCGCCTCTTACGACACCCACGAGAAGATCACACGGCAAAAAATAAATATTATATTTCTTGAAAATATACCAAGAAATGTAGAGTATGTTTTGTCTACGTAACTCGTACTTCCTTCAATAAAACAATTTTTTGCTGAATTAGGTAAAGCTATCAACAAAAGCTTTACCTACATATAATTGACAATAATAAACATAACTATCAAACGATGTAACAACATTCCTTCTTTAAGTGAAAGGGTGCATTTCTAAGAAAACCTACTTTTTACCTCAAATTTTTTTACGCATATTTTACGGTTTTATTTAGCTTGACCAGTTTATTTGTTTGTTTGGGTCAAATTTACAACAAAAATATGTCTAGTGTTGTTGATTGACTTGATTGAATCGCGAAATAATTTGTAATTTTATGATTATGGTCTTAATATTGTACTTAATAACTCAGCAAAAATAAAGCTTGATGGTATTACCGATACAATTCCTTTCTTTTTGATGCTTCCTTAGTTGGGCCCCTTGATGGCCCTTGGTTACTTCCCTTGATGCCACCTTGGTTATAGGTCGCGCCACACAAGTTGGCGGATGTTAAATAAGCTACAAGCTGCGCAATATCCAATCAACGCGGAGCTTTATGTGAGGTTCAGTTAGGATTGGATATTGCGCAGCTTGTAGCTAACTTCACATTCACCAACTTGTGTGGCGCGGCCTATACGTCCCTTATTATTTTCTGGTTGCTTCCCTTGATGCCTCGCCCGATATCCTCTGGTTGTCTTTATATATTTTTTTATTTGTCTTACCTGTTATGATTATCGTGGAGTGAGTGGGTCAGTTGTCGGTGACTAATTATTTTTCACCAAAGATGACACACAACCGATTTTAATCGTGTACAAAATTCGAATAGTTCACTCGAGTTGATATATACTACTCAAAACAAAATAAGGGCCACTAAGATTATTTGCTGTACCATGAAAACAATAAAGAAAATTGTTTAACTTATGTAACTACAAAATAATGTCATTGGTTATAAATTAGGCTAACAATTGTCTAAAATAGGTCAGGAATTGCTTTTTAAGCCCATAATGAAATTGGCCATATTGAATGAAAAACATGAACAAAAGAAATCACCGAAAAAATACAAAATACTGTTCTTGTCACTTTTGTTTCTTCTTTTTAGTAACGAGTATGTCCTCCTCTCTTAGCAATACACTCCAGAAGCCTTGTGTGCATACTCTGAATCAAATTCCTAATTTTTTCATCTGGAATCTCTTCCCAGGCACGTTTTAAAGCGTTAAGCGTTATATATTTTTTTTAATTATTCTTAATTTTTCAAAAACAGCTCAGCTGATTTCGATAAAATTTGAAAGGGACCATCATTGAAGTATGACCTATGAAAAAAAGAACCATTGAAAACGGTTCCTTATTGGCGGAGTAATCCGCGAAATAAATATACAAAAAAACATACAGTTTAATTGATAACCTCCTTCTTCAAGTGGATTATAAATCAAATAACTTTGACTTGCAATATAATTCTTAAACTACTAGTACGATTTAAAAGAAATTTGGAAATGTACCTCGTCATACGATATTCTCTTAGTTAGGTATTAAACATTCAGACGTCTAGGTTATCCATATGGGCTAAATTGCACCTGGAACCCGACATCCTAAGATCGGAGATAGTAACGGCCATTGGATCGTTAAAAACTAACAAAGCGCCAGGTCTGGATCAAATTACAGCTAAAGTGTTGAAGGCTCTGGGTGAAAAAGGTGTTGACACACTGCACAACATCTGCAACCACGTATAGTGGAACGGCAAGTGGCCCAAGGCCATAAAAAAGGTTCGATCAAAAAATGTGACAATTATCGCACACTCGCTTTAATTTGTCACGCAAGCAAAGTCCTGTTAGACATCATAAACAACCGGGTCCGGTATTATCTTAAGTGGCAGATCCCGCAAGAACAGGCCGGTTTTGTCAGGGGAAAAGGCACGCGTGTACAAATATTAAACGTCAGGCAAATTGTGGAAAAATGCTACGAGTTCGACACACCTGTCATAATGTGCTTCGTCGACTATAGTAAGGCATTTGACTGTGTCAACTGGGACTGTCTATTTTTATTTATTTAGGTTTGCTAACAATTGTAACAGTCATACAAGCAAATATTATAAACATCTTACGATCTAGAGTAACAGTTACATCCAATTATAAGCAAACACCACTTCCACTTACAATAACAAACATAAGTAAGTATTACTAATAACAAGTTAAAAAAGTACGGATTACAGTTCAGTTTTTTTTTTACATAGCATACCTTTTCCTGATACAAAAATTCGCCAAGCATACAGAAATACATTTATAAGAAAGTATTACATTTTATAATTTTGCGATATTTAGTAAGAGAATCAGCAAATATATGAACACCGTGATTGCAGAGGTTAAGTAGCTTGCACATGCGAGGGACAGGAGAGGTAGAGCCTGAAACAGTTTTTCTGGGTGGCGGATAAAGGAGACTGATGTATACTCTAGGATATTTGTATGGCACTCTAAAATTTATTCTATGAAGGAGTTGTGTACAGTAAATTTTTCATCAAGTTTCCATTCTGTATTTTTTAAGTTTATCCTAATAAGAAACCATTCTTGGGAAACGCGGGGGCGACAAGTGCCACAGAAATCTTTTTTGAATTCTTTCTAGCCTGAAAATATGAACGGCATAATGCGGTCGCCAAACTACACTACAGTATTCTAAACGACTTCTGACAAAACTATTGTATAACAAAAATGTTGTATGAGGCTTGCGAAAATCCTTTCCATTTCTTACAATATAGCCCAGAGATCTAGATGCTTTCCTAATGATCATTTCCAAATGCGGTACAAAGGTTAACTTTTTGTCTAACAAAAAGCCTAAATCTCTAACACAATCACATTCATTTAATTCTACGCCGTTGATCGAGTATTTTGATGTTATTTGGTCAATCTCACGAGTAAACTTCATAAACTGACATTTATTTGGATTCAATAGGGTAGTTTCCAGGCTCAAAATAATTACACTTTATTTAGTCCGTATTTTAGATTAGAAAAAAATATTGGATACATATTTTTTTCTTTTTTCGATTAAATAAAAGATAACAAAGATATAGCCCATTAAAGTTACGTGTGACGTCATCTAGTGCGAAAAAATGCAGCACGGCGTGACGTTATACGCAACTTTAATGAGCTATATCTTGGTCATTTTTGGTTTAATTTACAAATAAAAAAATACGTATCGCTTATTTTTGAATAATCTAAAGGACGGACTTATAAAAAAAATTGTCAACTAGCCATTGTTATGACACCATATAGACAACGAATCCAGATCTTTCTGAAGAAGTAGGGCCTCATTAAGTGAATCTACAGGCTTAAAGATTTTAAGGTCATATGCGAATAGCAGGGCAGGGGTGAAAGCAGTCCGGCAGGTCATTGATAAACATATTAAATAATAATGGCCCTAAGTGTGATCCTTGAGGCACTCCTGAAGTTATGGAGCGTGTGGATGATTTGAAGCCATTCAATACAACCTTGGAGTCTCGATAGCTTAAGTATGATTTTATCCACTTGTAGATTGGTCCACCAAATCCGTACATACATAATTTTTCTATGGAGGGTCTTATCAGAACTGGGTGTACCTCATCACTTGATTGCACTTCTGCAATCTTTATATCACAAGAACCAAAGTGTGGTGAGGATAGACAGTACGAAATCTAAACCATTCAGTTTTGAAAAAGGAGTTTGACATGGCTGCGTCCTTTCACCCATCCTATTCAATATAAACGGTGAATATACAATGAGGCGTACTTCCGATAGCTGGGGGGGAGGCATCACCGTTGGTGGACGCAAAATCTGTAATTTGCGTTATGCAGACGACACCGCCTTGCTAGCGTCAGATGACGCCGAGATGATCACCTAACTGGATAGGATGGAGCGCATCAGCAGTGAACTAGGTCTCTCTATAAACAGGTTCAAAACGAAGATCACGGTCATAGATCGCATAGGCAAGCTTGAGCCCACTGGGTCACTAAATTTAGAGACGGTTAACAGCTTTATATACCTGGGTTAAAGCATTAGTAATAATGGTTCTTGTGAATCTGAGGTGCGAAGAAGGATCGGGATGGCAAAAGGAGCCATGACACTGCTGTCAAAGATATGTCAAGAATATCTCTCTGAAAACCGAGATCAATCTTGTATGCACTCTGGTGTTCTCCATATTCTTGTATGGCGCAGACACATGGTACTTGAAGAAAGATGACCGTGATCGCACTGATGCTTTCGAGATGTGGTGCTGGAGGAAGATGCTGGACATCCCCTGGACAACACACCGCACGAACGTATCGATCATACAGGAGCTCAAGATCCAGACGAGGCTTTCCACCATCTGCCTGCGCAGAGTTCTAAAGTACTTCAGGCACATTGCGAGGAAAGACAGTGGTAACTTGGAAAAGTTAATAATCACTGGCAAAGTGGAAGTTAAAAGACCGAGAGGCAGAAGCCCGATACGTTGGATCGACCAGATCCGCACGACTCTTAACACCACGGTATCGCGTACCGTGGTGTTAAGAGTCGTGCGGATCGCTCTCCACTCAGCAGCAGATAGGAATAGATGGCAGGAAGTGGTCCGCAATAGACTGTTTCCACGAGGTGGTCACGACTCTCAGCATTGAGGAAACCGACGCGAGAAGAAGGTTATCCAATCTCGAGTAAATAGGTAGGCAGGTATCTTCTGCGTTAGTGTGCTACAACCTCGACAACATATTTGCTTAACATCAGGCAGTACGTAGTACATCGATATGGTTAGAACAAAAATGCCAACTCAATTATGACTGTAATAAACTTTTTTTATCCTGGATAACGCTCGTATTTAATCAGGGTGCACGGCATTAAACCCAAAAAAGTCGAGCAAAAAAGCTCAGTCGTTAGTTTTACTTTTACCGAAGCCATTCAGGCCATTTTCAAGTCTCTGTAACTTCGTTCTGGATAAAGCTAGACATCTGAACATTTCATTATCAAGAGAAAATCTTTATAATAATAGTAGATTGTATGACAAGGGAGCAAAATGGTATTTTTACGGCGAGGGCGCTACTTTGAACCACGAGCGAAGCGAAGGATTCTAACGTAGAATCCTGAGCGCAGCGAGGGATTCAAAATACATTGCCCGAGGAAAAAATAATTTGCTCTCGAGTCATATACTCTACTTTCCATCCTCTTTCTATGAGAAAATAAATAAGAGACGGTGTTATGTAATTAATGAATATATTTAATAAAATTAGACGTGTGAATATAAGTTAAAACAATTACAAATTTATATTTTCCTCTTTCACAACTCGACGTAGAACTTTATTTTGAACATTATTTTTGCAAAATTCAATAAAGTATGTACCTACTGATTACGAGAACAGAATCGTAATTCGCGCGCTGTTTTTTTGTTAGCGCGGGTCACGCCCGTGCAGCCAACACATACAAGCCAGTTATTTACACAATTTACGTTTGATTTTTATGAATGATATACGTTCCAAATTCAAATCACTTTTCCGCCCGCTAAAAAGTGCTTAACAGAAAAGAGCTATTTTGCTCCAACTAAAAGAGGAACAAAGCGACACTTTTCGAATAGAAGGGATAAAAAATATATTACAGAGTTTCATCCAAATCGAACTAGTACTTTAAAATTATTGATTGTCACACTCACTCAACGGTCTTCATAAAATTCTAAGGTATTTCTAGCAGACATAGGTACAAGCTTGTAATTTTGATGATCATTATCATTAAGCCTAAAAAAATCCTTAAACCTTTAGGAAAAATTCAAACAAATGTACTTTTTTTAATTTTGGTCTAGTTTTCATATTTTAGAATCTACACAAATAAGTTTGTGAACCTTTGTAGTACGCGGATTAGGTATTAATTACTCCACCAAGATAACTTTGCGGTTTAGAATTCGGAATTCAGTTTATATCCCTACTAGATTCAAATATTTTTGGCTATCTAGAAGTACTCGTAGGGTAAGATCAGGGTAGGGAACGGGCAAGCGAAGGGACCGGCGAGGAGCACGGGTGGAGGTGCATAAGTCGCGGCCCGGGTGGAGGGCATAGGTTGGGGTTCACAGGTTGTGGGTTTACGGGTGGGAGTTTACGGGTGAGGACAAGGGTGGGGGTTCACGGGTGGAGTACATAAGTGGGGATGCAGGTGCGAACTCATGGATGGGAGTACGGGTAGGTGTTCACGGGTGTAGGCACGGGTAGGGGTTCACGGATGAGGGCAAGTGTAGGGGTTCACGGATGAGGCCAAGGGTGGGGGTACACGGGTGAGTGAGGCCATGGGTAGTGGTTCACTGGTGATGGCACGGGTTGGGGTTTACGGGTGAGGGCACGGGTGGGGGTTCACGGGTGTGGGCACTGTTGGGAGCACGGATGGGTACGGATGGAGCTTCACGGATGGTGGTCACGGTGGGTGCAGGGTAGAATAATACCCCATGAGGAGAGATGTTTCATAAAGACCATCACTAGCAAAAAGAAGTTAGATTTCAACAAAAACATTACATGTAAAAAGAACAACAACTTGAGCAACAGTTCTTCAGTATATAGTTGTGAGATCAAATATGGCAACTAATGGTAGGTACTATTCGAAACGGTCATGACGGCTGGAACACGAGAGGTTACGGTATCGATACATATATCAGTTTAGGAGGAAGCAGCATTCTCAACACAATATATGGACTATATACAGAAAAAATATTCGGTATCAATATAACCTCTAATGTAGTAGGAAGTCATTTAATTAATGGAATGCTTATATTAAATACAGGAAAATATACGGATGCGATATAAACTTAAATTTAGATGGATGTAGGATAATCTGTAAAACACATAGAACATATTCAGAAATATACAGTGCGTCACATTATTTCCATCATGAACGGACGCCAGAAACCAGCGAGAATTATTTGAAATTGAATATCTTCATTTCATGTTTAATCAAAATTTCTTGTTGATAATTGAATTCACATGACTAAAGTGTACCTATATTCGCACAAATAACAATTGAAATCTCATTGACAGTGGTGGACGCCACAAGGTTCTACTTTGAAATGACGCAAGAAGTCTTCCGCGATTTAAATATATATATATATATGATTATATTTATATAATGTATATATATAAGTGCGTGTGTGTATGTATATAGCGTATTCTTATTTATGAATATTATTTATATGTTTATATATTTTTAGCATAAATTATCTTTATATATACCTATATATTATCTTGATTAGTTTTACTTAATACGAAGAATTGTCCTTCTCTACCTATAGTAACTTCAATTTACACCTACTTTGTTCAATCTCTGCACCACCCAAAAGGTAGACTGGTAGAGAATGCCTTAGGCATTAAGTCCGCCTATACATATATCTCTACAGTGTATGTATGAAGTTTAATAAATAAAAATAAAAATAAATAAATTTATAGACATACATTATAAAAATCATAAAATAAAATTTAGTGTAACATAAACGCACAAAAACCTTATAACAATGCAGATCATGCTATGAGACTTCGTTTAAAAACAGGATATTAATCTAGACAACAATTGCAAAAAGAAAAATCCTAATAATATGTCCAATAGCTCATTCCATTTGGTATGACTTGTAGAAAAACATATTTTTATAATTAATTATCACATCAAACATTGTATGTAATTGTTTTTAACAAAATAAGAATGATAAAACGATTTTAGTCAAAAATTTAAAAATATAATTCTGAAAGGGTTGGAAATTTAAAACAAGGAAGTTCCATTTCCAAAACTCTATCTATATTATCTATTTACTGGTTCTCTAACAAAGAATTACATTCTGAAAAGAATTATTACAATAGTTGGCCTACACAACACGTACATATAATTACTTTTTACTGTTCCTACGGAATATATGTATACCTTTGTTTTGAGTAACCGATATACGGTACGTGGTATAAATCCCGTAGGAACAGTAAAAAGTTATTATAATGACCACGAAAGTTTAAATACCTATAACGTACATATAATTTACGAACAGGTAATTTGAATAGAACTCTTAGGTATAAACCATACTAAACAAATGTATAAAGTTTATAATGATAGGTACATTATATATAATATATATAATGTACCTATCATTATAAACTTATTATTATTAACTTAGGTAAGTAAGTATTTCATCTCAAAGTATCACAAGAACATAATTTAAGAATTTCAGACGAGTTAGGTTAACCCTAACTATTTAGTAGGGAGTGGAGTAGGTATTTGCGTTTCCGAAAAGAATTAAAAAATAATGGAGAAGTAGGAAATAATAATAGGATAATCCTTCGAGGATATTCACACGAAGTCTAATGCACGATCAGTGTAAATTGGCATTGCGTCGATATGGTTCACAAAAGTTTGTCAATATGAATGTGCAGGTTTGTGATGACTGATACCTCTGTTATTATGTTTTTCTGAATACTGTAATTGGAATGATATGTTCTGATCTTTCAGGCAAATCCTGTGTGGTAGCACTTAGTGAGGCTAAGGTAGATTTTAATGGGCATACACCATTGATTCAATGTCAATGTTTGCCTAGCATTGCTATCATTAGAAATAAAGCTGCTTAGTTAAAAATCATCTGCGTGTGACGTAAGCATTTTAATATGTGTGATATGTCGTTGATCAATTTAAGTATATTGTAAAATAATGGTCTTGAGTTGGATCCTTGAGGCATTCCGAAAGTCGCAATATACGGGTCAGATTATTCTCCGTCCACGACGACAATACAATTTCTTTAAGTGAAATAGAATTTACACCATTTTCATGTGGATACAATAGTGACGATCCAGATTTACAAATTTAACATTTTATACATAACATTTGATTTTAATTTAACCGATTCGGCCCAATCCTGTGGCATCTTCGCGAAATCCCTTTTAATGCACCTCTACGGCGCCCATGGAACATATTTCTACCTTTTCAGAATCATTTTTTTTAATTATTACCGAAAATATAAAAACATTTTATCGTTTTTATTTGGTAAAAGCTATTACATACAATGTTTGATGTGATAATTCATTAAAAAAGGAAAAATTTTTTTTTGTCATTTCAAATGAAATGAGCTATGGGACATATTTTTAGGTGTTTTTTTTATATTTAATACGTTTTTGCACTTGTTGCCTAGATTAATGACCTGTTTAACGAAGTCTCATAACATAAAGTCTGGTGGTCTAGGATCGATAAGGACGTTGAGTAGGCGGTAGAGAATTGCAAAGGATGCACTCTAGTTAGCTTACTAAATCCTCTAGCACCTATGAAAAGACGAGAACTATCATCTGAGCCTTGGATTGATATTGCAATGGATCTATTGGGTCCATTGCCAAATAACGATTATATTCTTGTGATTTTGAATGTTACAGCCGCTATACAGAAATCAAGATTACCAGAACTATAACGAGTTCGCAAATTATAAAATTTCTGAGAGAAGTCTTCAGTCTGCTAGGCTACCCATTATCAGTCACTACTGATAACAGTTCGCCTAGTTCGCAGCAGTTTGTTAGCGAAGAGTTCAAGTTCGAGTTTTTGTCGTGATTGTAATATTAAGATTTTAACACAGTGCCATCACAGAGAAACGGCTCAAGGTAGATTCTAGGGAAAATTGGGATATGAAAGATTCACTATAATTATGAATACTGAATGATGTACAACTCCACCCCCCATACAGTGACAGGAAAGACGGCGTCATAATTATTTTTCAAGGGAATGAACATGGATAAAATCCCTTTGTTGAAACATATAAACGAGATGGATAGTGAGATTGAAGTTATAGACAGTGACAATTTACAAAAAGAAAAGAATATGGAGACCGCAAGAGAAGAGCGGTAACGCCAGAACTAACAGAATGATCACACATGATCTATGTAGGTAGCACGGGCTGTTTCCGAAACGCCACGTCCTGGCGTGTATTTTGCGTATAAGGTCTATGTTTAAGAAATAGAAAAGACTAATAAGCTCTCAACGACTTTCTATCCTACATTACCCTTAGAAGAGCAATCATTAAAAGAGGACGTTACAAAAATGTATATATGTATGTGCGTATTTATGTATGTGCATAGAATTTACTAAATATTTTTTCCTCAGAATTCTGAAATACTGTATCGTATATACCGTAGTATAATTGCAAGAAGGGGTGTCACAGGGTATATAGCTTCGACCTATCCTTTTAGTGAAACGTATTCTATGAGTTTATCCTCTCAATTACCAAATTCACACAAAATATCCTTGGGAACTCTAAAATACTTTTAAATGTTTAATAATAAAACAATAAACACATACAAACTGACATGAAGTTCTTTAATCAAAAATGTTGAATATTTAAAAGAGCTGTACCGGAATATACCCTTTAATAGTATGTTATTTAGGATTCTTATTGCTAATCGTAAATTTGTCACTCATTAATTGGAACATCATTTGTCTGTCATTCACTTTGGAGTACAGCAAGGCTATGTATATTTCTGCGTTGAATGGTGATCTCTTGTGCTTCAACGGGTTTCACTGTGATTTCGAATTTGAGTTCCAATTTACTGACATCCGCTGTCCATCTGTACTGTCGTACTAGATGCGACAACACCACAGTCAGAAACGTTATAGCATACGTCATACCTGTAATGACAATGAATGAGCGTAAGTATAGGTAGTAACTAAAAGTAAAAGAAATGTAGTTAAATTAAATAGAATAATTTATTTGAACTGTGAGTAGATTTGGATGAAGTCTGGATGCTGGCCTCTATGTTCAACATGAAGGAAGCAAAATTTCTAAAGCTACATTTATGAATTTAAGTTCGAGCTAAATAGCTTTTCTTATAATAATTATATAAAAAGGGCTGTGTTATAATATTTATGAAAGGCTTTGAAAGGCAACAATATTACTGTGTGCCTGCTGATTTGGAAAAGCAAGATTTAAACAAAATCTTGCTTTTCCTAATCATAAGGCACTTCTGATTAAACCATTTTTGCACGTAAAAAGCTAATTGCATCACGTTTGCATCCAAAACTTACACGCCTTGGAACCCGAGATCCGCTTACGGGTCTAACCAGATATGACTGAATATCAACTTTTCCACAGAGCGACTGCCGTCTGACTGCCGCAACCCAAAGGGATAGCGATATAACATGGTTTAGAACAGTATCAATTTATTTGAGGCTACTGACTAACGACCGTCCAAGACCTTCATGACAGCCGGGGCCAACGGTTAAACGTGCCATCCGATGCACGGGGCAAGCAATAATTAATAATTTAATACGCACTTAACTTCGAACACTCATTGGTGCGCGCTGTGGATTCTAACCCGATACCCTCTGCATGGCAGTCCAATGGTATCTACACAAGGCTATCGCTGCCTCAAACAAATAAGCTAATTTATAATATATTATTCATGATTATCTTTTGGCAAATGTGCGGCAGGAATCAGTCACTTTACTTGTTGATATTATTTATAGAGGCCTTACAGAAATAACGGTAGGAATATGATGATGACTTGTGAGAGATACAAACGGAAATAGCTAGAAATAGCACATAGGTACCTGGACAAGATCTTTTTCCAAGACCGAAACCAGAGAAGCAGTTAGTATTTCTTGGAAGTGTGGCAGGATCTAGCCAACGTTCTGGTTTGAATTGATCAGCGTCAGGACCCCAGGCTGCGTTGTGGTGCAAGCCAAGGATAAGAATAGCGCATTGACTGTTAGCCCTCAATGTATAGTTCTCTGGAAAATATTAAAGTAACAATAGCAAAAATAACGTCTAAATACAATAGGAGAAGAAGAAATCTGATGATAATCCGTTATAATAATTAGGGCACATGGCCGGCAAAGGAGCAGATGGATTGCGCAATGGTAAGCGATTACTGCACGCAATGGACACAAGCAATATCAGAGGAAATGCGTTGGCGCCCTTTAAGGAATAGGAGGAGGAGCGGGATGAGGAAGAAGGAAAAGAAGATGGAATTCTCACCAAGCGAAACGTTAATGCAATCCAAGGATACGTTATAAGCCAATGTCATCAAACCATAATAATAAAGTTCAATGATCCATACATTGAAAAGAAATCAAAAACCACTAGTTTTAAGTTGTCTGAATTTGATCACTGTATACTTGTATCAATTTGTTTTTCTGGTGTACAATAAAGAGATTCAATCAATCAAATATCACTTTAATATTGGCAACCTTGAAGCATTGGCAAACCTACTAGAACGCTTCATATTTGGGCATAAAATAAAAATATCTTAACGAGTAAGTTACTTACTAAGATTAACTTCTTTGTCTATATGTCTCAGTACTACAGGAGCAGTTGGTATCACTCGTAGAGATTCTTTTATCACTGATTTTGTATAAACCAGTTTCCGCAGGTCATCTTTATTCACATCTCTGTCTTCTCCCAGTACTTCAATAAGTCTGAGAATACATAAATGTGTGGATATTGAATTAGACTTAAACCTATTAGTTTTCTAAGGTTTAAATTTTTTTAAATAATATGTTTTTACAAATGTTAATCAATTTCCGTATAAAATAGTGCTGAATAGTGCTGCAGTATGCATGCAGCTCTTTGGTAGTAATTTCTTGTTTGAAGCCTACACAGCACACAGGTAGACAATAAAAATATATAATTATAGATACTGTTAATACTAACTCCAAGTACATCTTTTCCTGTACAGCAGGATAGGTGCCCAAAAGTACTGTCATGTGCAATAGCGTGTACAGGGTTG
The DNA here is from genome assembly GCA_944739405.2 of Euclidia mi. NCBI lineage: Eukaryota > Metazoa > Arthropoda > Insecta > Lepidoptera > Erebidae > Euclidia > Euclidia mi. The sequence continues at coordinate 28,624,771 of OX123203.2, forward strand.
TTTCGAAAGCAGCTAATATATTTGTATCCATTTCTTCCCTGATTTCGTCGTCTGTGAGTAACCCATCCATATACAGCTCAATTAAATTGTCCACAAATGACTTGAATGGCAAGTCTGAAAAAATATCCATACGGTGTCAAAAGACCAAAAATCAAGTCGACATCCATTCGCTTTGCACTTCATGCCAAGTATGCCTAACCAAAAATAAAACCCGGGAAACGAAAATAAAATTGGGTTAAAAAAGTGTATGTGGTGCAATGTAAAGCGCGCGCTCGAGTTACCTTCCTACCTATCCATTGGTGCATTGCACATAAATAGGACAAATTGGTGCGTGAACTGCATAATTAGAAAAAATATGTAGTGACTTTGAGCCTATAATATCTACTGAAGCAGTAATTTCCCAGGTAAGGTGTCGAGATAAAAAATGATCGTTATGATTGGCAGTATATAATATGGGATTTTAATTTTCGTTAAGGATCTTTTTCAAAAATATGTCTGTAGATGGGAAAGGTACCGCTTATCTCTATACGCCTCCTTGCGTCGTATTTCTCAGTATTAAGGGTCGTTAAGTCCCTTCTGCATCACTCTCTTGCATTGTCTTTCTCTGATAGTTTCTAACTTCGGCACTTCTCACACAGTCAGAGTGCTGGTGCGGATCTGGTCAAACTAATATATTGGGCTGCGTCCTTGAGGTCTTTCCCTGTATCCACTTTGTCGATAATAATGCGCTCTTCGAAGTATTCTAGGACCCTGTGCAGGCACTAGAATCACAGACTAGACGTAAGGAGATATTGAGTTTTAGCGACATAAAGACTTAAGTACAAAAAACTGTCCAGTTCATTACGGAACATCTTTCTCTACCACCACATGTCATTGCGTTTGTAGTCTGACTGACAAATTCGTTCCTGAGTGGTATTTTGTTTTCGACTCCGTTTCTGCTCGACTTCCTTCTGAAGCCTGTTGATTCATCTTCAGGCGAAACTTTGGTCGCCAATTTTGCACTGTTAGTCAGTCATGAGAGATGGAGCTTTCATGGGAAAAAAGCGCGGTGGACTGTCACAGCCAAAAACGAAAAAGACTGAAGTGCAAGTCCTTCCACGTCCTTCTTTCAGAGGGTATATAGAATTTCACTGTCAGTGATTAGTCTACTCTGGTTCCCTCAGTAGTGATGGGCTAGTTATCATCACCCAATCTCAGCTTTGACTGTTTAACGGTTTGGGTATGTAGCACGTTGAGCCGTGGGTTGGTCTTGCGACCAAGTTCTCTCCAGTCGTACCGCATGTGGCATCCTATCTAAACGTGCACTTATGTTTGCGCATAGGTACACATGTGCACTATAATATATCCCGAGCAGTTTGCTAGTCTCATATGAGACTAGCCAACTGGGTTCCTCCTTTCTCATTCGTGCTTGGGACGAACAAAGGCCCAGTCCAAGAGTTCTAAATTACACAGCTGAAAATTTAAGATTCTGAATGCTGATTAGCAAGTGATTTCACGAAGTTAAAATTTAATTTATCAAATTACGGTACCTTCATTGCTTACGAATTCGGATTTAACAACATTGTTGCCATTTTTCATTGCTGCTTTCTTTTGTTGAATAACCTGCAAAAATAAGTTATTTTTATTTTTATTCACAAATAGTCTCTATTTCACTAAATCTCTGCTAATGTTATAAATTCGAAAGTGTGTATGTATGTATGTGTGTATGTATGTGTGTGTATGTTCCGTTTTCACGCTATAACGCTAAACCGATTTTGTTGAAGTTAAATAAAGTCATATATTGAACCATGGAGACGGACATAGGCTACTATAAGTTGCAAAAAATAAACTGGAGGGATTGTAGGGAGGGTAGATGTTTGTAGGGCACAAATCTAGCTGTTGGAAGTAAGAGCGCATGCGCTGTAATAATTGAGTGCGCATGTGCGATCTGTCATGTGTGTATTGTATATATATGTCAGTACTATTATGACAGCTCTATGGCAATCCATGGTCAGTACTGTCGCATCGTACATTTTATCAAAATAAGGTAAATTTTAGAGTATGCGTACAGTAGAGGAGATTTGTGTTACCCCGAATATAACGCACGCGAAGCCGCTGGCAAAAGCTAGTTATTTTATATTATCTGCAACTAACTCAAGCCTACAAATGTGGCTACTGAATGTGATCCAAAAGAGATACTCTTTATTTTTTGTGATTAAATCTCCTGTATCGGGATAGACATACAAATGCAAAGTTTGTTTTGTAAATACATACATAATATACATAGAAAAACTTAGCCAAAAAAAATAAGTTACATACATCTTCCCGCACACAAATGTTTAGCTTAATCGTATAAATTGAACCCGCGACTTTCAGCATGGCATTCGAATACACTCACGCTGCGCCACGGAATTTTGAGAATATTAAGTACCTGTATGATCAAGCTTTGCTCAGCATTATAAGAAGGGGTTGAGTCTCGGGTTGTCTCGTGTCTCAAAGTCCCGGGATTTTGAGATTCAGCATTTATTTACGTGATAGTACTGAGGTACTTTCGCGTAAATAAATGCTGAATTCACAATAAATGCGTTTGCTGCGCCGCGCCGCCACTTTTTTTTTTGTGACGTTTGATTGATATTGTGTCTGTGTCAGGTCAACCCATATATCCATTTGGACATTTTTTTCTTGTTGAGATACCTACAGTTGTCGAAATTGTATTGCTATGTTAAATAATTAAAATGTAAAAAAATAGAATTGTAGCATACACAAAATATTTTTTCGTTTAGGGATCTAACCCACAAAACTTGGCGCAGTACTAAATGGCGAAGCGTTCCCTTAAAGCACTACTGCGTACGTACAGTCAGCAATTCCTTGTTATTACTATGCTACCTATTAAGGAAGTAACTGTTCTCTGGCTGTTGATTGAATATTTTAAAGTTCCCCACGACACAGAATGTATACCTAGTGCATTTATTTTTTAGAAAAAAGAATTATTTAGACTACAATTAACCTAGATTTTTTAATTGTTAGGATTTCATTTGATGTTTCGTGACAGTTGATTTTCATCAAACATTTTATCACATTGACACATTTGGCCCCAAATTCAGGCGAGGTTGCAGTACTTTTTAAGATTTTTAAACGTCTGAAAGTCCCATGAACTATTATATTTCTAATGAATAAAAATTAAACTTTAAAAGTTGAACATATCTTCTAGTAAATCGTAAAGATAGAAACACGATTTGGAATGACTGGCTCGATAAAAAAAAATGTCAAACATGGCACTAAATCACAATTTTAAACGTGTACTGCTTAGAGATTCCATAATGAATTTATATGAAAGTATTATCAATAGAAACAGCTCTTTATTTTAAAATAAATGGTAAAAACAGATTTTTTAATTTCGTTATCATTTTTCTCCAAGAAAAAAAATAGTCAAAATGTTGGCATTATATCGCTCGCCGGCTGTTCATCAGTGCCTGTCTAGGCGTGATTGAGGGCGGACGTACGTCGTTGCTCCGCAAAATCCCCCTCCACCCCCGCATTTACGTTTTCGCAAAAGTACAAAGAAATTCGTATTCCAAACTCAATCGTTCAAACCATAGGCATACTAGTAAGAAACCGTAGACAGGTTACTGACAAGGTAACCGGCGCTTACGAGTGGCACGCATCGCGAAAAGCGTACGCACACTAATATAAATATGTCAAAACGACACACTAAGAATTAGATAAGAAGTGTAAGTGAGATAGTACATCTAATCGCAAGTGCGAAAAAGAGATAAACATATGCTCTCTGTACCGACGCGCATTGTGACATCATGCCACATGAGTAAATATGTGATCATGCTGACCGTTTCACAAACAATAATTTGACTCAGATGCGACATGATCACTTTGTCTGTCTTGAGTAAATTCAATTCGCCTTAAAGTAAATTTGATTAATTCATTTAAGGTAGGGAAATAAAAAGTCGATGTGATTTATTTATAACATTTATTAAAAAAATACATTTTATTCTCCTCATTTCATTCAATGGAAACCTAAATCAGTACGTTAATATAAAAACTGTGCGCTGCGGATCCACCGTAGCCATGGCAATACCCGGTACAATACCCGGGGGTATGGTGGGTCTTATAAAGCTTAACCGTACTCCTGGCTGAAATGCTCGTAGTGTTGTACCAACGTGCTACGTGGACATTAAACTGAACAGTGTTATCTCTCGTATGATAATGACTTACTACTTACGTTTTTGTATTTTTAGACAAGCGAAGACAAGCGCTAGTACGATGATATAGAGCAACAAGGAGATAAATTAGAGAATAAAACGTTTAGGTATTACTGCTAATGGTTATAATGCTTTGTATATTATAGGTATAATCTGTGGTACTGTTGAAGACCAGTCATCATCATCATCCTAGAGCGCTGTCGGATCATTCCCACTAGTTCTATTGAACAGTTCTATGATAGAACTAGTGAGACTTTTTTTCCCACTAGTTCTATTAGCACAACTTGATGAGAAGAATAGAACTAATCAGTTATAGGAAATTTCCCACTAGTTCTATGTATGTTTTACAAGGGTAGTGTCACAACATCGCGCTCACATATCCGAATAAATATGTATGTTTAAAAATGTGTTAAACGAATGAACGTCTACAAAACAATTGAACGTCTACAAAAGAAATTTACGTCTACAAAACAAATGACTACCAGAAAGTGATCAGCTATTGATAGTGATTGCAAAAAACAGGTGCATGCGATTTTCGACCTTATTGACAATTCATGACAAACTTTGTTTTTTGTTTTTTCTCGCTTTCTGGCATTATTACGGTACTAAAATTATAAATTCGGACTAATGTCAATTAGGTTGAAAACGCATGCACCTGTTTTCTGCAATCACTATCGATAGCTGATCACTTTCTGTAAGTCATTTGTTTTGTAGACGTTCATTTGTTTTGTAGGCGTTCATTTGTTTTGTAGACGTTCATTTGTTTTACACCTTAAACAAATGAACGTCTACAAAACATATTCATTCGGATGTATGAGCGCGATGTCGTGTCACTACGGATCATTCCCAGTAGTTCTATTGAATACCCTTGTAAAAACATACATAGAACTAGACTGGGACATTTCCTATTTCTTATCCCATTAGTTCTATTCTCCTCATCAAATGGTGCTTATAGAATTAGGACAGTTCTATCATAGAACTGTTCAATAGGGCTACTGGGAATGATCCTACAAAATAGTGCAACTTGAAATTAACGAACTGAAATTAATAAACTTATTACACAACAATATTATCTGGGAGTACGGTTAAGCTTTGAAAGACCCACCATACCCCCAGGGGTACTGCCAGGGGTACGGTGGGTCGGCAGCGAAAACTGTGCAGTACAATCTACTAAGTTGTTTAATACTAAAAGGAGAAAAACAAGAACAAGTGAATGGACTTTGATCTTCCGTCAATGTTTGTAACTTACGTATTTGTATTTCTATAATAATAGTATATTGTGTTGATTCAGCCTCAAATCACTTTTATTACTTGACAAAAACACACATCAGTATTTTATTATTACGAATGTCCCATCTGGATACTTTGTTTTTTAGTCTTTGTACACGCACAATACTGCTTCTCTTTTACACTCGCTAAATGCCATTTTTTTATTCACTCTATTATTTGTGATACTGAATTTATTATAAATTGTAAATAAAACGTTGTAATACTCATGAATGAGAAGTGATTCTATAACTTTTAGTCATTTTCCTACCATAGTTTGTGCAAAATCTCATTACACACGACGGCATTTTCAAATGTAACGTACGCACACGCGAGTAAAAGAGCGAGCGCTTCCGACCGCAGCGCGTACGCGACTAAAGCCAAATGAGACATTAAGCCTGTTTTTAATGTGCCACTAAAGCCAAATGAGACATTTAGCCTGTTTTCAATGTGCCACTTTTGAAGTTCGCATTACTCATATACGTTTTTTTTACGCTGCGCTGTGGCACACGTACACACGAAACCCCCCCTCCCCGCCCCCCGCTCACTCGCTGACGCCACCCCCGTGTTTTTGTTTTTGCGGGGGGTGAGGTCGAGCTACGCACTGTACTGCAACCTCGCCTTAATGTAATTCCTATTTTATATCTTTTAACAGCACATGGTATCTCGTGTCCTGGGACTTTGAAATTGTCAAGACTTCCTAAACGCTAGCTAGCACAACCTATTATTTCAATCAATGATTTTTTTGTTTGTTTTAAAAGGCAGCTCCTGCACTTATAGAGTGAACTTGGTGTTAAAATTGTTAGGATTTATTTTATGTTCTTGACTTATGACTTGAACCGAATTTTGGGTTCTTTCATACATGAAGAAATTAACTTTATTCTAAAAAGTCTCGAAATCGTCGAGACTTTGAACGTTAGCTGCCTCCCGTCTTGGGACTTTAATTGTCGAGACTTCCTAAACCCTAATTATGGTTGTTAATTTTCACCAAAAGTTGTTGATATTCATACATTTTGCCAGAAATTAACTTGATTCTAATTTTATTCTGAAAAGTCTCGAAGTCCCGGGAGTGCCGGGACTTTGGACGTCGGCTGTCTCGTGTTCCAAGACTTTGAAAATGTCAAGACTTTGCAAACCCTAACTATAAGGTAAAACGTTTTCTAACAATTAATCCTAGCTAGAGATCAATTTATCGCCCACGAAACGCTCTACAAAACAAAAAAACCGTTGCAGTCGTTTCCGAGATCATTTGTTTATTTCCTTTACAAGAACTTGCTCGTTTATTGCAAAAAACAATAATATTACAATTTGCAAACCTACCTTCGTAGACAATCTTTGTATTTTTTTTGAGAGATCGTCTTCTTTTTGAGATAGTCCAAACAGTTTATAACAAAAATCATGATGCAGGTAAAATGTCTGCATCCTATAAATAAACAAATGCATAATTTCTTCTACAGCTACCAAATGGTTTTTAACAACATCGTTGCATTTCATACTCAATCCAAACGTTGTCACTGAAAAAGAAAATATTTAATGGTCTTTTAATTAAATAGCCTAATTGTACTTTCAAAGCATTTTACGACAAATTTGATCTAAAGTAGTATTTCCGCATAGGTGAAGTTAGGCTACAAATACACGTACGGAAGATTATATACATTCAGTCAAAAAAAGTATCGGGAATGGATTATTCGTTTATAGATCCAAATTCAATTTTTTTATCTTTTTGTTGTTGTAAGACCGGCACAACTGTTCTCCATTTTGGCGCGGAGTTTGAGTTGCATCAAATCTAGTGTGTATTGCGAATTTCATAATGGAAAACTTCGAACAAAAGTGTGTCTTAGGGCCTGTTCACGAGATCGGTCTAAGCGGCGAGCGTCGCGGCGGGCGGCGCGGCAGAGCGTCGTGCACGCCACGACCCTACAGCAGCGGTAAACGCAGCGGCAAATGTGGACGTATTTAAGCCGACGGAGTTACCCATAAATATAGCGATAACCAAAATATCTTTGTGTAACTAGGTATACGGTATACCTACAAAATTGTCGACATTGGATCTTCATTTCTTACAAGTATTTTATATCATATTCGCAATTAATGAGGCGTTGAATAGGTACCTACACAACGTAGATTACGTTAAGTAGGTAGGTAAATCACCTTTTAACTTTCATAGTAGCTGTGTCTGTACCTAAATAGGTACATATGTACATTACTCAATGTTTTAATGTTTGCGATTTATATTAAAACCTACCATTACATTCTGTAAAACATTGTTTCATTACATCTCGCAACGTTTTATTAACATTTTTGTATTTATACAGCGGATGTGTTGCTATCCACACACGCGACCGTTTAAAAATTTCGACTTTAAATGTCTCCGTATTCATTACCGCCACAAAATATTTAACAAATAGTTTAACCGCCTAGTTCGTCCTTCGCGTAACGCTGTCTGTGCCGCTCGGAGTCGTGGCGTCGGACTCGGTCGCAGTACATTTGTTCCCGCCGCTCGCCGCACCGCCCGCCGCGCCGCACGCCGCGCAGCCAATCGCGCCAAAAAAAACGCGCGCGTTATCGCTGTGCGCGGCGGCTCGTGGCGTGCTTCGAACGTCTTCATACATTTGATCTTGCCGCTAGACGCCCCGCGCTAAGCCGCCGCTCAGAGCGGCAAGGTCGTGACAGGGCCGTTAAATTTTGCATGGAATTTTGTGTTCGGAGATAGCCGCCTAACTTTCTCATGAGTCGATGCGTACCATTTTAACCAATCATTTGGGTATGAAACATGTTGCCGCTCGGCTAGTCCCACAAGAATTTGTCACCACGATAATGAGCTTTCGCACAAGGCCATCATTGTGAACGAATTTTTGACCAAACACTCAACAAATACCATCGAGCAACCACCATATTCACCAGATATGGCTCCATCCGACTTCTTTCCTTTTTCTAAACTCAAATTACCACTTCGTGGCACCCGTTTTCAATCGGTAGAAGACATAAAGTAGAATTCGCGGTGAGAACTGAACTCACTGAATTCCGGAAACTGCGTTTAAAAATGTCTTGATGACTAGATTATTCGTTGGCGTAAGGATATTGTTTCTGAAGGAGCATACTTTGAAGGTGATAAAATTAATTTAGACGAATATCAAACAGCAAATTATTGAGATTTTCCCGGTACTTTATTGACGGAGTAGTTGTGATGTCAATCGTCATCGCACCTCTCAGCTGGCCTTTCGCCCGCCCCCGCACACCTCAAGCTGCTATATTTACCGTGGCGCTCTTTCACTGGCTGTGCGGCGACCAAGTTAAGTCTTCACCTTCCCTGAGCGACGCTGGAAACGCATTCCTAAAGGTCCACACCGAATCTCGAGACCCTGCTTCTATCTTTGTAACTAGTCAAATTGTTCAAAATCACTATTTTTCATTGAATTTCCTTGCTAAAAGCTAAATATTTATTTTTTAATTAACCAAATAGCGTTGACCCACATGCAATGTCACAGTGGCGTCCAACGTCACAGTGGCGCTGACGGGCATAAATAAGTAGGGTCCTTTAGGAATGCGTTTCTGGTAAGCTATTTTATTTTATTTTTTTACTGTTTATGTGTGAATTCGTTCCAAAGCAGTGTTAGATTATTTTAGTGGCATAAGATAAGATAAAAATTCTTTACTGTACACCAGAAAAACAGAAATACAAATGCAATGATCAAATAAAGAACTTAAAACTAGTGGTACAAGGGCGGTCTTATCGCAAAATGCGATTTCTTCCAGACAACCAAGAATGGAATATATGGTTAAGTAACAGAGAGAATGGGTAGGTTATGGTGTACTTCATGGAATAGTGAATTCTTATAAGCTCAAGAGAACTAATATATATATAAATATTTACATACCAATATTACTACATATGTACATAGGTATAAATATTTTAAAATATATATACATATGTTTGAAATAGAAACATTATTTGTGATAGGTCAAGTCGATTATATCGATTCAGTAACGTTTAGTTTAGTCTATAGTAAATTTTGACTATGGTCACACTGAACTATCAACTTCCGTTTTCGAAAAATGGTGGCGCTGACGCCGTTTGGTCTCTCTCGCGTCGCGTGGGTTTGTACTTGAAATAAATTATTCGCCTTTTGAAAAGCACATCCTGGTAGCTTTGCGAATAGTTTGTTCGTTTCCCGCGGTCAGTCAAAAAACCCGGTATAAAAAGTTGTCTGGACCACGCCGTATCTTGAATTATCGCCCCTTGAAAGCACATGGGTGCTCCGCGAGTCATAGTGGTGTCGAAGTGAATTCGTACTGTAAACCCTCTTGAATGCTTCCTTGATCAATAACTGGCACCGGTTTATTTGTGATAAAAATAGTATCTTAATGAACATTGTAAAACACGTGTGTGAATTCCTGTTTGGTGCTTGACGACTTCGCTGATGAACGACGCCGAACTGGATCCTGTGGTATTTATTCGATTTTCTTGTTATTTTGGCCAAAATTATGAGTTAATCTTATAGGTCCACTCAAGAGCATCATCACGAGCATCAGTGAAGATTTGGTAAGGCATTTTATTAATATTATATTCTCATACTTGAATTCACTGTGCAACACAGTACATTTATGTCTGAGATTTGTTGTGGCTGACAAGGACTGATGAATAGAATCACGCTTCCACAAATCTGATGCAATTAATCCCAGTTCTTTCTAGCCAAACTCTAGACATAATTTTTGGCTGCAGAGCTGTAGTTGAAACTTAGCCGTTGATTGTATCTAAACTCAGATTGGTATAAGCTTGTATCTTATCACCTTGTAGACAGTATTGTAGTGTTTTTCAGGTCAGTTTTTGCCTAAAATACATAATATTTATGTGTATAAGTTGACCTACATAACTTGAAACACATTGTCATACATAACCTCAATCAGTAATTGTTTGACTTGTATTGTTGAAATCTAGCAATAACCTGTTGTTGTTAGCATTAATAAGTCAGTTTGTTTGGATACATAACAGCTGTATGTATCAATTAATTTAGTTAATGGTTAATTGCATATATTGAGTTTAAAACATTATAACAACCAACTCGACCTTGCATCTTGGGCGGGTCACATTAATAAACTTTTGTTTTGTTATAATATATAGATAATATTGTTAAGTAACACATATTCTGTGTTTACTTACTATTGTATATCACCAATAACACAGTTAGCCTGTCTGTTGCAAATAATTAATTACCTTATTTGAAGTTTCAACTTTTGATAACTTTGACTTTGTTTTGTGTTAATATATATTGAAACTATTAATTTTGTTGGACAGTAGATACCTGTCACTTGCCTGCACTTGCAGTAAATAGGCTAATACTTTGTTGGTTTCAAAGAATTAACAAATATTAAGTTTTAATTGTTAATGTTATTTAACGCTTGTCCGGGCCCTTTTGAAATTTGATTATGTCAGCTATCAAGGACTTGCGTGCGGCTGCTGGTGCTATTGCATCAGATTTGCGCTGATTTGCCTCGGCCAGTGCCTTAGTGAACCGGCCTGATCGCCAGCAGGCCTAATATAAAAGTTCAAGCGGATAGATGATCGCCTGGCAAGTGTGGAACAGCAATTTCGCATTTTCAGCGCTTGCTGTCTCGAAGTGTTAGTTAATGAAATCACCGCTGACCAGCGAAATAAGGTCAGCGAAGATTATGCCCAGGTCTTAGACCTGTATGATGCTGTCTCCAATAGTGCGAGACAACTAGTTGCCGATAGGGAAGGGCAACCCGGCTTGAAGCAGGAACTTCCTAGGTTAGCACCGGGGCTGGTGAGTAGGCTTCCTACCTTAGACCTCCCCCATTTTGATGGCTGCCTAGGAAGCTACCTGGGCTTCGTTAATTTGTTTGACAGCCTGGTCAATGACAGGGCTGACCTTCGGCTGGCACAAAAATTGGCATATTTGATGTCGGTTCTGGATGGAGAGGCCAAAGGCCTCATCCAGCATCTGTCCATGTCTGACGAGGCGTACCAGACGGCTCGGGACTTAATTACCCGTAGGTACCATAACAAGCGTGACCTCGCCGACACGCATATTGAACAGATTTTAGGTTTGCCCACGCTCACCCGGGTCTTTGGGTTGCGCACCCAACTTTTGAACCCGCTTTTGGTGGCAATCAATGCACTTAAGTGCCTTGACCTGCCCGTGGACCAATGGTCCAATCTATTAGTGCACATTGTGCTTAAGAAGCTGCCTGCCGACCTGAGGTCGCGTTTTGAACAGCGCTTTGGTGGGGAAAGCGCGACCCATCTGCCCCCCTTTGCTGACCTGGAGCGGTTCCTCGAAGATGAGTGCCGGGTCTTGGACAACTCCGGTGGTGACACGCCGGCTAAGACGCAGCCGCCCAAGGTCAAGGAGCAGGCTCGCGTTCACACCCGAGCGAATGTTGACCGGCGCCCTCCTCGCTTTGCAATCACGCAGAGCCTAGTGGAGTGCTCTTACTGCAAGGTCACGGGGCACAGAACGGCCAGTTGTAGGGCATTCTTGGATCTTCATGTCGCCTCTCGTAGGCGCATCGCGAATGCCCGCCGCCTTTGCTTCTGTTGCTTGGGGTCCCACTACCAGCGAGACTGCCCAAACTCTCGCCCCTGTCCTCACTGTGGAGGACAGCATTTGGACATTCTCTGCATGAATGCCAGAGAGGTAGGTCGCTTGTCCAACCAGCCGACGCCAGGCGGGTGTTTTGAAGGTGGCAGCCGAGGCTCACCGGCGCGTAGCCGAGAGTCGCCTCACTCACTTGATCGCCGCTCACCCCGCCTGGAGAACCGTAGCGTGCGCACGCCTCCTCTCTCTCGCGCACCTGAATGTGCGACCGCGCAACGTCACCAGCACCATGACTGCTGCCCCAGATATTCCCCTCCTTTGGCGGAGCGTCCCCGCCTTGACTCGCGCCCACCTCGTTTTGGGCGGGTGCGTTATTATGACCCCCCACGGATGGTGCGCGGATCGAGTCATCGCGCTTTTGAGGACTTCAAGCCGCACCCTCATTTTGATTTGCCTGGTCCTGGCCAACGGTCGCCGCCCAGGCAACAATAGGTCATTGACCCCTGCCCTATAACGCCAACCTCCCCCATTGAGACCGTTATCCTACCAACGGTTGCTGTTAGGGTCTGGGGACCCACAGGGACCTCTGTTGTTGTCCGTGCTATATTGGACACAGGTTCACAAGGTTGCATTGTTTCCACTTATTTAGTAGGGCAGGTTAAATTAAATATGGGCTCTTTTCCCAATTGTATACGGGGCATAGGTGACGTAGACTCTAATGTTGAAGGGGCAAGTTAAGGTTTTGTTAGGCCCTGTTGAATCTTCACACCCGAGGATTAAAACCTCGGCTATTGTGCTGAAGAATATCTTGGGCATGCATCCACAGAAACAGCTACCTGCTGCTGTGGTGAATTTGACATCGGGATTGGAACTGGCAGACCCCAAATTTGACACACCGGGACAAATCGATTTGTTGATTGGCTCTGATGTCCTCGGTGGAATTTTGATTGGTGGAAAACGGGTCTTGGTGCCAAATGGTTTGACTGCTATCCGGACAATATTTGCATTCGCTTTGATGGGACCTGTACCTAGGGACCCCCCTCCACCTGAACTTGATAATTTGTTGGCTGTAGGTTCTGCTTTCTCTGATGCGGTTCAGAGGTTTTGGGAAGTAGAAGAGCCCCCTCAAGCTGCCCGTTTGAATCCAGAACATGAGGAGTGCGAGCTGTTCTTCCAGAACAACACTGGTCGACTCCGTTCTGGTCGGATCATTACGAGGCTACCTTTTCTGTCTGTTCGGCCTCCGCTTGGTGAGTCACGACCTTTAGCCGAAAAGAGATTGTTGGCTATGGAGCGTCGCATGGGTCGTGATCCGAAGCTCAGACAGAAATATATTGAGTTCATGAGAGAATATGAACAGTTGGTACACATGTCCGTGTCAAATTTGGATTGGCGTTCGGTGGAGCATTACTTTCTCCCGCATCATGCGGTATTGAAGCCATCAACTGGCAAGCTGCGCACAGTATTTGATGGTTCTGCGCAGACTTCAACAGGCGTATCCTTGAACCAGTGCTGGCATTCTGGTCTCAAGTCGGTCAAGGACCTTTGTGACGTCATCACCAGCTTCCGCCGACATCAGGTTGTATATGTTGATATAAAATTGATGTTTAGGCAGACGATTATCCACTCTGACGACCGTCGTTTCCAGCTGGTCCTTTGGAGAGAGAATCCTCGCAATCCCATGGTCGTCTACGAGCTCAATACTTATACGTACGGGTTAAGGTCAAGCCCCTACCTGGCAATACGTTCTCTTTGGGAGCTCGCAGACCGCGAAGGCTTACGTTTCCCACGAGCCTCCGCCATCTTGAAAGACGATATTTACATCGATCACATTTGCTCGGGCGCCTCCACAGCGGACGAGGCGATCCTCCTGCGGGACGAATTGATAGGTATCTTGGCCTCCGCTGGTTATGAGTTGCGCAAATGGATTTCCAACTCACCAGCGCTTTTGGAAGGCTTGCCAGAGGATCATCAGCAAGATCCACATCTATTTGAGATTGTTGACAACCCCGCCGTGATGGCTGTTCTCGGCGTCCAGTACAAACCAGTCCAAGACATCTTTACGTATAACGTAGACTTGAAATTGCCTTGTTCTTGGACTAAACGTTGCGTGTTGTCTACTGTCGCCAGAACCTTTGATCCTAACGGTTGGATTTGTCCTGTTATATTTTGGGCAAAATGCTTCTTGCAGAAGCTTTGGACAGCAGGATTGACCTGGGACGAACCTCTACACGGTACTCTTGTTGAGGAATGGACCTCTTTTGTATCCTCACTTCCTGCCGTCAACGAGATCTCCTTGCCTCGTCCCATCCTTCCTCCCGGGAAGTACAAGGCCACCCTTCACGGGTTTTGTGATGCCTCGGAACGTGGTCACGCGGCCGTGGTGTACTTGCGTACAGTTAGTGCCTCAGGTCAGGTGAGGGTTTCCCTGATCATGGCGAAGAGCAAGGTTGCACCCCTTCGGACATCTCTGACCATCCCAAAATTGGAGCTCTCGGGAGCAGCCCTACTTGTACGCTTATTGAACCACGTGTCCAGCACCTTGGGTAAAAGCATTTGTATTAATGGGACCTACGCCTGAACAGACAGCCAAATTGTTCTCTGTTGGTTGAAGGCGTCTGTCCACACTTTGGAGGTATTTGTCACTAATTGCGTTTCCCAAATCCAGAAATCCGAACCCAAGCTTGTTTGGGGACACGTGCCAGGTGAGCTCAACCCCGCTGATTGTGCCTCGCGCGTATGCTTGACGCCTAGTTTAATAGGTCATTCACTGTGGTGGGGTCCGGAATGGTTGAGTCGACCAGAAATTGATTGGCCTCGAACGCCAGTTTTGAATACTTCTAATTTGCCGGGTCTGCGAACACTCGCTCTTGAGAAGGTGGAATGTGCCTTCGACCCCTACTTTTTGTTGAATCGCTACAGCTCCCTTGACAAGTTGTTAGGTGTTACTGCTTGGATAAAGCGTTTTGTTTTTAATTTTAGGCACCCACAACAGAAACGACTGACACCGTTTCTTTCACCACAGGAACGACAGGAGCCCCTCGCCTTTTGGGTTCGTTCTGTGTAATTGGCGCATTTTGAGAAAGAGATTGCTATCCTTAAATCAGGGAGATCGAAACTGTCGGGAGCTGTATCTAAATTGAACCCCTTTTTGGACGAAACGGGTCTCTTGCGCGTTGGAGGGCGCCTCAAGAACGCCAACCTACCTTATGGAGCACGTCACCCCCTTTTGTTACCCAAAGACGGTAATTTGGTACGTTTGTTGGTAACTGACCGTCACCTTAAAAATTCGCATGCTGGTTGTAATGCGCTGTTGGCCATTTTGAAACGCGAGTTTTGGATTTTGTCTGCCCGAAGAATTATTCAGAGTGTAGTCTTTCGCTGCATTCCTTGCTATAAGCTCAAGACTTCTACCATGCAGCCGTTGATGGGAGACTTACCGGCAGATCACGTAACGGAGAGCAGGACATTTGACGGTGTTGGCACGGACTTCGCTGGTCCCTTTTTGGTGAAAACGTCGACACTTCGAAACAGCAAGACTGTTAAGGCCTACTTGTGTGTTTTTGTTTGTCTCTCCACAAAGGCCGTATACTTGGAACTGGTCTCCTCGCTTACGACCGAGGCGTTTGTAGCCACATTTGACAGATTTGTATCCCGCAGAGGGCTGCCCTCCTTGATCCGTTCTGATTGCGGCACTAACTTCAAGGGCACTTATAATTATTTGAATGACGTTGTTAATTTCCTTGAAACCAACAAGGCTGATATAGGCCATTGGCTTGCCCGACGTGGGATAAATTGGTTGTTTTCCCCACGAAATTTTCCACACTGGGGTGGTATATTTGAGGCCGCTGTAAAATCGGCCAAAACACACTTGCGCAGGACAATCGGTGAATCTGTCCTTACATTTGAGGAACTCGCAACTGTGTTTTGTAAGATTGAGGCCGTTTTGAACTCTCGGCCATTGTACCCGATCTCCTCAGATCCGAATGACTTGGAGGCCCTTACGCCGGGCCATTTTTTGATTGGTCGCCCACTTGTCGCCTTGCCTGAGTATACATTGATACGAGACCTGGTCGTCTCTCGCGTTTTGAATTGGTACGCCAGATTACTCAGAGCTTTTGGAAACGCTGGAATTTGGAACCCAAGATTGGTGATCTCGTTTTGATCAAGGAGGCTAACCTTCCGCCACTTAGATGGCGCAGGGGGCGCATTCTTCGATAAAAATTGTTGTCTGATCGGTCTATTGATTCGATTCTCGCCTGTTTTTTTTTAAATCTTCTGTTGTATGTACTATGTCATCATATGTCTGCTTCGGTGACATAGTATTCACTACAATCTATCCCGAATTGTGTATTTGCCTCTAATGGCTATTGTATCAAGTTTGTAATTATGTGTTGTCCTTGAGTTGCGGCATTGAAATGCGGCGCAGTTATGACTCACGTGTTTACGTAGTAGACGTTCGGGTCAGAACATTCATTAGGATATTTTATTCTTTTATACTCAATTGTAACGAACATTTCATTGCTTTTATAGTTCGTTATTGAATTGTGTTAATGAGCAATTTGTTTGTGATTTTACCAACCGGTCGTAATATTATTCGTTTTCAATATAATTCAGTCAATCAGTCCGATGGTGCCTAACAACCTTGTAGTAGTTTGGTAGCTATTTTCTCAAATATCACGTATAATAGGTACCTGCTTGGCGCGTCTTGTATTTAAAACAAGGCTCGCATCGGGAATGAATGCTGGCTTGTTCACACGTATGACTGTGTGTAGGCTTTTTGAATGTGATGAATGTCAGGTAATAGGAACGTTCAATGTTTGGCGACGTTTGAATGGTTGAGGGTTATACTTGTTTTTTTCTACAGGGTTAGTAGCTACCTTGTACTTAACCAGCTAACACCACTACGGCAATCTGTTTCAGGGTTACGGAATGCAGTTGCCGCCTACCAGCAGGCCACAGAATTTTCCCGGAGGGAAAATTCTGTGGCCTGGCCTAATGGGGGAGGGTGTGTGGCGTCAAACCTCGTCGCACCTCTCGGCTGGCCTTTCGCCCGCCCCCGCGCACCGCAAGCTGCTATATATACCGTGGCGCTGGAGTGATCGTCCTCTTTCACTGGCTGTGCGGCGACCAAGTTAAGTCTTCATCTTCCCTGAGCGACGCTGAAAACGCATTCCTGAAGGTCAACACCGAATCTCGCGACCCTGCTTCTATCTTTGTAACTAGTCAAATTGTTTAGGATCACTATTTTTCATTCAGTTTCCATGCTAAAAGCTGTACAATTTTTCGTTTGTAACGGAAATATTGATTTTTTATTTAACCAAATAGCGTTGACCCACGTGCAACGTCACATAGAACAGTGTAGAACCTGTTCTATATCTTTTGAAATGAGGGTGTTTGATACTTGTCCTACCACCAGAAGGCGCTTCGTGTGCGTCAGGTTCAAACAGCTGACAGATATGTACAGACTAGTACACACATACGAAACAAACAAACACAGATGTACGCAATTTCGACAGATTTCTGGACCTGCCATCTCAGTGCTGCCGCCTAGTGGGTGTCATTTCAGAAAAATTTCCGAAGATGTCTTGGATTCTAACGGGTTACAAAATAAAACAACCTCTCAGTGCAAGCTGTCACAATATACCTAATGCTTCAAACATCATTTAAACCGTTCGTCATGACATTTTAAACTGCTCCACACCCGTGGCTCATAGCATAAGGTTCCAATATAACCTATAGCCTTCTACGATAAAAGGCCTATCCAATTCAAAAATAAATGTTCAAATAAATCCTGTACTTCCTGAGATTAGCGCGTTCAACCAAACGCAGAAATCAACTCTTTAGCTTATATAAATGAAGTAAAAACGCAGCCAAGCTTATTAAAATGAAGTTATGCATGTCGAGCCGCGCACAATGTAGGGTTTTGTAGTAGTCCTTAGTTTGAGTCTTAAGGAAAAAAGGACTCGCTCACAATATTCATATCGTCACTTGCATAATGTAAGCTTAGTTTAATTGATTATTACTCGTGAATTATTAAATTACAATGAACCATTAAAATTTCTATTGAAAGTTCATCATGTATGATGAACTTTTAATAGAAATTATAACTAGACTATAGAACATAGTTTACACACTCAAATACTACATGATGACATGACATTTCCATTATAATACCCAAAAAAGCCATTTCTCTTAATTTTTATGGTATCTTAAACACATCAGTAGAAATCGTAACGATTTGGTTTAACTCAAATAATCGTTGTGCATTTACATAACTAAACTCGCTCGGTTCATCTTGGCAGATATACTCACAACATGATGTCTCGAAGCCAATATTTTTAAATAGTGCAGAAGGATCGAAAGGACCCTTTGAAGAGTGAACATCCATCTCAGTCATTAGTTTCTTTGCCTGTATATTGAAGAGCTCGAGATAGGTGTGTACAGCAGGTACAGAATGAAAAGGCCTTAACAATTTGCGATGACGTTTGTGTACTTCACCTAAAAATAGGAAAACGATTAAATTTAATAAACAGAAAAATCATTGCAGTGTTATGAATATACCAGTAAATGCTGAATCAACAATTATAAACTTATAAGACAATATCATTTCACCATAAATAGTTAGTAGTAGTAAACCAGTAAATGTTATGTCACACTCATCAGCCGTTGCGCCGATAGTAATGGTACAAAATCAGCACAAATTCTTGGGCTTCAAAAACCTGTTTTTCTATGGACAAAATAAACGACTTCTTGTGTTATACAAAAGTAACCAAATGTTGAAAACTTCTGACAAACACTAGTTCAAAGCGCAGGGTCACCCTACTGCTGGAAGGACTGTACTTTTTTTTTCATATAAAACGCGTACCTACTGCTAGAAGGACTCGAGCCCGTCTTCCAGCGCGCGTTAAGTCGTCCTTCTAGGACTCGTCATTGGGCGATTCAACATTAAAGCGTGACACTTTTCACAACCTTCAAGTTGCAAAATCAAATAACTAACTTATTTCATTCAACAAGAAATAAGAAACAATTTGAGTATTTTATTTTAGATCTGTTTGAAGAAGCAACACACTTACCAGATCCTGTGAGCAATCCTTGCCCAAGACCCTTAATAAAATCATAGAAGTAATGTTTCTGTAGACACGTGTTAGCCACCGTCATAGCATCGTCAGGGTCTGTTATCACTGTAATAGAGACAATTAAATGATCAAATAACGTTTCAATCAATTGAAAAACTGTGCATACAAACTAATTTGGAGTTGCCAAAATGTTCACACCGAATTATTACGAAAGAACAGGCACTACACTAGCTAACACAGTTACAGTGCAAATTTATTTAAAATAGACTTTAAAACATATATATTGGGGAAAGGCTATTAAAGAATTAACGATTTAATAAATGACAAATGACATACATAATGAATAATGATATACTTATATATATTCTTGATTTTAATTTTAGACATTCCTCCATCTAGGTTATTAAGTATTGTGTACTTAATGAAAATGAAAAATTAATAATTTGTGTATGAATTATTTTCCTAATGAATTTATACGTGTAATGAATTTGTTGAAATTGGTAGAATATCATTTATAGTAATTATTATCTTCTATTTTTTTTTATTTTGTGATAATTTTGAATTTGGGGGGCCTGTCAAAACCCTTCCCGCGGGCCTGGTGGGTGCTGGTCACCTGCGATACGTCGAAGGGGAAGAGCAGTTGCTTGGCCTGGTGCGCCCTGGGCAACACAGGCTGCAATTCTCTTGCCTTAAAGGGATGTTGCTGCTTGTGGCTAATTCTGATGTGGACGGGTGGCTGGTCGAACCTTGGCCACGCCCGGTCACGGAGAGAGCGGTCTCGCCCCTTGCGAGCAACGCTCCTTGGCAGTGCTTCTCTTCGGCACTGTCTACGTCTCTCCCGGTACTCCTCTGCTCTTCAGAGGGGACTTGGGACGAGCCATTGACGGGCTTGGTGCGTACTCACCCTACCACCAAGCAGACGGCTGGGGTTGAGCGCTTTCTTCCGTCCTCGGACTTATATCTCTCTCTTGTCTTTTCTCTTCCTCCCACCCCCCGTCGTCACCGTCTGTCTCGTAATCCCTTAGTTTGCAGTGTCTGTGGTCACGTCTCGCGGCTGCTTACGGGACCGATGGTCTTGGCTTGGTCGCCCGGACCGCGTGCAAGATTAGCTCTCTAAAAATTCCCCGAATCCTAAGCTGCGCCGTACGGCGAGAGGATGCATGGCTGGTGGGATGTCCAGTCTCTAGTGCGGCCTCCTCAGGGTACCAGCCGCCGCCCTGACAGTGTTAGGCTTGCCCGGGTATTGCGGGATCTCTGCCCGGGTCGACCATTAATTGTTTCTCCCGCAGTCGTGGGCCCTAATATGGAAGAATTTAAAAATCCTCCTCCCCCATCAAAACTGGTGTAGGTCGACAATCCCAGATCTCGCACGCCCAGTATTGCGGGATCTGAAAATCAAGAGAGCGCAAATGCGCAGAAAGCTAGTGCACAAGAGCTATCCGAATCGGATAGCTCTACTGTCAGTATGGTGAGCATGCCGAGAACCGGAAGCCCGCGACGGGCTATCCTAAAGCAGCCACGTTCACGACGCTCGGGATCGGAGTCGGTCTCGAGCGACAAGTTCACTCCCACGCCGAAAGTTCCTACGGTGAAGCGGGGTGGTAAGGGGCGAGGACGCCCACCCACCCACAGCAATGACGTGGGTTTGGGCAAGGTACGAACAGAGCTCGCCGCTACCAAACTGATCTGAACCGAGACTGCCGAGATCGGGTGCAACGAGACTGCCACACAAGGACTGGCTGACAAACAAAACTCGCGCCTGACCGATTCGTCAGTAGCTGAGAGCAATACAGACGAGGCTACCGCCACAGCCTTACTTTCGCGGCTGAAAAAAGCCTTGGAGACCGTAACAATGGTCTCCGAGAAGACATGGGGAATCAAGGGTACCCCCCAAAAATCCTTGGAAGAGGCTACAGGCGGAGAACGCTCGCCAGTCATCGGAGATTGGCTGACGGCGCTCAGGTGCCAACAAAACGAGCTCCGTACTGCTGTAGAAAAGCGAACGGAGATGGACAAATCGCCTGAGAAGGCTATGGCGAAACTTGAGGCCTCGCTTCGCCAGGAGATGGCCGAGATGCGCAGGTCTCTCTCCGTTTTAGAGGGACGGGTGCATAGGCCACACACAGCAGCAGACCGCCAGAGGCCGGCGGCCCCACAAGCAGAGTTACCCTCACAGCCGTCCACATCATACGCGGCCATGGCGGCGACCCCACGGCAAGCTTCAGCTTCGACGCCCGGTCAATCAACTGTATCGCAGGTACAACAAAAAGGTCACCAAAAGGAAGCGGGGTCAGAATAAGTCCGCTCCTGCTACATCCCAAACTAGTTCGATAGACTCCTCCCAGAAGGGTAGTAGTGTAGTCAAATGCACCTCTGTGGTCGACTGCAGTGGCCGCTGCTATCGATGCCGTCGGCCTGGTCATCTGGCCGGCAGTTGTGAAGGCCTGCCTCACTGTGTTCTATGTGCGGTGGCTGGCAAGCCGGCCGATCACAGAGCTGGCACAAAGAATTGCATCGCACCGAAAAATAATACGGCCAAGGACGTCCTATCGGCCAGCAAGGACGCCACATCTGTGCCGAAGGAGGCGAAGGGCAACAACATGGACGTCAATTAATGGCTTCATCCTTTCACCTCCTTCAGGCGAACATCAACCAGAGCTCAGGATCTTCTTCTCCAGAGTATGGGACAGTGGTCCATCAAATTCACTTTCGTCGCCGAGCTGTACTTTGTCCCTCCCCGAACTGACTGGGTTGGGGACCTCAGTGGCTTGGCGGTGCTTGTATCGTTAGCCGCCGCCGGCACCCCGTCCTTCGAGAACATTATTATACTGAGGACGGGGCTGTGTCGCAGCACTCGTGGGTGATACGGTTGTGGTTAGTGGCTACTTCTCACCCAACCGATCACTCGCCGACTTCGAGGAGTATCTCCTCGAACTTAACGTCGTCGTCGCTCGCAGTCGTCCTTACAATTGTTACGGACGGGGTAACGGGATTGGAAGGAAACAGCGAGTAGCACTGACGACACTTTATTCGACTTCACACACATGACGCGTGGTTCAATTTCGACGCGGACAGCACTAGCACTAGCGTCTTTTGCACTGCACTTCACTGCACTATACTTTCACTTCACTTTATTTCACTACTACTTCTTTCTTCCTTTTACTTCTTCCTTTTCTTCTCCACTTTACCGCTTCTCAACTTAAACTGGCGCTCAGCGCGTCTTCACCGCCTTATATACCCCTAGGAATGTTCTAGATCCACTAATTTCGATTGATTTCTTCCTGAACTTTGTAGAACTTTCTAATTTTTATTCGAAATATTTAAATAATCTTTTTTTGAATATTTGCCAAATATTCATAAACATTTTCCAAATTTTATAAAAACCTAAATCCACATAACTGTTATGACTGGGATGAGAATTCACGCCCTCAGAACGTGAATGGGATGTGTTATCCGCATGGCCATCGCCTTGTTGTCAATGACTATTGAATTTGGCGAACACTTGACAGAGTGTATACGTCATCGAACTAAAAACTGTAATTTCCAAATAATAAAATAGTCTTCAAACCTCTTTGCTAATTATTGTGTTTGATGACCGGCTAGTTTGTAGTGTAGACGTCAGTAGTTTGTCAACCGTAGTCCTGACACCGGCCGTCACACAATGTTCTTCTCGCGGGGGATCTCAATGCCAAGTCCTCGGCTTGGGGCTCTGCGATCACAGACGCGAGGGTCCCCTCGCGACTTTTAGAGGCGTGGGCCATTGAGAAGTCTTCAATCGTGGAACGGTGCTTACGTGCGTGCGTCAACGGGGTGGCTCGATCGTGGACGTGTCATTCGCGAGCCCTGCTCTAGCGTGCCGTATCCGAGACCGGCGCGTCGTTGAGGAGGTGGAGACGTTGTCAGATCATCATTATATCCGGAACGACGTCTCCGCCGAAACAATTATCTCCGATGCCCCAGTCCGAGGCGATTTGATTGAGGACGGTCCGCGTTGGGCTTTGAAGAAGCTAAATCCTCCTGGCTAGGTCCTCCTGGAAACCTCCATTGTTCAAGCCTGGGTGCCTACACCGGCCAGGCCTGACGACATTGAAATGGAGCCCGAATGGTTCCGGGGGGCCGTGACCCAAATTTGTGACACAAAACACGCGCTTCAAAACACCTGCCCGTGCGCGGCGTCGGTCGGCTGGTTGGACAAGCGGCCTACATCTCTAGCATTCATGCAGAGAATGTCCAAATGCTGTCCTCCACAATGAGGACAGGGGCGAGGGCTTGGGCAGTCTCGCTGGTAGGTGGACCCCAAACAAGAGAAGCAAAGGCGGCGGGCATTCGCGATGCGCCTGCGAGAGGTGACATGAAGGTCCAAGAATGCCCTACAACTGGCCGTTCCGTGCCCCGTTACCTTGCAGTAAGCTGCAAGGTAACGGGGCACGGATCTGCTGGGCTCTGCGTGACTGCAAAGCGAGGAGGGCGCCGATCAACTTTTCCTCGGGTGTGAACGCGAGCCTGCTCCTTGACCTTGAGCGGCTGCGACTTAGCCGGTGTGTCACCGGAGTTGTCCAAAACCCGGCACTCATCCTCTAGGAACTTCTCCAAGTCTGCAAAAGGGGGCAGATGCGTCACACTATCCCCACCAAAGCGCTGTTCAAATCGCGACCTCAGGTCGGCAGGCAGCTTTTTGAGCACAATGTGCACCAATAGGTAGGACCATTGGTCCGAGGGCAGATCCAAGCACTTAAGGGCGTTGATTGCCACCAAGAGCGGGTTCAAAAGATGGGTGCGCAACCCAAAGACCCGGGTGAGCGTGGGCAAACTCAAAATCTGCTCGATGTGGGTGTCTGCGAGGCCTCGCTTCTTGTGGTACCTACGGGTAATTAAATCCCGTGGCGTCTGGTAGGCCTCGTCAGACACGGGCAGATGCTGGATGAGGCCTTTGGCCTCCCCATCCAGAACCGACATCAAGTAGGGCAATTTTTGTGCCGGCCGAAGGTAAGCCCTGTCATCGACCAGGCTGTCGAATGGGTTAACGAAGCCCAGGTAACTTCCTAGGCAGCCATCAAAATGCGGGAGGTCCAATGTGGGAAGCCTACTCACCAGTCCCGGTGCTGGCCTAGGAAGCTCCTGCTTCAATATGGGTTGCCCGTTCCTCTCGGCAATTAATTGTCTTGCACAGTTGGAGACATCACCAAAATCTGGGCATAATCCTCATTGACTCTATTTCGCTGGTCAGCGGCGAAGTCAACAACTGACACTTCGAGACAGCAAGCGCTGAAAGTACGAAATTGCTGTTCCACACTTGCCAGGCGATCATCGATCCGCTCAAATCTTTGTAATAAGGCCTGCTGGCGATCAGGCCGGTTCACCAGAGCACTGGCTGAGGCAAACCAGTGCAAATCTGATGCAATGGCACCAGCAGCCGCACGCAAGTCCTTGATAGCTGACATAATTAATTCTCAAAAGAGCTCGGACAAGCGTTAAACAATACTATCAATTAAACTTAAATTCTTTGAAACCAACAAAGTATTAGCCTGTTTACTGCTGGTGCAGGCATGTGACAGGTATTTACTGCCCAACAAAATTAATAGTCTCAATATATTGACAGTGTATTATCAAAGTTATAACTTATTTTAATAAGTTGAAACTTCAGATTAATTAATTTATTATTTGCAACAGACAGGTTCACTGATAAACAATAGTAGTAGTATGTGTTACCTAACAATATTATCAGTATATTACAACAAAACAAAGGTTTATCTATGCAAGGTCAAATTTGATTATTATAATGTTTCAAACTCAATATATGCAATTAAATAAATCAATTGATACATATAACTGTTATGTATCCAGACAAACTGACTTATTTAAGCTAACAACAACAAATTTAAGGTTGATTGCAACAATTCAAGTCAAACAATTACTGATTTGAGTTTATTTGAATGACAATGTGTTTCAAATTAAGTAGGTCAACTAATACAAATAAATATTATGTATATTAAGCAAAACTGACCTGAGAAACACTACAACACTGTTTACAAATGTGAGACTAGCTCAGATACAAGTTTATACAATATTTATCTGAGGTTAGTTAGTACACTCTGCTGCTACAGCGGCTTGATTTCAACCACGCTCTGCTACCAACTTTGTTTAGAGATGCCGTAGGCAGGTAGGAAATTGTTCAGAGTGTGCAGTGGCAGTTTCTATTACATCTACCTGACTATGACAAGGCAAAAGGTCTAAATTATGTACTGTGTTTTCACAGCGGTTAAAATTAATATGTAAAGGAGAAATACCAAATACGGCCTGTAGCGGCCAGAAAGTTGTGAATCGTTGAAATTAAACATATAATTTTTAAAATTTATACATCGTTTTCGTTTCTTGATAGAGCTTCGGTGGAAGAATTTAGTTTTTAAAGATTATTATTTTGAATAGGCTATGGTAATAGCGGATGAATGTCTTATGTTGCCAGCATTAAAAATAAAATGAAGTATGGTAGGCAGAAATAATATTTTTATTATTATATTAGAAAACAATATATTTGATTTACTTTATAAGTATATTTGTAAAAAGAATAAAGAAATATATAATTTATTATATATTCCATAATTATTAATCGGTAAAAATCGTTTTGTTTTTTAATCGATAGTAGAAATATTTTTTCAAACCATTTGCAACACATTTTTTATCTGTTATGTCATTCGTGTTGCTACTGCGCATCGTGAATATTTTGCTCTGATTTATCGGTGTTTTCGTACGGTTTTAATGTAATGTAATTGAATATAAATTCAATAATAATGATCAGTACCTTCTACCCATGCTAAGAATATGCAGCGGTGTTTGTGATTGTGGTTAGTTTTTTTGGACGAGTATACATAGTACGAGGTTCCTTTCTCTCTTTATGTAGTTTTTGTTCTTTATGACGCAAAGACATACCTTTATTTACATCGAGGTATTATATTTATGTTAAAATTCAATTTTGAGGTATATTTGGTTGTGGAATAATTTCCATTTCAAATATCTCTTATCTTATTTCCACCAAAAGTTATTTAAAAAGAAATTATACAGGTTAATAGAGTAGTCATTTATCTTCAAAACACACATGGTGTCGTGTTTGGCCGTGCCAGGCCCATAATGTATGGCCAAATGGTACATCTCCTTTACCGGAGATCTTCTTGTGATGTTCCGGAGCAGACCTATAAGATTACACTCATAATTGTGGCCAAAGTAAAAAGGAAATCGTTATAGTTACTCAGCCGGTCCTCCAACGATGTTTTCGGGCACGATACACGTGGACGGATTCACACAAGTTCAATGTTCACAAATTTATTACAATTCCCGCCGGTAATGTTCAAGGGGCGGCAATTACAAGAACCCTTAAGACAAATTCACTTCCCTACCACTACGATTCGCGAAGCACCCATGTTCTTTCAAAGGGCGATATTTCACGATAGGACAAAACCGTGTTCATTTTACTTTTTATCAATCGCTCACAACCCTGTCGGCAAATTCAATAGCGACAATTGCAAGGTTATCAACCAAATCTACAAAAAACGCGAAATAACAAGACGGCGTATATATGCGCAAGACAATTTTTTCCGGAAAACGACAAAGAATGAATGATTTGACAGTTCATAGTGTGACCAGAGTCAGAAATTTTCAATAGATAAAGTAACACGCTACTAAACTGATATAATCGATTTAACTTATCATAAACAATATTTCTATTTCAAACAAGAAGGGTAAGGCCATAGTCTACCACGCTGGCCAAGTGCGGGTTGGCAGACTTCACATGTCTTCCAAGAACATTATGGAGAACTCTCTGACATGCAGGTTTCCACACGATGTTTTTCTTCATCGTTTAGCATGCGATAATTAAAAATTTTCTACGCACATAACGTCGAAAAGTCATTTGTGCACGCCGTGGATTCGAACCCGAGACCCTCTGCATAGCAGTCCGTCGGTCTCTCCACTAGGTTATCGCTGCTTGAGTGGTATCAAAGTTATCTTCAATACTCTTTTAAATTAACGTATTTTATGCACTAAGGGGGTTAATACTGCACTGAAATCAGCAATAAAATCGGCCCTCTCAAAGAAAGTGGACGTAAAGTAACAGTGCTTATACTTTTGCGTTCCTTCTGTAAGTGAGAATGCTGGAGGCTCCATCCTCTATTCCTTCTCCCTCATCCCACTCCTCCTCCTGTTCCTGTTATTCCAGCGGCAACGCACTAGTGACACTTCTCGTGTTACTTTTGTCCATGGCTGGCGTTAATCGCTTGCCATCAAGCGATCCGTCTGTTCGTTTGCCGCCTATTACGGTCAAACAGCTATTTTCAAAGCATCATAAATAAAAACATGGCTAGACATAAATTAACAAAGAAACCTTACCATAGTGAATTTCTCCTCCTAATATAATGTAGAAGACTCCTTCCACTTTATTACCATAGTCTGCTAGGGTTTGAATGAAGTTCTGCAACCCTGTAAGTATAAATATAGTATAAAATATAAATATAAAATACAATTTAAAAGTTTCAGAATGTGTCGGATTCAGTTCTCATCTTAATATATAAAATCCTTGCGTTACTGACTGACTGACAGACACGCTACAGCCGAAACTATTGGGCGCAGGAAGCTGAAATTTGGCATGTATGTTCCTTGGGGACCGTAGGGGTGCACTAAGAAGGGATTTCCCGAAATTCCCACGGGATCGGCCAAAACGGGTAAATTTAAAAAAATGCAGGCTTAGCTGCTGGCGTCCTCTAGTAAACTATAAACTAAACAAAGAAACATACATCAAAAATGAAGAATCAACAGAAAAGCATGCATGAGAAACTTGATGGGAGTGAATGAAGGAAGAAATATAATTATGCCAGGATACGTAGTCTTTGCCTATCCCTTCGGGAACCAGGCGTGTGTATATGTATGATCAAAAATGTCAATGAAAGAATCATACATCATGATATAAATACTACAAATTACGTTTATGTAATATTCTCTCTTTTCTTATCAATGGTATATATAGGTATTATGAGGCCCTCTTTATTCCAAGCTTTTATGTACTCTCCCTTGTCCAGGTGTCTGCAATGGGATCTTGCAAGATAAATTTGACCCATTCCTCAGATTTCCACTGAGCTGAAATTTTCGTCCATGCATTTTTTTTTAATCGGCATAATTATTATGTATTGAGCTGATTTGATTATGGAGCTTAGATGCGGCAAAAGGAACTCCGCAATAAAACCATACAAACCCATCGAGTTTGGGTTCGTTAGATTTGTATTGGCAAGTACTTTGATTCTAAATGCTTAGCGCATATGATAGCTTGTATCTCTTTACCATCGTTGTGTTTTTTTGTTTTTCTAACAATTATTATTTATCATATGAATTAATTTAAATGAGGATTTTTTGCTAATAAAACGGGAAAACAGAGTGACCCGGGTCTCCATTTTCACGAGACCCGCCATGGCGAAACCGGTGCCGCATCGCTCTACACTCCTAGCCACTCGCACCGGTGTTGCCCTCTGGCTGCCTTTATTGCTGAATTTGTTTGCTTTGGGCGGCTTTTTAGTGAGGGCTCGTCCAGTGACTTAGCGCGTCACCTGCCATGCAGACGGATACTATTAGAGTATTACTGGCAGGTACCGTCTTTTGTCCATAGCATTAATTACCAGGACTCTTAACACCCATCCCCATAACCCGATTTCATTAGATCCACTAGAAGACAATAGCTCTACACGTGATGCGGCTAGTCTATAGCTGTACTCAATAGTGCAGTTATGGAGGCTTCGCGGCATGTGTCCCATCCCATTCTAGATTAAAACTCTCTACGGGCCTCTGTACGTTGGACCTATGACTCCGTGGCTTACACGGAGACATAGGTCCAACGTGCCAAAAGGGTCGGTTATTCTTATAACACCAAGGTTAGAAGAATAGCCGTGAAAAAGACAAACATACTAATAACAAATAAATAAATAATAAATGGTTTATTAATTTCTCTCTCACACAGAATAGTTATAATCAGGTCTTAAACTAAGTGTTACATAATTAAGTAGGTGAACCTGTGAGAGACTGGTATCTGAACTAGGAGAACTTGTATGAAAGATTACCTGTCTCTCCTAACTTGATATGCCGGAGCTCAAGTGTAACTACACTAACTGGTAAGTAATGTTTTAGTAAATGAGTGAGTCAGTGAGTGGGTGAGTGCGTGAGCGTGTGTGCGAGGGGGGGAGTGTGTATGTGTGTGCGTGTGTTTGTGTGTATGTCTCAGTGTTTATATTGAGCGTGAGTGTGAGTGTGTGTTTATATGTTGTATTGGCGTGCTAATCCTACGACAATGCTGAGATATGGTATATCATCACTGTCACAGCTGATAAGATAGTAACTCTGTTAGCTGTGTATAAAAGTACTTAGGAATATTATATAAAGCTTTAACAAGCTTTTCATTTCCAAGTAGCTTAGGAATCTGAGTCAAACAGACGTGTTCTTTTTGCAAAGGTGCTTGGGAAGCGAAGAGATGTTCAGTTGCTTATTCACTTTATTATATAAGAATCTGCCCAGGATTCTAAAAAATCTACCAGAAAATGCCGTTAACCAATGGCTTTCAATTTGTGGGCCAACTTTGTGTTGCAGCCGTTTGTTAGGGCGCGAAGGGTCGTAAGAGACAAGAGAGACTGGCGCACCGGTAGGACATCCGATAATAGGTACAAATCCTTAGTAGGGTATAGGAAAGGCAAATAATGGTTTACTTTGAGGACTGCCTTTTGTGCTCTTTCCACCTTTATCAGTTTATTTTTGCGAGCGCCACCCCGTACTGAGATACAATATGTCAAGATGTGTTGACATAGAGACGTGTAAAGCATTTTAATTACTTTTTGTCGCCTATGTGACGCAATCTTTTAAAGATGGATATTAATTTCCATGTTCTGTATGTGAGGAGATCTAGGTGGTTTCAAAATTCAGAGCACTGTCTAGCATAACACACTGAGATACTTGATATGAGATGTACATTCCAGGAGGTCACAGGAGCAGGAGTCATAGTTTAGGCAGGTGTGGGCTGTGATTGAATAGTTTTCAAGTATATTAGATGGAACTGTTTTTATTGCTAAAGGCATATATTTTGTTTTTGTCACGTTAAGTGTAAGACCGATTTTTTGCCATAAGCATACAGTATTAAAACCCGATTGTGTTGTGATATGTCTCATCCTAAGTATCCCCATGGAAGACCAGAGCTGTGTCATCTGCGAAAGTAACAATGTTGCCATTTTTAAGGTGAAGTTTGCACATATCATTGACGAATACAAGGAAAAGCGTTGGCCCAAGTATGCTCGAATCGCTAATCACACCATCGGCTCTCACTCTTTGGTGCCTGACAATCAAGTAACTGGTAAATAATCTATGTAACTAATGTGTGTAACCCGGATATCCAAACTATACAACTTCTCCAATAAGTAACTTTTAAACACTTGCGTTGCATGTTTATACGAATATAATATATTATACATGGGAATTAACGCGAACATGCATTAGGTATTTACATACCTTATTTTGCTTGACGTTTCGAGACGGTTGCACGTCCCGTGGTCGCAAGACGTGACATCGCAACACCAGTCAGCTTGCGACCACGGGACGTGTAACCGTCTCGAAACGTCAAGCAAAATAAGGCATGTAAATGCCTAATGCATGTTCGTGTTAATTCCAGTATATAATATATATTCTCCAATAACAGTGGAGACAGAGCCCATGTCAATAACTTCAGACCTATTTCTACTCTACCTACTATATCTAAACTGGCAGAAAGACTACTTAATGAAACTACTTCGGCAAGTTTGAACTCCTTGGGAAAGAATGAACATTAGATTAAAGATGTACGTATGGGGGGTCGCTAGAATACGGTGATAACGTTTCAAGAGCACGCCTGAGATATTATCCCGTCCTGTCGTATTGACCTTTACCCTTAAATTCAGTATGAGGCTGCGCACCTCTGCTTCAGAAGTTGAGGACAGGACAAACGAAAACAATACGAGGTGGCTGCATGAGTAAGGCACCGTTATATGAGCACAACGACAAATCAGGGGCTTATATGTTTTGTTACAATACCCGTAGTATTATGAAGAATAGAAAAACTAAGCCAGTTATTACAAATGGAGCACAAATATTGAAAAGTACGTTGAGTATGTTCTTAGGCTTTATGTTACAAACCATTGGCTTCGATTTCACGTTATTGCATGACAATGTACCTTCGCGTTCATTATGTATAAAAAGTATATTATTATATGTATGTTTATCCATTATTTAGTATCCATATTACAAGCTCTGCTTAGTTTGGGACTAGATGGTGATGTGTGTAAGTGGTAGAATATCATTATCATTATCTATCTATTTCATGTCAGTGTGTGTCAATCTCTGGTGTCGGAGTTTTCAGACCGCCCGGAGGCCTCCGACATGGCCCCACGATTCTTGTCCTGAAACAAGAACCGCAACCGACCGCTTTATATGCCCTCCGAAGCACGGTAGCGCTCTGATGTAAATACCACACGCGGTCACCCATCCAAGTGGCGGCCAGTGCTAGCGTTGCTTAACTTTGACGACCAGTTACTATCTACAAACCAAGTCTCGCTATCAGCGCTACAAGCAATAAAAATCTAGTTTACAACTGTAGTATGTAATTGTTTAAATTATTTCTATCTACATAAAATTCTTGCGTAACTCACTGACTGATAACGCACAGCCAAAACTACCGTGCGTGACAATTGGCAGAATGGATTATGTATCGGAGTCTTTCGGTACGTGAAAAACCATTTCGAGATTTTTATTGTGACCTATTAAAATATTGAATCAAATCAAATCAAAATCATTTATTCATCTAGGCCACAATGTGACGCTTATGAACGTCAATTTTAAAATTAAATTACTTAATGCTTCTACATTTACATTTACTGCCTCGTTCGCAAAGCAATAGGTAGAGCCACGAGAAAGAACGGGCAATAAAACTCGAGGCCACTCTTTTAAATCGCCAATATTATGGTACATATTTTCATTTTTGTAAGGAGCTGCAACTGTTACACATTGTACTAAATTACTTGTAGATAGTAATCAGTTACAGACATAATACTTAAGCAATTAATGTAGTTACTAAATGATGTGTTTTAGTTAGCCTTCCAATGCGAATATTGTGTAACAGGAGCATCCACTTACGACTTATAATGTATACAACTCGTGACCATGTTCAGAACTATGGTGGAAATGTATGTTACAGAAGTGACGGTATATGAATGCACAAAATTACAAAAACTTTAGTTCACAGACCATGATAACGAGTTATCTTCATCTTACAGTACATTAAATTTAAAAAAAAAATTGTGGAACAACAATGCAAATGTAGATGTAGTAAGTAGAATGACCTAATTATGATAAACGAATAATAATTTAAAAGAACTAGAAATGTTATATAATGATAAACTGAAAAATGCTAAGTAGCTATATAAATTCTAAATAAGTAGTAGATCATGAGTTGTCTAGTGTAAGTGACCATCTATCCTTGTCACTGAAATAATCATTAATAGTATAATAACCTTTCTTAATAAGGCAGTCTTTTATTTTAGCTTTAAATGTACTAAATGGTAATTCTAAAAGACTAATTGGTATTTTATTGTATATACGAATACCTAGCCCTACAAAAGAATTATTAACTTTATGTAAACGATGATAAGGGGCATATAACCTATGCTTGTTTCGAGTATTTATATTATGTATATCGCTTTTTGAGGTAAATAAACTTATATTTTGCCTAATGTACAAAATATTAGCAAATAAAAATTGCGAGGCTACTGTAAGAATTCCTATAGATTTAAAGCGTTCCCTAAGAGTATCTTTTGCACCTAACATGTATATTGCTCGTACCGCTCGTTTCTGTAGAACGAAGATATTCTGAATATCCGCTGCTTTGCCCCATAACAAAATACCGTAGGACATAACACTGTGAAAATAGCTAAAATATACTAAACGAGCCGTGTCGATGTCAGTAAGTTGCCTAACTTTTCTGACGGCATACGCAGCAGAGCTGAGCTTTCCTGCTAGACATGCTATATGTGCACCCCATTGTAACTTATTATCTAATGTAATACCTAAGAACACTGTAGAGTCTACTGTGTCAAGTTCCTCCCTATCTAGCATAATATTAGGTCCCAGTTGTCTAACGTTAGGTAAAGCAAATTTAACGCATTTAGTTTTCCTAGAATTAAGTACTAGGTTGTTTGCTGTAAACCATCGTGTAACTTGTAATAGTGCATTATTTACATCATCAAATTGATTTCTATTCCTATCTACTTTAAAAATAAGTGACGTATCATCTGGAAAAAGTACGACATCACAGATGTTTTTTAAATAAAAAGGTAAGTCATTAATATATACTAGAAATAGAAAAGGACCTAAAATTGAGCCTTGTGGAACGCCTAGCTATATAGGTAATTTAGAGGATGTAGTCCCATTTACATCGACACACTGAAATCTTTGCCGCAGGTACGAATCGACAACACTAAGTGCGGTTTTCTCTACGCCGTAGTGGCGGAGCTTACGCAGTAGTGTGTCGTGCTGAACGCAGTCAAATGCTTTAGATAGGTCACAGAACACTCCAATAGCATTCTTTGATGACTCCCAAGCACTATAAACGTGTTTTATGAGAGCAACACCCGCATCAGTAGTGGATCTACCTTTAGTAAACCCGTATTGATCTTTGTGAAGCAGACTATTTAATTTGAAGTGGCTTAATAGCTGCTTTAAAAGAATCTTTTCAAATATTTTACTAAATGCCGGCAAGATAGATATGGGCCTAAAATTATTAATTTCATTTTTACTGCCAGATTTAAATAAGGGTATAATTTTACTTAATTTCATCAAATCCGGAAATACGCCTAGGTCAAAGCATTGATTAAAAATTATAGATAGGTAAGGCGCAACAGTCTCAACTATAGTACCTAAAATTTTAATTGAAATGCCCCAAAAGTCGCCGGTATTTTTAATATTAATTGAATTATATGCGATCAATATATCTCGCGGGGTAACGTGCTCGAATCTAAACACGCTCTTGCATTCAGGTACACTGCTAAGCAAAAAATTTCCAGCGTCTAAAGATGATGATTGTAAAGAGCTAGTAGTTGTTAAAGGTATGCTCGCAAAGAAACTATTGAACATATGCGCTACTTGAGTTTTGTTAGTGACTAATAAATTGTTTTCTTTTAGTTCAAATTGGTTTTCCCGTGGTCGAGCTCTTCCTGTTTCATTATTTATAATGCTCCACGTTTCTTTAATTATATTTGTTGAATGCTTAATTTTACTACTAATAAATTTAGATTTTGCCATAATACAAACTTGTTTAAAAATTTTTGAGTACTTTTTTACATAATCTCGAAAAGGTGAGTCAAATCTATGTTGTTTCATACCATATAATTCAAATAACTTGGCTCTACTTTTGTATATACCTATAGTGGCCCACTGGTTAAAAGATCCCATAGTACCCTTTAGTGTGACAGTTTTACTCTTAAAAGTATTTTGAAATTCATTATTTACTAGTCTAAAAAGTGAGTTATAAATTGTATTTGGATTTTGTGAGTTTAATATTGAGGTATTGAGTTTAGCAATAATATTATTTTTGAAACGTATTAGACGATTGGTAGTCTGAGGCCTACATTCTACTATACGTGATTTATCATATGTTGAACAGGGAAAACTAGCTATCTGCCCACGGTGATCAGAAGGGAGAGAACTAATTACTACTGGGTTTGTGGCAGCACAAGAACTAAATATGTTATCCAAACAAGTAGAAGATGTTGCAGATACTCTAGTAGGTTCACAGAATAGGTTACTTAAATTAAATGACTTGAAAAGATTCAGAAATCTAATACACTGTGAAGAATTCTCTAAAATATTAATATTAAAATCGCCACATACTATAATATTCTTATTACTACATTTAATTTTATTGATAGCATCTTCCATAACAGTCTCAAATAGATTATAGTCACCAGAAGGAGGTCGATATACACAAATTACTATATATAGGTCTAGTTCCACACAGGATAACTCAATAGTGCGCTCAATAGATAAATTAACAATATCTTTACGTTCCTTACATTTTAATAAATTTGAAGTTATTATGAGAGAACCGCCTCTAATAGCCTGCATTCTTATATACGAACTCTGCACCGTATAATATTCATTTATAACAATAAGCTCATGATTCTTTAACCAATGTTCAGTTAAGCACAAAACCTTAACATCATATTTTTCTAGAAATAAACTTAACTCTAATTCTTTGCCAGATAGACCCTGCATGTTTTGGTGTACTATATTCAAATACTGCAGCCTAACTGTTGTCCTATCTTGGAGTTTAAATCACAAGACGTGTCACTAAAAACGTTGTTAGTACAAGTACTAACCCTATCAAATAAATTGTAAACACAAGGGTCTTTTCCTTGCTGTAAATTGTATGCTAATAGTTTAGCAATCTATCGCTTAATATAAAATGGCAGATACATTGTATCTTTTGTTAAAGTAAATTTACTAATAAATTTATTAGCGTCAAAAAACAATATTGCGTCACTATGACGACAAGTTATATTATATAATAACATATTTAATTTGTGTATGTGCATGTTTTGTGTATGTGTTAAGTCATTTGAGTATGGCAAAGCACATAAAATAAATTTACAACTAAATCTGGAATTAAGGTCTAATAACATTTCAACACATTCTATGATATGCTGTCTTTTTACAGTTAAACTGTTACCAAACAACAATATGGCCGTACTACTCTCATCTAAGGGGTGCAACTTAATCTGATTAACTAAACTACTGTAACTATCCCCTGGCCTACAATAATTTATAACACACTGGTTTGTATACTCACAGAGAAGACTAACAAAATTATGACCTAGCCTATCAGAAAAAATGTATGTTTTGTTAGTTGATGTTGAAACCTAGGTTTAACTATATTTGATTGTGAAGAGGATTGGTTTTGTGGATTATCAGAAAAATTCTCAGGTAGTATGGTACTCAATGGCTCTGCTGGGGTTGGGGTGTGAGTGTGAGCACAAGGACATAAGAGCTTATTGGTCAGAGACTCATACATTTCTGCATTACATCTCACCAAGTCTACTAGCTCACCTGCCTCTACTATACGCTTGCTCAGCTCTTGTTGAGAAGCTTGATATTTGTTAAATAGTTCATTTAAGGTGCTCTCCCTAAGTACTAGTTCTTCCCTCAAGCGATGAGTGTCAGTATCATACACTACCCTACTATGTTCTAAACTTCTAGAGTACTTAGATAGTTGATCAAGTAAATAAATGCGCTCCTTTCTGAGATTTAACTTAACCCTATGCACATTATATTTTTTCATAGATTTATGACATCTTTTAATTAGTTTATTAACTTTAATATAGCGTTTTAGTTTTTTGTGACTTGAAAAGCTGGGTCTCATGATAATGGTATCATCCCTGGTCAGGTCTTATTATCTCGAATTTATTACATTACTCAACATTTATCATCCATCCGCGGGCAACAGATAGATGCAGGCTCAGGATCGGTCCACGTAGAGAGCCTTGAGGGAGGCCTACGTCCAGCACTGAACATCTTTCGGCTGATATGATGATAAACACAACATTTTCAGTTATGATAATAAACGACACTTACCTTTAGTATCAGTGTTGAAATAATGCGTGTGTCCTATGATGGGTAGTTTTCCCGGAAACACAGGGGGTAAGGCGGGAACGTACGACTCCTTAATACGACCACGAACCAATTTTACAATATAGACAATCAACAATAAACCAGATAATACGATAGACAACATTTTGGAGTTATTCTAGCAAATAAGTTCATCTCAAACACAATCTTCTGTTTATATAGATCTCAAGACATTATCAAAAATGCGACAACTTGTGAGAATTCAAGTTTGATATTTTAATTTCTGCCAAAATGCGCAGTCTTTAATAACTTGTTCTAGATTTACACCTACTTACGCTTTCAATGTGTTTATCTCTAAAACTAGCACTCACGTCTGTTTTTTAGGGTTCCGTACCTCGAAAGGAAAAAACGGAACCCTTATAGGATCACTTTGTTGTCCGTCCGTCTGTCAAGACCCTTTTTCTCCGGAATGCGTGGAGGTATCAAACTGAAATTTATACTAAATACTCGAATCTGCGGTTCCATAGAGCTGTAACAAACTTCTAATCCAACGCAATCAAAAGATACAGCCGTATATGCTGCAAATTGCAGCATATTTTCAAACTCGCATTGGAATCAAAACCTACAGGGTACTTCCCGTGAACTCAGAATCTTTAAATTTCGTACGAAGCAACTTCTTATATCACTCATAAAGGAAAAATTGCGAAAACCGTAAATTTTTAGTTACAGCATATAAAAAAATATTTTTAATAAATTTAAAGTTACTACCCCTTTCTCTTGAACGCGTGGAGGTATTTGATTGAAATTCATATCAAATATTTAGGTATATAACACCGTAAGGCTGCAACAAAATCAAGGTTCTATGTCAACGCAATCAAAAGAAAGAGCAATATAAGCATATTTTCAAACTCGCGTCTACTCGCAAGTGAATCAAAACCTACAGGTTACTTCCCGTGAACTCAGAATCTTGGAATTTGGTACGAAGTAACGTCTTATATCACATATGTAGGAAAATTTGCGAAAACCGTAAATTATTTGTTACAGCATATAAAAAATATTTTTAATAAATTTTAAGTTACTACCCCTTTCTCTTGAACGCTTGGAGGTATTAAATTGAAATTCGTATCAAATACTTAGGTATATAACACCGTTAGGCTGCAACAAAATCAAGCTTCTATGTCAACGCAATCAAAAGAAAGAGCAATATAAGCATATTTTCAAACTCGCGCCTACTCGCAAGTGAATCAAAACCTACAAGTTTTTTCCCGTGAACTCAGAATCTTGAAATTTGGTACGAAGTAACGTCTTATATCACATGTGCAGGAAAAATTGCGAAAACCGTAAATTTTTTGTTACAGCATATAAAAAAATATCTTTAATACATTTAAAGTTACTACCCCTTTCTCTTGAACGCGTGGAGGTATTTGATTGAAATTCATATCAAATAATGAAGTATATAACACCGTAAGGCTGCAACAAAATCAAGGTTCTATGTCAACGCAATCAAAAGAAAGAGCAATATAAGCATATTTTCAAACTCGCGTCTACTCGCAAGTGAATCAAAATCTACAGGTTACTTCCCGTGAACTCAGAATCTTGGAATTTGGTACGAAGTAACGTCTTATATCACATATGTAGGAAAATTTGCGAAAACGGTAAATTATTTGTTACAGCATATAAACAATATTTTTAATAAATTTTAAGTTACTACCCCTTTCTCTTGAACGCTTGGAGGTATTAAATTGAAATTCGTATCAAATACTTAGGTATATAACACCGTTAAGCTGCAACAAAATCAAGCTTCTATGTCAACGCAATCAAAAGAAAGAGCAATATAAGCATATTTTCAAACTCGCGCCTACTCGCAAGTGAATCAAAACCTACAAGTTTTTTCCCGTGAACTCAGAATCTTGAAATTTGGTACGAAGTAACGTCTTATATCACATGTGCAGGAAAAATTGCGAAAACCGTAAATTTTTTGTTACAGCATATAAAAAAATATCTTTAATACATTTAAAGTTACTACCCCTTTCTCTTGAACGCGTGGAGGTATTTGATTGAAATTCATATCAAATAATCAAGTATATAACACCGTAAGGCTGCAACAAAATCAAGGTTCTATGTCAACGCAATCAAAAGAAGGAGCAATATAAGCATACTTTCAAACTCGCGCCTACTCGCAAGTGAATCAAAACCTACAGGTTACTTCCCGTGAACTCAGAATCTTGAAATTTGGTACGAAGTAACGTCTTATATCATATATGAAGGAAAAATTGCGAATACCGTAAATTTTTGGTACAGCATATAAAAAATATTTTTAATAATTTTTAAGTTACTACCCCTTTCTTTTGAACGCGTGGAGGTATTAAATTGAAATTCAAATCAAATACTCAGGTATATAACACCGTTAGGCTGCAATAAAATCAAGCTTCTATGTCAACGCAATCAAAAGACAGAGCAATATAAGCATATTTTCAAACTCGCGCCTACTCGCAAGTGAATCAATACCTACAGGTTACTTCCCGTGAACTCAGAATCTTGAAATTTGGTACGAAATAACGTCTTATATCACATATAAAGGAAAAATTGCGAAAACCGTAATTTTTTTGTTACAGCATATAAAAAAATATTTTTAATAAATTTAAAGTTACTAGCCCTTTCTCTTGAACGCGTGGAGGTATTAAATTGAAATTCATATCAAATACTCAGGTATATAACACCGTTCCGGGCGGGGTCGCGAGAAAGTATGCTAATCGCGAATCGCGTGACCCCGCCAACACACGGGACCCGTAGGGACACCGCGGTGGTTTTTAGTGGGTATGCCCCGAACGACTTTAGGGGAGAGCCTCCACATACCTCCTCCGCCAGTCCCAAGCCCAGCCGTTCTAATGGCTGGGTTGGCGGAGTTGAGATGACTCATAAGGAGAGTTTTACCACCGTAGTGAACAAAAAAAAAAAAAAAAAAAAGGTATATAACACCGTTAGGCTGCAACAAAATCAAACTTCTATGTCAACGCAATCAAAAGAAATAGCAATATAAGCATATTTTCAAACTCGCGACTACTCGCAAGGGAATCAAAACCTACAGGGTACTTCCCGTGAACTTAAAATCTTGAAATTTGGTACGAAGCAACGTCTTATATCACTTATAAAGGAAAAATTGCGAAAACCGTAATTTTTTAGTTACAGCATATAAAAAAAAAAATTAATAAATTTTAAGTTACTACCCCTTTCTCTTGAACGCGTAGAGGTTCAAGAGAAAGGGGTAGTAACTTAAAATAAATTAGGTAATCTATGGTAAGATAAAGATAAATATACAAATGACGTTTCGAATCTCCGTAGTTTGTCACTAATTTTAACTTGACTCGTGATGGGATTACTGAGAATGAATATTGATAAAATATCGATAATGTTTACAATAAATCCGTAGATTTGGTTTACTCAGAATTAATTTCAATAGAATGTTGATAAACCCTCGATACACAAGCAGAGTCTGCGTGTCACTGAGATTAACATGCTGCGCTGGATGTGTGGAGTCACGCGGAAGGACCGTATTAGGAACTCCCGCATCTGGGGTAGCCTTCATGTCCGTGACATTGCTGACAAACTGCAAGAGAGTCGGCTACGCTGGTGAGCCACGTCTTACGTGAACCGGCATCTTACGTGGGTAACAAATGTCTTGCTATGCTATCTCTGCCAAATGCTGGCTTGACGTCGTAAGGAAAAATATGCGTGCCAATCGACTAACCACCAGGGATGCTGAAGACCGTGCGAAGTGGAGGAGATTCAGCCGGAAAGCGGACCCCGGGCTCCAAGGCGTAAGTTTTGGAACGCAACCGAGATAGCGCTAAGATGATCATGATGATGAAACCCTCGATAATGATAAATAAATTGAACGTAGGAACAGACACTTGTGTGGTTTATCAAACCTGTTCAAATTAAAATCTGCATTTTATTATTTAGAAACGTCATTTGTTTATTTATCTTACTCTTGAAATAATTCATAAGTGAAACTGAAGCAAAATATATTGGGTAAAACTGCTATCGTAGTGCGGTTTCTATATTTTGTCTATAGTCTACGGATTTTAGTGTTCGCTAGAATGATCGTGAAAATGTTCGTAGCAATGTTCGGCTCTGTTTGTTGTTCGGTTCGACAAAACAAAAAACGGCGAATGCTCGCTGTTCTGTTACAAGTTGTGACGTCGTGCCTCGGCGCTTGCGAGCCCCGCTACGATGACGCACTGCAGTGGGGAGCCCTCTCCCGCTTGCCGACCATATGTATACCAGCGACACACGTGGTTGGGCCCTTTCTTCTGCTGCGAGACACACGTCAAAGCTGAGTACTCATCCGAGGACCTGTGGAGTGTCAACCTACGACCTACGCCCTGGATAATTGTCTAGTCGGTTAACCTCAAGTGTCAGCTCTTTTATGTAATCAAAACCATTGTAATTCTGGAATATAACGCGAGTTTAATCTTTCCTGGTGATATTTTTTATTTATTTCCCGTAAGACAACCTAATTATCTCTTTTTAATTGCTCGGCGAGTGATCGATCCCGGCTATCCCGTGAAAATCAATCACTCGTGCGACATTGGCGCCCAATAGAATTTTTAAATATATTTTTAAAAACGTAGGTTGGCACTTTACAGGTGAGTGAAATAATTTCTTTTTCTCTTGTATATTTTTCTCCTGTGTGTGCATATATTCTGGTGTGGTGAATTGCGTACAGGTACAGTTTCTATCTATTTTGGTTGGCCATAAGCAATTTAACTGTGTAAATAACATAACGGTGATTTAATTAACGTCGGTCTAAAATCACGTTCCACCGCGGGCAGCGTGTCGAGCCGCCAACCGGTTCTAACCGCTTAGCCGTTGAACTAACGTGCCTCGTGTTCGCGAAAAAAATATTGTGATTCAACCTTTGAGTGACCTTTAAGAAATTTTTCTTAATCCTTTACCAATCATCACACCATTGTATAATTTAGTGTATTTCAGCTTTTTTTGGCACGGTATTCGATTTTGTGGCGATATTTAATTTTTTTCTAGTACCGGCGTAAATACTTAGATTTTCTATTATTGTTTTGTAATAATGGCTTACATTATAAATTTCTCATTATTAACTAAAGCGGAATTAGAATATGAGACCACAATACGCGGCGTTTCAAAGCCTGACGATCCCCGCAAACAAATCGCTAAACTTTCAGTTAAAATTCCCTCGGAGGATATATTATCTTCACCCTTCCCACCAGAGGAGGATGTGGCTGAAGTGGAAAAGTCGTTATTAAGATCAAATAAACACCTATCTATGTTGGAAGCAAACTATACCTCCGAGCTTCAACAGAAGGTCGAAACCGTGCTTCACCATTGTTTTCATCGACTGAATAGGGTGGATACCGGCAGTCTTGATATTAAAAAAATTGAGTCTGTGTGGAATAAATTTAATGACTTATATGCGAAATTACAATTAATTACGAGCCGTAGTTTGCGGTCGGATTGCTCAGTGGCAGAGGGAAACACTTCCTATAATTACGACCGTAAGCTCTTCTCGGAATTAGGTAAATTCAAATTTAACGGTAAATCATGTGTAAGATCTTTTATTGAAAAAATTGATGAATTTATGTCCTGTAGATCTATTCCACATGACAAGATGTTGTCTTTCGCTTTTGAAATACTTTCGGGTGACGCATTAGTTTGGTATCGTTCTGTTAAAAATAATGTAAAGACTTGGTTAGAACTTTGCGAACTTTTAAAACGAGATTTTAGTCCGCATAACTACGATTATCGACTTATGACGGAGATTCGTCAGCGCTCACAAGGCGAGAACGAATCAATAACTATTTACGTGGCAAAAATGCACGGTCTGTTTTCGCGACTTAGTTCTCCTATCGCTGATTTGGAGAAGCTAGAAATTTTACTAAATAATATTAGACCTTGTTACACTAATTGTCTGCTCACTGCAAAGGTTGTTGATGTTGATAGTCTGGTCGAAGTTTGTCGTCTTTTCGAAAATTACCAAAGTCGCAGTAAGCAATTTTCTGAACCCCCTAAAGTTTCAAAGAATACTGTAGCACCCGATCTAGCGTATAATTATCCGTTTTCTAATTTTTCTTCAAACAAAAATGTTTACAATCATAATA
Source organism: Euclidia mi (assembly GCA_944739405.2). Lineage (NCBI taxonomy): Eukaryota > Metazoa > Arthropoda > Insecta > Lepidoptera > Erebidae > Euclidia > Euclidia mi. Next base: position 28,667,676 of record OX123203.2, read on the forward strand.
ACTTCAATAAATATAACTCTGTCGCCGATACATCGAGATACAAGTCTGTACCACAAGTCAACGCCGTATCGAGTACTTCTAATATAAATAAAACTTTTTGCGTGCGTTGTAGATGCAATTCGCACTCATTACGTAATTGCCGTCAGCCACACTACCTAATCTGTTTTAAGTGCGGCACAAAGGGTTTCAAGGTGTCAGACTGCCCCAATTGTAAATCTAAGTCGACCCCTACAGTTTCAAAAAACTAGTTAATAAGGATTGTGGAAAATCAAATTATACAACTAATTGTAATAAAACAGAGTGGAATAATTGGTTGGACTTTTTAAAAAAATTCTTTAATAGCTATCATATTTCCTCAATCCGTAATTCTAAAGTAGAATATTTACCTTACGTTACTCTAAAATTAAACGGAATACCTACCACAGGTCTTTTAGATTCTGGATCTTGCGTTACAATTTTAGGTAATAATTTGCATAACTTATTTTTGAAAGACAATGTTTTGGATAAATCGAAACCTTTAAGGTTAATAACAGCAGGCGGCGAACGATTTGAGTCTTTGGGATCGGTGTTTCTACCCTTCGAGTTTCAGGATAAATTGATTAACTTAGAAGTTCATGTTGTACCTGGGATTCAAAATTCCCTTATCCTTGGCATGGATTTTTGGCGAAGCTTTGGCCTATTTCCTAACAAATTGGAGTCTGTTTTGATGGTGAACAAGTCTGACGCTCAAGTAATGGAGTTGCAGGCAGTTCCCCCTACACATCTTGTTTCTTATGATCATCTTACAGTCGACCAGAGAGCTACCGCTGACAACATTATTTCTAAATTTACCGATATTTCATACGAGAAGCGGGGTCTCGGTTGCACAAATATTATTTCTCATTCAATTGATACAGGTGATTGTCCCCCTATTCGGCAAAGATTTTATCGCATGTCTCCCGATAAACAAAGAATATTAATAAAGCATCTTGACGACATGCTCTCAGAGGATGTTGTTGAACGATCCGAAAGCCCGTGGTCAAACCCGGTCATTTTGACACCAAAGAAGAATGGTGAACTGCGTTTCTGTTTGGACAGTCGAAAATTAAATTCCGTTACAAAAAAAGATGCTTATAGCTTGCCTTATATTTCGGAAATTTTAGATAATCTGAGAGATGCTAAATACTTGTCTAGTTTAGACCTGTCTAAATCTTTTTGGCAAACATTAATTAAAGAAGAGGACCGTTGCAAAACAGCCTTTTATATTCCCACGCGTGGCACATTTCAATTCAAAAGAATGCCTTTCGGTCTTACGAATGCGCCAGCTACTCAACAACGATTAGTTGATATTTTATTTTATGGCCCAGAATTTGAAAATAAGGTTTTCTGTTTTATCGATGACATAATCTGTATCACGTCCAGCTTCAGCGAGCATATTACTCTTTTATTACGCATTCTTGATAAACTAAAAAGCGCTAATTTAACAATTAATCTCGAAAAATGACAATTTTTTAGAGATAAACTAAAATATTTAGGCTATGTTGTCGACTCTAGTGGATTGCATCCCGATCCGGATAAAGTAAATTCAATGAAAAATTATCCCACTCCTTCTAATAGAAAAGAAGTACGTCGATTTTTAGGCGCAGCCTCGTGGTACAGGCGTTTTATACCGAATTTTAGCTCTATTGCTGCACCCTTAAATAAGTTAACATCTCAAAGTAAAAACGCACCTCCATTCTGCTGGACGACAGAGGCTAATGAGGCGTTTAATAACCTAAAGAATTGTTTGATTTCCTCCTCGGTGTTGGCTTGTCCTGACTACTCGCAACCGTTTGAAATACACTCAGATGCTAGCGATTTTGGTCTTGGCGCGATCCTCTGTCAAAGGTTAAATGGTGAGGAAAGAGTCATAGCGTACTATAGCAAATCACTCAGTAAGCAAGAAAAAAATTACAGTGCCACAGAGCGCGAGGCCCTGGCTGTTCTATCTGCTATAGAACACTGGCGTTGTTATGTTGAAAATGGTAAAAAGTTTATTGTTTACACTGATCACGCTGCTTTGAAATGGTTCTTGACCTTAAATAACCCTACTGGCCGGTTAGCCAGATGGGGAGTTCGCTTATCTTCCTATAATTTCGAAATACGTCATCGTCGGGGTTCCGATAACGTTTTACCTGATTTTCTGTCTCGCTCTTTACCCGTTTCTGCTATTCCTAATGATATAAATATAGATATTAATTCTAATCAGAATTTACCAGTTTCTACTAATGATCCTTGGTATTTAAATATCTATAAAGGCTGTTTAAGTTCTCCGACTTCCTTTGTTAACTATCAAGTAATAAACAATAAATTGTATTGTTTTAAAAAAACATTAAACCCTCTCACTAGAGAATTTCAATGGAAAGAGGTTATTCCGTCTGACCAAAGAATTGACATTCTAAGGGAGAATCATTCTTCGCCCACTGCTGGACATCTGGGTATCTTTAAGACATACAAACGTCTTGCACTTAATTACTTTTGGCCTGGTATGTACTCCGATGTTGTCAAGTTCGTCAGTTCATGTGAACCTTGTATCACCCATAAACACCAAAACCACCCAAATTTAGGTCTAATGGGAAAACCCAAATCATGTCAAAAGCCCTTTCAGACGATTAGTATTGATTTGATTGGTCCATTGCCCCCCAGCAGAAAACAAAACACTTTTATATTTGTGGTCAGTTGTTGTTTCTCTAAATATTGTTTGCTTTTCCCCATTAAACGGGCAACTGCAGAAGTGATAACAAAAATTCTCGAGGAAAATGTATTTTTGGTGCATGGAATTCCATCTACTATTGTTTTGGATAACGGTAAACAATTTATTAGCGCAACCTTTAAAAGTATGTTGTCAAAATATAAAATTCCAAATTTGCATTTTACACCGTTGTATACTCCCCACGTTAACTCAGTTGAACGTTACAACAAAACCATTATTACAGCTATTTCAACTTTCATAGAATCTGATCATCGAATCTGGGACACTTTAATCACTAAGGTTCAGTTCGCCCTTAACTGCGCAGTTAGTGAGGTTACTGGTTATTCTCCTAATTTCCTTGTTTTTGGTAGGGAGGTCATAACATGTGGTTCTCAGTATATTGACAAGGAATTTAATTCCAATATGGTGCTTGAACCACGGGACGGCTATGCCGAAACTTTAGGCTACTTATCCTCTATTTTCGAGAAGGTACATTCAGCTCTGTTGTCGGCCCACCAACGAAGTTGTTCATCTTATAATCTTCGCCGTAAACCGGCAGAATTCAATGTCGGTGATATAGTTTGGCGCAGAACGTTTCTACTTAGTGACAAGGATAAATACTTTAGCAAGAAATTGGCACCTAAATTTATTAAATGTAAGATTGCCTCAAAAAAGTCACCCCTAGTATACAAACTTAACGACATGGCCGGTAAACCTTTAGGAGAATGGCACATCAAAGATTTAAAGTTGATTAATTACAAAGAATAATAAAAGCATAAAAACAACAATGTAAGACGCATATCTATACTAAGTTATAATTACCTACATAATCATTTGCGAAGGCCAACAATGGTTCTTATGTTTTCGAGTCGAAGCCCACAAGATAATGTATTGTGTTGTGTTAATGATTTATGTAAACATGCTAACATAAAATGAATAAATGTTTCAGTTATAAATGGTAATAAAGTTTATTACATGTAATATTGTTACAAAGAATCTGTTGTTTATCTAACTATCAGTTATGGCTCAGGGGTTAAAAAGTCGTTGTCGGATCGGTCTGGTGTTCGATTCTCGCATGTGTATTTTCTATAAATGCATATTGATTGGCGTGTTGTTTTTCGCCGTGCCTTGTTCTGAAGTTCTGTTGTTATTCTTAATTCTGTATAAATTCCATAATCAAATTGTTATTATAGGTACTTTATAAACATTCAGAGTAATTAACCGTACGTCGCGAGCTCGGAACAGTCGAATAGTACCTACCATTAAGATCGTACCTACCTAGTTGTCGTTATGACGCACGCGCGTTCACTCAGCGACGCGCCGATAAATAAATGCCTAACTAATGATTCACCATTGTTTACATTCAAAAGGTGTTTACTGGTCGTGTTGTAGTTATTAATTAGAGCAAAATATTTATTAAATTCTTTCCTTTGACATTGAGAGGTCCGGTCGTGTCTGCGGCTTATATTATTTTTGTTCATCGTTACGAAAAATCTGTTGTTACACCTAACTATATTCAAAAAGTTTACTTATCTAGTGGCAAAGGCCGAACCCAAGATTTTTAAGTCGTAGGGCTAGATCAAGTTCTTATATCTACAAATCATTATTACCTAATAATTACCCTAAGCGCTTCTCCATAGATTGTTATCTTTGCTATTGGGCCATTACACTGGCCTTGGCATTTACATGTAGATATGTGTGATGAATTATGAATGATAAATGTTTATGTTCAAGTTCAGACTGCCGTTGTACGCGTGAAGAATGCAAGCGTGGGTCATTATTATTTAGGTATACTAATTAGCGTATAGGGTTGTCACTTGTTCAAGGTACTCATGCCCTTGTTTTCTCTAATTCCAGGGAGTATCTTCAGGGCTGCTACGCCCGTTGGGCTAGGGAATTTTCCTTAGGGAAAATCCCGGCCTAACGGGGGGGGCGTGTGACGTCGTGCCTCGGCGCTTGCGAGCCCCGCTACGATGACGCACTGCAGTGGGGAGCCCTCTCCCGCTTGCCGACCATATATATACCAGCGACACACGTGGTTGGGCCCTTTCTTCTGCTGCGAGACACACGTCAAAGCTGAGTACTCATCCGAGGACCTGTGGAGTGTCAACCTACGACCTACGCCCTGGATAATTGTCTAGTCGGTTAACCTCAAGTGTCAGCTCTTTTATGTAATCAAAACCATTGTAATTCTGGAATATAACGCGAGTTTAATCTTTCCTGGTGATATTTTTTATTTATTTCCCGTAAGACAACCTAATTATCTCTTTTTAATTGCTCGGCGAGTGATCGATCGCGGCTATCCCGTGAAAATCAATCACTCGTGCGACAAAGTGAATGCTTAGGTGTGTCAGCGCCATAAGAAGCACGTACGGGTAAATAAGGGAATAGATGTTCCCCCTTGTAGGATCTCCACCTTGTCACGGTGGGGGGGCTCAGTAACCGTGGCTTGGACAGCCACGATGAAGCTAAGCGGGATCCCGGGCTTGCCGTCCTCCCTATCCTCTGCGACCGCTGGGTGTTTTGGCGGCGGAGTCCAACACCTTCATCCGCCACCAAGGGGGTTTTGTTCGGGGCCCGCCTGATCATCTGGCGGGCCAATATCCGTCGGGGGGTAGCAACACCGACACGCCTCTCCTTCCGCGACCGCGCCCGACTGCGAGGGACAGACAGAAATGTCCCTCGCACCCGCACCTTTGGACGCGTCCTGCGCAGGCCCCTCCAAGCCCACGCGGAGCATCCACTCACGGGATCTCTCTTAGCTTCACCGCGGGTGTCCAAGCCACGGTTACTGAACCCCCTCCCACCACGACAGAGTGGAGATCCCACGGAGGGGATCTAAGAATATACCTAGCACTTATTGTGCTTAATGTTGATGGCATAACCGATATAAGTACAGTCTCTTTCTAACCGATATAAGTTTTTTTTATATAATAATAGGTGCCAAACGAGTAGACGGATCGCCTGATGGTAAGCCCATGAACACAAGCAACACCACAGGAGTCACAAGTGCGTTGCCGCTCCTTGGGGTTGAGAAAAGGGATAGGATGAGGAGTGGCATGAGGGAGAAGGAATATGGGATAGGGCCTCCGGCACTCCCACTCACCGAACGAAACGCAGCAGTTTAAGTACTGTTATTTAACGTCGATTTTCTGTGAGAGGGTAGTACTTCCCCGGTCGACCCGTCCATTCATGCTGAAATCAGCAAGGCTCTACTACCTGTAGTACATGAACTGTCGATTTGCCTACCGTAATTATCAAATAACAACACCTGGGCAATGCGCAGTGGCGAGATGGTCGCTTAAGGTATATACTCTACTTTAGCTTTAAATTATAGGCATCTTTAATAGCTATTAAAAACCTAGTTTAAAGTTAAAATTCACAATTGTCCTATGTAATTGAACTTGATGCTAAAGTAGGATATAGGTATTTAGTATCTTCTTGGGTTTATAGGTATTTGTTAATAATGAGTAATTACAAAAATAAATAAATACTCCGTGGTCGAGTGGATAGCGTAGACTACGGCTCTAGCTTGAGCATTTCTGTACCTTAACTTGCCTGGTTTTATCTGCCTAGTCTGAATGAGCTGTTTTCTTGTTTTGTCCCTTTTAGACCCCCTTTTTTACGTAGTCGGGCTATAGTTTTTAAACTCTATTTTTAATTTAAATCTTTTCCGTATCCCGATGGGCCATGTAAGCTAATCGTGCAATATTTACATTGTCACATTTAAAGGTGGTAAGAAACAAAAATAGGTAACTCAAAGCGCCTAAACCGCGCGATTTGTCAGTATAACCGGGTTTAAAACTTATATTTTTAGCCGTGTGGTTGACGGCATAGAATACAAATGTCACCACCCCCTATCTTCCCGTGGGTGTCGTAAGAGGCGACTAAGGGATAACACGATGCAAATACCATCTTGGCGTAGAGACGGAAAACTCGACATCAAACCCTATACGACTGCCTCGTTGGTCTCGCGGCATAAATGTGCGCGTGGGATCGGGAGGTCCCGGGTTCGATTCCTGGGTCGGGCAGTGTTATTGGGTTTTTCTGGCACGAAATTCTCAGTAGCTGCACGGAGTCTGGAAATGTGCCCGGTACGGCAATAGGCTCGCCCCTTATTACGTGGGACTACAGTATATCTGGCGAAAAGTGGGTGTAGAAATACACCTCTGCCTACCCCTTCGGGGATAAAAGGCGTGACGATATGTATGTATGTATGTGTATTTTGACTCAAACAGCGTAATATACCTATGTACATATTTGTAATGTGCTCACCAATACCTTTCTTTTGATACCAAACAAGTAATGATTATCTCAGTTATTTCTTTTTGGGGTTGGATTTTGAGGTATTATTTCCATAATAGACAATTGAGATAAAATTGATATAGCCTATGTCACCTGGGCCATTATTACGAATCGATAGGCATCCCATGTTTTAAAATCGGTTGTGTAGTTTAGGCACTATGGTGGAACATACAAACATACATACTTACATAGACTGCCAAAAGCAATACCCTTTTGTTTGGCTTCGCCGTAGTCGGGTAAAAATAAACTAAAACGCTGGTCTTTACTATGACCTCAGAATTAGTTTGATAGTATGGTATCACTGTCCTGCTGAAACGACACAACTTGATTCATGCCATTCGTATGTCAAAAAATAATAAATCGTCGCTAGCTTTACGAGTGATGTCGTGTGTGTGTGGCGTAGTGGCGTTAGGTTCTTCGTTTTTCTCTAATAAGTTTTTAGAAAAATAATACGATCTTATTTTGTACTAGCTGTGCCCGCGACTCCGTTCGCGCGGAATTTGTCTTAGGGTTCTTTATCCAAAAATGGCAAACATCGGAACCCTGATAGATTCGCCATATCTGTCTGTCTGTCTGTACTTCCGCATGTCACAGCCATCTTATACTTAAACCATTAAGACTACATCATTGAATATTTTTTGAAAGATGTATTCTGTGAACCGCTGCCCGATTTTTATACAAATATAAAAAAGGAATGACAATTAAGGGGTCCTCTCCATACATGGAGCTGACGTGAAAATATTTTTACGATGCAGCATGTCTAGGTATTTAAAAATAATTTTAGGGTACCTGAAATTATCAATTTCTCAAAGTCAACCGTTTGAAAGGTAGACGCTTCCAAAGTGGTTAAATGAGTATCAGTTCCCCGTCCCTCCGTCCTCAAACTTTTGAAGTAAGAGAGTGACAAATAAAAAAAAAAAACAAAGATATGCTGTAGATCGTAATAAAAACTTCCAACGAAAATTAGTTTGAACGATATGTGGTCAGCAGCCTTTACATTCAAAAACCGCAAATGTAACTTGGTAGTTAATACAAACATTATGAAAAACAAAGTTATTTGTACCGGTGAAAAAGTGATAGTGGTATAGTGGTTAGGTGAAGATAATGGGTATGTTTAGTGTATACCTCTAGCACAGAGCCCTTCATGGGCGAGTCCCACTCGCTCTTGATTTAATTATTCATCTTTGCAACAATGTGGCTGTTTCCTGTCTGTATATAATATATTAAATCATTGCGTTACTGATTGACTGACCGACAATGCGCAGCCAAAACTACCTATTGGTTGCAAGAAGACAACATTTCCTATTTTTTTAATTTTAAGTTGACATATATTTTGCTTGACGACCAGCCGCTTGTACTATGAAAGGATTTCTCAAAATTTCTATGGAAAAGCAAGCGCAATCTTACTTGTCTTGTCTTGTGCCGAAGTCACCTTGGTAGGAAAAGTCTTCCCGTTCCACCCGGAGCATCTACAAATAGTATTTTTTCCAAATCACTATCCACGCTACGACACACCCGATCATAATCTTATTATATTAAACGCTGTTCTTCAGTAGGTCTCGAGACATAATTTTGCAGGCTTTCGGTTAATTCTAATTCTAATGGGTAATAGTTTATTTAGTGTATGGCGTAATCTTTATTCATACATACACCAGCAAATGATGGTTCGGGCAGGCCATATTGAGTTATAGGATAGATATATATATTTACTGTCAAGCAACGTTTTATTAGATTGTTGAGGGAACCTAAAATATCCTCGGCCAATTTGTCTTCATATTTATGCCATAACTATGCAGCGTCTCAAACCCATGGCCTAATCGATGGGGACTTTTACTTATACTTGCTTCAGATAATGTCATCTCAGTGTTTATCCCCATCCAGTAAAATGCGCCACTCTGCGAGCTGTTTACATATACGTGTGCAAATACGTCCAGCCTAAGCTGAACCCTATTTAATATAATTCATCATACAGATTTAAGCTCAATTTAAATTGGGCGGTTTAAACAAAAATCAACCGTATAGCCGTACCCATACTGGCGCGGCGAGATTTCTGTATTTTTTATAGAATACATATTAAAGTGTACTTTTTGAATATGGGAGTTTGATAAAGATATATCTATGTGAAATACAATCTATTTATGTATTTAGTAAACTTTGAAGAAATGCCTAACGATTAAACACGTTATTGTGGCTAATTTATAATAGATAGATATATACTATTAAGGACTTTTTTGTAGATCTTTTAAAGACCATCATCTTTGTAGTATATACTTTTGGTGTATGATCAACGTATGCGAGGATAAGAGCTCGAAAGCGGATTTTTATCCGACTTGCTTCAAATTTATCGTCACTGCTCAGCTCCTATGTGTCTTAGCGTTATGTTAAATAGCCTATAACCTGCCCAGGAGTATGGACTACAATCGTACCAAGTTTGGTTAAAATCCCTTCAGTAGTTTTTTACCCATGCGTGCACATACAGACAGACAGACAGACAGACAGACAGACAAAAAATTTACTGATTGCATTTTTGGCATCAGTATCGATCACCATTCATCCTCCAATATTAATTTTGAATATATATTCAATGTACAGAATTGACCTCTCTACAGTTTTATTATAAGTATAGATTAAATTAAATTAAATTTAATGGAGCCTCCATTAAATTTATCGTAACTATCGTGCGTTATTGCTGAGAAAATTAAAACCAACAAGAAACTAAATGATACGGCATTTAAAAGGTGCATTCTTATTGAGACTCATAAAAGGTACATAATTATACCAGGGTTCGAGCCCCAGGTTTACTTAGATTTTGCTATCGAGTTTATATCTTTTGCTAGGCTCGAGAGTCGAAGTGTAAGCAGGGAACAATGTCTTTAGCTATACTTCTTAACATAATTTTGCAAAACTGTTATTTATTTACTTAGAGTGGATCTCAAAATAAAAATAATAATAATAATAATAATAATATTTTTATTGCCAAGTAAATCATTGTAGTACATTACATGTTAAGTAGTTACAGTATCAAGTAGTTTACTTACTGTTTTCCTAGCTAGGCTATGAAATAGCCTGTATTAAGGAAAAACAGCTCCAAACCCGCATTAATACAAAATACATAATATTTAACGACACTAGTTGCAATATAAAAGAAGGTATGTAAACTACAGTTTTAACACTTTTTGTATAACATGCATTATTAAGACAATAGGTGAAGATATTATGCAAAAATTTATAAGTTGGTGTGTGTGTGTGTGTGTGTGTGTGTGTGTGTGTGTGTGTGTGTGTGTGTGTGTGTGTGTGTGTGTGTGTGTGTGTGTGTGTGTGTGTGTGTGTGTGTGAGTGTGTGTGTGTGTGGGTGTGTGTGCGCGCGTATGTATGTGAGTGTATGCAACCGTATCCAAAAAGGCAAATAGAAGCTATATATCAGGACAAAGCGATTAGCATATTTTCTGTCTCATCGTAATTTTTATGCAATAGGTAATTTAGGACGGCCGACTTACAATCATGACTAGGTAAGTTATATATATAAATGTGCCTGTTTATCTGGTTGTAGAGGTAAGGTCCCAGGTAATAGAAAAATCTTTTAATGAAAGAAAAATGCATTCTAGGTATAATACAGATGTTATCCCTGCGACGCTTGGAAGAATGTATGTATGGAGTCTTGCGATGTTGCAACATTACCGTGTGAAAAACGTAAATTTGTCGTACATTTAGAATGTTCCAGTTTCTATATAAATCGTCAGTCGGGTACAACATAGGACGAAACGTGGCTACTTTTAAAACTGCTCTATGAGCAATCTCCAATGATTTGAGAGTTGTTTTATGAGTACCTCCCCAGATAGAAATACAATAAGATATTATAGATTTGCAGAGGGCATAGTAAACACTACGTATGATTGTAATATTAGCGACATAACGAAGCGATCTAAAATGATAGTGTTGCTTAAGCTGCCTTCCACGGTGCGTGGTGTGGACGGAGGCGCATCGCACTTTTGAAGTTAGCTGACTCGCAGTGTAACAGTACCGTACCTAACGGTCCGCAAAACCATGCTCCGTGAAAATTTATCAGTAGTTTTTGCTTAAAGCCGCGGACGGACAGACGGACATGGTGAATCTATATGTTTTTTTTTTAGTTTACTAAGGAACCCCAAAAAGTCGGGTATCTAATCTAATGATTTCTAATTTGACTACAAACAGAAACAATATGTCAAGGTAATTCACTGACCTTCTCTTGACGACGATCGTATCTCAGTACATAATATAATGTATTTATTAACATTATTCAAACAAAAAGAGGTTCTCAATTCGTCAGTATATTTTTTTAATGAATATTCTCGATTACTCCTTCAATAAGGAACGAATTTGGATGATTTTTTTATAAGATGATAGCTCATGTTTCAATTTTATGTGCAATTCGTTCAGCGGTTTTTGAAAAATATTGTTTTGGTTTCTCCAACTTATACTGAGGAATTTGTCTTCGACGAATCTGCTTAATAAGCTTTGACTATATACTTGTCTGGACAGAAAGTTCGAACTGTTACGCGGGACCGGGAAAATGTCTTTTTTTTTAAAGATATTTAAATTGGCTTAAACAATTTATTGGGACATGGTACACACACGTAATATTAGAAATTGTATAAACTGAATTTAGTAGAAATAGAACAAAGTACTGGTACAATTAGGATTTAGAAAATGAGCCTGTCACACTAAGGAAATAGTAGGACAGTTCGCGTTAGATGATGGATGCAGACTGAGGTTGAAAAGGACTGAATTAATGAAGAAGGCAAAAGTGCTGACACGGAGATTTAGGCATTGGCAGGGATTTATGATGAGTAGTATCAATAAAGTAACAGTGCGGCAGATAATTGAGAAGACGGAGGAGTACAATAGGCCCCTGTGTCTAGCATTTGTGGATTATGAGAAGGCCTTTGACACTATTGAAACCTGGTCTGTTCTGGATTCCTTGCAACGATGCCAAGTCGACTGGCGATACATCGAAGTGATGAGATGCCTTTATGAATCCGCAACAATGACCGTCGTAGTACAGAATCAGCATACTGAACATATCCACCTGCGTCGCGGGGTGAGACAGGGTGATGTTATATCACCAAAACTGTTTACAAACGCACTGGAGGATATGTTCAGGCTGCTGGACTGGAAAGATCACGGCATCAATATAAACGGCAAACGCATCTCTCACCTACGATTCGCAGACGACATTGTTATCATGGCTGAAACGTTGCAAGAATTAAAACAGATGCTGAACAGCCCAGATAGCAGACAAACTTGCGGCAAGTTTGTTTTTTCTTTGATTCTAACTTGCCGCGTCGAATATGACGAAGCAAGTTTGTGACAATTTAGCTGCAATATTGTTAAGTCAAATATGAAGTTTCAAGTTTGCGATAATATTGCTCAAATATTGTTATGACAAATATGATATTTCAAGTCTCAGGCAAGCTTGATACAAACTTCACCGCTCCTATGATGCGCGCGCGATACTCGCGCCTCTTACTGCGCTGTCTCGCTCTAACATCTGTTCGACTTTTCGCACGGAGCGCCAGCCATGGCAGCCATCTTGATTCTTGTTTTGTTGTGAATTTGGTTGTAGAGGCGGTTTTGATAAAAGGTAAAAAGTATTATAAAGCATGATTTTGCATATTGGATTGATTCTATGAATTCAGCGAAATAAAGTGTTTATGTGAATGCGTGAGACGGTGAGAATTGCAATGAATTACAAAAGCTGTGAAATATGTGGTACGAGATGTGGCCGGTCAGATGGACAAAAGCGAAATTTCATGGCTAAATTTCCTTTAGACGAGGACAGGTAAGCATTAAACCTAACAGTATTCTCATACAATCTGGAATAAAAAGTCCATGTTATTTATAGTCTCATAGGGTTTTAGATGATGTACCTATCTAGTCGGTTAACCTCAAAAATTTACTGTCTTAGTGATATTGCACACGTATTACCTATTATTTTAGTCTAAAATTCAATTCAATTATTGCCACTCTGTCTTTTCCTCATATTTTATTAACACGATTTAGATTTACTTCATATTTTATCTATATAACGCTAAGTAAGCCAAAACAAAGAAGGTTGGAGTGTAGTGGGTATGCTAGGGGATTGGGACTTAGAAAAATTTCAAAATCATAATATTGACTGTTTTTTTATTTCATTGCTTAGAATGGCTAAAAACAAAGATTTTTTGATCTTGACAATTTTAATCTCCGATTAAGGGTTCACCGTCAAAATCGTCTTGAAAATGGGCGCGTTACAATAGTGATCGACATTTAGAAAAATTTTGATGAAAAATTTTGAAATCGATGGTTTTGAGATTTTTTTGATTTTATTGTATAGAAAAACTAAAAGTAAAAGCTTTTTTGTCTTGATGTTTTTTCCACCGACCAAGGGTTCAGCCTCAAATCGTCTTTATGTCGGCAGTCGGCACGTTACTGGTTACCTACTAAGTAGGTAGGATAGCGGTGTCTTTTTACTTGACGGAGCCCTGTTACAAGGAACCTAACACAACCTGAGTTTCCCGAGTGGACGAGATTCATAAATCAGCCGATCGTAATATACGACATGAAGCAGGTCGGCATCAGTGTCGTCAACTTATTAGGTTATGTTAGGTTTCCTTGTGACCCTGCATCCAAAAATAGATGCCCAGCTTCGCACGGCTCCGTCAACTTAACTTAAAAGATATCGCCGCCCTATCTACTTGGTACCTAGTCCTACTTAGTAGGTACTTAGTAAGCGACGACAGACGACGACGATTTGATGCTGAATCCTTGGTCAGAGGAAAAAAACATCAGGATAAAAAATCTTTTATTTTTAGTTGTTCTATACAATAATAGCAAAAAAATCACATATAAATCGATTTCGAAATTTTCCTTCAAAAATTTTCTTAGTGTCGAACGCTACCAGTAGAATAGACAGGGCCGGATTTAAGGGGGGGCAGGCGGGGCAATGGCCCCGGGGCCCCCACAAGAGTGGGGCCCCCACAACAGAGGTAAAAATATTAAAAAAATCGGCATTTGTTCAGTTTAATCCGCAAAGACATTCATGCAATGAACTTGAAAATCGTAAATCCAAATTAATGTTTAAAAATAATCGACATTATAACATTTTCATACCAACTAAATAAAATCAACAACACAGAAATTAACTATAACTTTTTGTAATTTAGGTAAACACATATTTTTATACAATAAAATGACGAATAAATTTTCTGAAAACCATAGGTAATTTATTGGCGTAAGGATTGAAGTAGGTATATTGATATTTTCAAAAACAACCAAATAATCGCAACGACGCGCGATGCGAAACGCTAAAAAATAGTATATTAAATATATATAATTGACTATTTCCTAATTACAACCAAACAAGAACTGCCACACGATTCTGTAAAAATGTCAGAAGATTGAGTACATGGAGATAAGGCCAATGGTAGTCTCGAGGAATGTGACACCATAAAACCTTTAAAATTATGTAGTCACAAACAAGAGGAAGTGGATAATGGTTTAAAAAATAACATTGGTCTTTGGCCCGTCATGACAACTGAAGGAATATTGGAAATATTGGTCAAGAACGGTTCCGCAAAACTGCAAAATTCTGATGAAGTCTCACTCCAGAATTCTGTCTTACCATTGTGACATAATACAAACTTTCCGGAAATGTACAAAAAACATGTTTATATGTCGCAATCAAAATCAAGAGACTGTTAATCAATTCAAGCTTTGTTTTTCTCTAACTACGAGTAAAATATATTGCAAAGCTTGTACTCTAATGTCCATTCAAGTTAAGTACAGAAGGCTTCAGTGGTTCCAAGCATGCAACGGAGCGCCTATACGAGCACGAGATATCCAAGACACAGGGACGCACGGGATGTATCGACCGAGAGCTAGCGACGCAGGAGGCACACATATCATCGCTGAACGGGGTTTAATCGTCTGAGAACACGACGAAATCATTGGATCACCGAGAAATGACAATTTTCTGGGTATTTTGGAATTGCTAGTTGAGTATGAACCAACGTTGACATTCATTTAAACCGACATGCAAACAAAGTGAGCGGTTACGTCAATTACCTTTCCTCAACGGTATGCGAAGAACTGATAAGTTCCATGTGTAATTAAGTACTTAATGAAATCG
Organism: Euclidia mi; assembly: GCA_944739405.2. Lineage (NCBI taxonomy): Eukaryota > Metazoa > Arthropoda > Insecta > Lepidoptera > Erebidae > Euclidia > Euclidia mi. The sequence continues at coordinate 28,682,840 of OX123203.2, forward strand.
TAACGAGGATAAAAAAATCTTAGCACTATTCAGTTTTAAATGGATTCTACTCCCGATGAATCTCATATCGATCAATTTAAAATAGTTGTTCGATATATATATATATATATATATTTACCTAATTGCGGCCATACTGGTGAAGCAACAGGAAATGCTTTAATATTTATTTTAGTTGACCATCAAATTAATATCCTTGATAGTCGCGGACAATCGTTGTCGCGGACAATCGTACGATAATGCTGCAAATATGAATGGAAAATACAAAGCAATGCAAGCTCTTATCTTGCAGAAAAAAAATCTGCATTTATCAGCGTTTGTACCATGCTGTGGTCACTCACTGAATCTAGTAGGGAAAGCAGCTACTAACTCTTGTGCATCAGCAGTGCAAGTGCGTTTTATACACCAAGTACAGATATCTATCACCAAGAGAAAAAAATAAATTGACTGGTTTTAGCCCGTGTATCGATTAACTTTGTGTTTCTCTCATAAAACGATTGCAAGCATACGAAGCTGTTCGATTGAGATTTGGATTCCTCAACCACTTAGACGAGATGGACGTCACAAGTTTATATGCCGCTGCAGAGGAATTAGTAAAAGTTTCAAAGACGATTTCGAATCTAGACTTGGCAATGAGTTGGTACAATTTGTATTTTTAATAGACTTGTAAAACGGGACTGTGAAAAATACCAATCAAAGGAACTGTTGTATAATCGCATTCTTGAAAATCAGAATTACCGAGCTACTTTGCCAAATATAGAAATTACATTAAGAATGTACTTGGTATTAGCGGTGTACAATTGCATCGAAGAGCGCTTGTTTTCAAAATGAAAATGATCAGGAATAGGCTCCGAACAACGATGAAACATAAACTGGCTATCGAAACTAACCCTAATCAATAATGAAATTGATTTACTCCGCGAGCTAGACTTCAGCGAAATATTCGACGACTTTTCATCCAAAAAAGTTCGCAAAGTGCCATTACATTGACACCGTTATTTCGTTTTTTTTTTTTATTTATATTAGTATTTTATCGTATAGTATTTTTTTTATTTCTCGAAGCTTTATTTGCTGACAGTGTATTTTTTCAATAGTTTAAGCAAAAAAATATACGGACAATAAATAGGGGCCCCCACAGCTACATTGCCCCGGGGCCTCCAGACTTCTAAATCCGGCCCTGAGAATAGAATGTGAACCCTTTATCGGAGAAAAAAAATGTCAAGAGCAAAAAGCCTTTAGTATTAGTCGTTATATACAATTCAAACAAAAAATAATAAATATGTTGTACTTTTGATAGAAGAAATATTTTATTCGAATCTCAATAACCCTTAAAACTAAACACGTTATAACTATTAAGTTCATAACAATAGGTACATACCTACCTACGTGACAAACGGATTGGAGTACAAATTGGAACCTGCGTCAGCTATTGTTGCAGATAAGTAACTGCAATGCTGGTATTCTCGCAGGACCAGATGATATACCTATAATAATTATAGGGTCGTTTCGCCTGTTCGCGTCCGTCGTCCTATTCGCGTCCATTTTACGGACCTCCCTTTAAAATTCTCGAAAATCAGTATACTAACACACTAATAAAATGAAAAGTCAGTACCGCCAATACCTCAACGTATAAGAAACACGCACAAATAGACAAAAGTTCCGTGCGCCCAGCTAATCCTGTTTAAAAAAATTAGTTAATCTCGGTTGTTCAACAAAAAAGTGCAGATGCGTGGGATATAAATAAAAAAATAGTGTGCAGCGGCGTGTTTGACGGTAAGTATTTTATTGTTTTATGTGAATTTTAGGACACATAGCCGTTTCTAGACATTAAGAATGAAAAGACGAATAGTATGAATTATGAATTAGCTTGTTTTTTTTTATAGTTAACAATTAAAATAAGGTGGACGCGAATTACAACACCGAATTTATAAAACTTCCACTTTGCGTCCACAATGGACGCGAACTCGTCCATTTATGATTTCTTTAGTTGTTTATTTTTATGTGATAATATTATAGCAAATTGCGCCCATTTTTTCATGAAATAGAAATGATCGCATAAACACATTCTATAAATATATTTTTATAATTTAAAATGCATTTTTGATTAAGACTGAGTTTAAAATTCAATTATTACATTTAATTTCTTTTATTCCGTATTTTTTCTATTCAAGATGAGTTCTTAGGAGACAAGAAAGAAGAAGGAAAAGAAAAAAATACATAAGATGATTAAATAAAGAAAGCGTTTATTGATATTAGTGAAAAATTATGCTATTCCGAAGACCACAATATTGGACAACATGTATCGTTATTTTTTTTTATCTTTGATTTTAAGTTCCATAGATGTTGAGAACAATAAATAGTAATTTATAATCATAATCATAATCATTTATTGCTGAACATAGGTACATAATTTTATACATTGCAAGATGTTGAGTGAATGCGCAGTTCACTATGTTCTACCACTATAGGCATGCAAAGTTTTTAATAAAATTCAATCATTTCATAACAATCATAAATTGCTTTTACATAGAATTTAAAAATAGAATATAAATATAAAAAAAGAAAAATATGAGAAAAAGAAATGTCATTATCTATTAATATTATTATCATTTAAATATTCGTTAATTGAGTAGTATGTCTTATTTACTAATATGTCATTTACTTGTTTTTTAAATATTTTTATATTGTCGCTTTCTAAAACACATGATGGTAGTCTATTATATATTTTGGGTGCCATACCTAAAAAGTTCCTATTATAAACCGATTTTTTATGTGGTTTGAACCGTATCTTATTTCTATGACGTACGCTACGAAGCGTGTCAAATAAATTAAAATTGTTTTTTATAAATAAGACTACTTCTAATATATATAGGCAAGGCACTGTCAATATACCTAGACTCTTAAAATATGGTTTACAGCTGTCAGTGTTTTTTATGCCGCATAAAGCTCTTAAACATCTTTTTTGAGACCTAAAGACAATGTTCACATTTGTGGAGTTGCCCCAAAATATCAAGCCGTAACGTAAAGTAGATGTGACATATGCGTGATATGCTGTAATTAATGTTGTATGATTAACTTTTTGTGATAGTTTATGTAGAGCATATGAATATTGACTTAGACGTTTACATACACTATCAGTATGACTTTTCCAAGAGAAGTCTCTATTGAGTTCAAGCCCTAAAAATTTTGTAGACGTAGTTTCTAAAATTATATAAATAAATATAGTTTCTTTAGTGTGAGATATCTATAAATTATATAATATAGTTTCTTTAGTGTGATTTAATAATGATAATAATGTTGATTTTTTTATAACTTAATCTTAAATGTAGAAATTGTTAAAAGCCAATCTTACTTTAGACTGTCTTAACAATATCACCCTTATATTCCTTCTCTATGCTGGTGGACGCGAAATGGTCCACAGGTGGACGCAATTAGGATTTTCTGGCCGCAAACTGGGTAAAGTGCCAAATCTTGAAGTTTGTCTATTTAAAAGAAAAACACAACAAGTTTCAAACATAACTGAAAGTTTATATTAAGTAAAATAGACTATATAATGAACGCATTACATAATTTTTTCATTGAATCAATTTGCTGGAACATTTTTATTTTCTCCTTCAAATTTGCCAACTGCACTAAATGGACGCGAACAGGCGAAATGACCCTACGTATATACTTAAATAATAAATATTTTAAATGAAATGCTATTTAAATGTTAATTAAAATATATACGACAATATATATAATATATACACATTTATATTATTTATGTAAATAAATAAATATAAATTATATGTACTAAAAACTTTAGTTGACATATTGTTGTTTATCATTTCAGACAGGCAATCATAACACATTTATAGCGCGTTTCCGAACGCTTCCGGCCTATTGTCATTACTTTAATTATTATTCTGTCAAAAGTGTCAGCTGTCAAGCAAGATACCATTGCGTTAGCCGGCTGACGCTGAAGCCGGTACTTATACATCCATAAAATAAAACAAGGCAACGTCGCGCTGTTGAGTGTACGTAATAAACAAGACAAGAGAATAAGTAACATTGACAGCCATATGAAATTCCTTCCACCCAATGAGTGGCGTACAGGTAGGTGAAGGTGCCGCACACAATTGGCTTATCAAGTTATCGTACATTAGGTCATTGTTGTCATGCCGGGAAAACAGCCGGCTGTCTCGCCAAAATTTTTGCGCTTAAAACCCAAGAAACCGCCGGCGGTCGCTCACTTACATTCAAGAAAATACCTTAAATTCACACGTTTAGTGACGACTTTTGTATAAACAATGTTAGTGCGTTCCGTTCTTTGATAAATTTTCTACATTCTGACAATTCTGAGCATAAAATATTGTATAATCTGTGCATCCACAGTTTAGCTCATAGAGATATTAGAATAGAGTGGCGGAACAGTACCTAACTCAATACTGTGTCGTGTCCGTCGGTGCGAGAGAGAACACAACATTAAAGGCCCCCTGCATCTCTCTCTAATAATACATGCACAACATCAACATTACGCAGTGGCGTGCTACCTGAAACTATTATTTATATCAGTTTATCAGTAATCAATAGTTTAAAAATATATAAACATTTTTGTCACTTCAAACTATCTTCGTGTATCAATAAAAACAACTTTTAAACGATTGATTACTAATAAACTGATTTAAATAATAGTTACAGGTAGCACGCCACTGCGTAATGTTGATGTTGTGCATCTATTGTTAGAGAGAGATGCAGGGGGCCTCTAATATTGCGTTCTCTCTCCCACCGGCGGACACGAATAGGCCCCACTCTGCCACTCTATTCTTAATATCTCTATGGTTTAGCTTTGGCTTTGACAGTCGAATGAGTCGAAGCCAGCGTTGCCAACTCTACGTCTTTTTACGTAGATCTACGTATTTTGGACCCTTCTCGCGAACCTACGTACTTCAGGCCCAGAATCTACGTATTTTGCAGCAAATGACCAAATTAGCAAAATAACGAGATTTTACTAAGAAAGAAGCATTATTAAACACAAACCACACGTAATAATGGACGTATCTAATACTTTGTTGCATTTTAATTCGTACCCAATTAGTGTAACAAGTACAAACTAAAAACATATCGATCAATTTAAGTCAATAATATTTGCTTACACACTCGAATCGATGTTTGAATCACTCGTTTTACAATTTTTTACTCCCTTTATCTAGGATATTATTAAAAGTACGTAGATCTACGTACTTTTTAACTCCGATCTACGTATTTTTGAAAATCAGACTTGGCAACACTGGTCGAAGCATCGCGTGATCGCGCACGCTTCACGCGCAGTTCTGTGATTTGTTTGTGTTAGTGTTTTTTTTGTGTATTTTACGTAAGTAAGTAGTGTTTCTTATTAGAAAACTGTTTTTTAGCTTATTAGAAGTGTTTTTATGTAACTGGTTGAACGAAATACATCGTAATATGGCACGAAAAAGTTTGCGAGAAAGTTTGTTATTATGTGACTGATTGCGAAGTGATTTGTCATTGTTGTGAAGTTAGTTATAGTTAGCAACCAACCTTCGCCTTTAGAATAAGTTTAGACTACCAATTATGCTTAGTCTTAGTTTTAACCATCCTTCTTAGAAGTAAGATAAGATGGCCCAACGGATGTGTCTCGCCGGTGGGTCGATCGGTAGCATAGTTTAATTAGAATTAAAGTCGCCTCCAAATCGGCTACACGTATTTTAATTTCTCATCCTTAGTTTAATAAGTTTATTAAAGTTAGTTTTTAAAAAGCGTTTCCATCGCTCCGGAAACAAGAGTGGCGCAGCCGGTAGGATTTCGCCCAGTTTCGTAGGTTTTTCCGCGGTTCAAATTCGTCCCGAATAAGCTGCCGAAAATTCAAGGACGGGTGAAATCCGACGAACCAAATAAATAACTCTTGGTACGCGAGTGCGAGCGCAACAAAGGCCGGTATGGGAGTTGCAGTTGGTTGGTGAGTGAATTTTTCGCCAATCCTTGTTCCGTATCTTCCTTTATACCTTATCTTATACCTAACTATAGTTTAAAGTATTTTGAGATCGAAACTTGCTCATTATAACTTGCCCGTAACATTTAATTATAAAAATCATTGTGTTCATTGCTATCTTAGACTCTTAGTTCTATAAATAGAACATGCATAGAGTAGTTGAACATCCAGAGAGTGCAGCTAAACATTTAAAAGTACTAAATTGTGTGTTATCTATATAATATAAATACCTATAAAATTTGGGTGTAAAGTGTAAAAAGTTTTACATAATATAATATGAAATAGAAATTTTATATAAACATATTTTAACAATTTTACCTAAAAGTTTATACAAATATATATCATTTTGCCTTTATTCCCAAAACATTGTGTTGATTTTTGTCTGTTATATTTTTAATTGTGTTATCTTGTGTGTATTATTGAATTACTTTAATTGACCGTACCTTGGTCAATTGTTTTATCTGTGTCGTACATTACTCTGTTAACATGACGACTCCAGTGACGATCAAACAAATACCCAAAGAAATTATTCAGTTAATACCTTTGTATAACGGTGATAAAAGACAGTTAAATCTTTATTTACGAAAATGTCAATATGTCCTTGACCGTTACAAGGGTGAACATGAACAAGACCTTTACGTGTATAATGTTTTAACCAGTAGATTGAGAGACGAGGCAGCAGCACTCTTGTCAGAACGGGAAGATATTGTTACATGGTCCGCGTTTAAAGAATTACTTATACAACATTTTGGAGACCCGCGTAGTGAGGCTTGTATTAATATCGAATTAGAATCTTTAAAAATAAATTCCAGTGAAAGCTATTTAGATTTTTGTAATAGAATCCAAGGTGTCCGCTCGTTATTGATGTCCAAGGTCAACATGATCCAGGATACGGAATTGAAGCGTGCAAAAGCAGTGATATATAATAATACAGCTTTGAATGTATTTTTATACAACCTTCCAGAGAATATGGTACGCATAGTTAGACTCAAGTCACCCACTACTTTAGAAGCGGCCTTGAGTGTAGTACTAGAGGAAGTTAATTTCTTAGAACAGTATAACACTAGAAATCGTGTTCTCGGTCAAACTTCAAGTTCAGGACCAAGGTTAGTGATGACACCAGCTGGTTACAAACCTTTATTACCAAGTAATATTACCTCGCCTAAGTTTAATTTCGGTACCCCTCAAAATAAATTACTCCAATCTCAAAGTCAACTACCAAACGCATTTACGTCACGCGCAAAATTTGGTTATACACCGCAACCACAACAATTTAGCTATAAACCAACTCAACAATTTGGTAATAGGACGAGTCAACCGTTTGGTTACAAACCACCCCAACATTTAGGTTATAGACCACCACAGCAGTTTGGCTACAGACCACCTCTACCTCAGCAGTTTGGTTATAGACCACCTCAACCACAGCAATTTGGCTATAGACCACCTCAACAGTTAGGTTACAAACCACCAAATAATTTTAATGTACCCCAAGTACAAAAACCTCAAGTACAGAGTACTGATGTGTCCATGCGAACGGCACAACCTAAAACAAATGTACCACAAGGTTTTAAATTGAATGAGCTTTCTACCGCGAACTATGAACCTTATTGTGAAGAATATTACCCCTATTATGACGACGATAATTACTATGACTCAAATGACGTAAATTATTACGACGAGACTAATATTGAAGAATCGCAATCGGATAATGAAATACACGTAACGGATTTTCACGAAACGGCCTTGAACGACAAGAAATCCTAGAATTGAACTGTGACCCAAATTTAAAATTACCTTATATTTATATAGAAGAAATAGATTCTAGATTCATGATAGACACTGGCAGTATGAGATCATTTATTAGTCCCCGAAAGGCGTATGAATATTTCGGTAATTACATACGTAAAGAGAATTTCCAAGTTGTTAGCACACATGCTACTAGTAGACATGACGAAGTAATTGAAATTCCTCTTTTGCCTACCTTTGTTAGCAATGACTGGCATAAATTCTATGTATACGATGTAGATCAACGATACGATGGTCTTATTGGTAATGACCTATTACAGCAATTGGAAGCGATTATTGATTTAAAAGAACAAATCTTAAAGACAAGTTCTACTTGCATACCAATTATAAATAATAATTTAAATTATAAAATCGAAGTGCAACCACGTTCAGAACAGCGTGTAAAACTGCCAGTAGACCAATTTTCAGGTGACGCTATTCTCGACTATCATGATTTTCAAAACGGATTGCGAATGCCTAGTGCTATAGTAAATTGTATTAATGGGTATGCATTTACAGTAATACAAAACACCTTAGATTGTCCAAAACAACTTACTATCACGCGACCTTTTACAGTGAAGTCCTATATAGACACGGAATGTAATTTAAATTTTATTATGAATAATGATTTGGAAATTGACAAATTACTTGAAGAAAACCTAAGTAAACTAAGACTCGAGCATATTAATGACGAGGAACGTGCAAAAATATTCAAACTTTGTAAAGAATACAAAGACATATTTTATTGTGACCAAATCCCTTTAACGTTCACTAATCAAGTAAAACACAATATACGCACGAAGAACGAAGACCCCATATATATAAAACCATACAGGCAGGCACCTTTTGTTCAAAATGAGATAAATAATCAGGTACAAAAATTACTAAATGACAATGTTATCCAAGAATCGCATTCTCCTTGGAGTGCCCCGGTTCATCTCATCCCCAAAAAGAAGGACGCTTCTGGTGAAATCAAATATAGAATGGTTATTGACTATCGACGTCTTAATGACATTACAGTTGACGACAAATATCCCCTTCCAAACATTGCTGACTTATTTGACAAATTAGGAAAGAGTACGTATTTTACTACGCTTGATTTAGCAAGCGGTTACCACCAGATTGAAATAGAAGAGAAGGATAGACCGAAGACTGCTTTTTCAACCCAAAATGGACACTTTGAATTTCTGAGAATGCCGTTTGGACTTAAGACTGCTCCTGCGACATTCCAACGTACAATGGACAACATTCTACGTGGTCTACAAGGACTGCACTGTATGGTATACTTAGATGACATAATAATTTTCGGTAATAGCCTTGACGAAATGATAAATAAACTAAGACTTGTGTTTGATCGACTTAGAGCCACTAATATGAAAGTACAGTTAGATAAATCTGAATTTTTACGCAAAGAAGTACTCTATCTCGGACACACCATAACAAAGGAAGGACTAAAACCCAATAACGACAAAATTTATGCCGTGTTAAACTACCCATTACCTAAGACGACGACCGAAATTAAGAGCTTTCTTGGACTTATAGGATACTACCGACGTTTTATAAAAGACTTTGCACGAATTACACAACCATTAACAGCTTGTTTAAAGAAACGCAATAGAATCATCATAGACCAGAAATACATAGACGCGTTTAACAAATGTAAGGAACTTTTGACACATGCACCACTATTACAGTACCCTGACTATGACAGACCCTTTATACTCACGACTGATGCGTCCAATGTCGCTATAGGCGCTGTTCTGTCACAAGGGCAAATTGGTAGTGACAAACCTATTGCCTATGCTAGTCGCACCCTCAGTGATACCGAATCGCGTTACAGTACTATCGAGCGCGAACTGCTCGCTGTAGTATGGGCAGTGAGACACTTTAGGCCCTATCTTTACGGTCGAAAATTTTATATTTATACAGACCACCGTCCCTTAGTTTGGCTTCGATCCCTTAAAGACCCCAGTAGCAAACTCACTCGCTGGCGGTTACGTCTACAAGATTACGATTTTGAGTTAATATACAAAAACGGAAAACAAAATACAAATGCGGACGCCCTATCCAGAATAAAAATTAATGCTCTATCCTCAGACGACGAGAACCAGTCTACCGCAGTTAATGTTGATGAAAAAGAAGACAATGATCTAGATAAGTATGTTGAAAGCGTAGTACAGGACATAGAAAAATTAGCTGGAAATAAAAGGAAACGTAATAGTTCATCAACATTAACGATATCTGACTCTAGTCGAACTGCTTCTTGTAGTCCTATAGATTTTTCTGACAATATTAAAGATAGTAAACAAAATACGCATGAATACCCAATGCGACCAGTTTCTAGTAGCTCCGAAGAAACCATTCATTCAGCTGTTGAATTAGAATCAACCGGAATACCTATTTTAAATGAAGCCATTGACACCAAACCTAATCAGATTTTAGTATACTCGTGGTTTAAGAATCAAATGCAAGTAAGGAATTTATCACGTGAGAAACAGAAAATATTAGAAGTGTTTTTACCAAAAGACAATCCAGAATTGATAAAAGAGTTTTTAAAACAATATATAAAGCCAAAGTTAAAATATTTTATTTATTTCGAAGAAGATGAACATAGAAAACTATTTAGTAATATAATAATTGAGTTATTCAAAAAGGGGATGGTTAATTTACATGAATGTACGGAGAGAGTTGTTTTTATTGAAGATGAGGGAGAGCAAAAAGCACTAATTATTAAACATCATGAAGGAAAGACGTGCCATCGTGGTATAAAAGAAACAGTAGTTAGACTCCGCAGAAATTATTATTGGGATAGAATGCAGGAAACCGTAACAGCAGTTATAAATAGTTGTGAATCATGCCAGAAAATGAAGTATGATAGGAAACCTATCAAACCATTTTTACAACTAACACAAACCCAGGACTCCCCATTTCAAGAATTATTTATAGATCTTTTTAGTATAGAAGGTAAAACTTACCTAACAATTATCGATGCCTTTAGCAAATTAGGCCAGGCAATCGAAACCCAAGGGAAATCAACCCCTGAGGTAACTAGAGCACTAATGAAATATTTTTCTTATTATGGCACCCCTAAAAAGATAAGTTCAGACCCCGGAACTGAATTCAATAATGAATTAATTAAAGAATTTTTAAAATTACATAAGGTGGAATTACACATTGGAACTCCAAACAACCCCAATTCAATGGGTCTTGTTGAAAGATTCCATTCAACGTTAATAGAAATATATAGACTGGCTAAATACGAAAAGCGATGTACTGACGCGGCCTCGGTTATGACGTATTCTATTCTCGCATACAACCACACTATTCACTCAGTTACCGAACTTACTCCATTTGAAGTTGTGTTTGGACACACTGACTCTAGTAGCCCCTTTAGCGTAGATTTTGAAAAGTGTTATTTCCAAAAATTAGTAAAAGATCATGCAAAAAGAATTAAAACTTTATACGAACATTTAGCAGATAAAATGGTTACTATTAAGGAAAAGAATAGAGCTAAGAAAGGTGGCGAAAGTGAAATGAAATTTAGGGAAGGAGAAACAATTTTTGTTAAAGACATTAATAAACGTAAAAGTAAGGATAAGCCCCGATATTTAAAAGCTAAAGTCACAGGTGAAGCAGAGAGAAACGTTTTACCCATTCAAATTAGAGAAAGGGACACTAAAATTCCTATTAAAAATATAAAACGCCCTCCACAGGTTGTGCGGGATGTTACTAACGACAGTGACAATGCCATCGCTGGCCCTTCATCTGCAACCTCTTGATGGAAATCCAGGTATTCTGCCGGTGAAACAAGGTCAAGCATATATGCAAACTGATCACTGGACTATTGTAAAGGTTATAAGTTTAGAACAAATTTATACAGATTTAAACTACATTTCTAGCAACTATCAAAAACTTTGTAATTTAATAGATTGGAATGCATCATACTCTCAAGAAATAATTAGCATTAAAATGCATACAGAGTTTATACGTAAAATAACTACAGAAAAGTATCAACAACTCATACCATCTAAACGCTCTAAGCGAGGGCTCATTAATCCACTGGGTTCTATTATAAAAATTATAACGGGTAATTTAGACAACGACGACGCGTTAAAGTATGATGAACTTATTTCTAACATGAATCAAAATCAAGTAATTATTTCGAAGAAATTAACTTTAGTCTCTAAAATGTTCAACAGTATTATAAATGTTACAGAAACTATTGAACAGAACACTGTTAACCTTCACAACCGATTGACTAAGATTGAAGTGTTAATTAAAGATCTAACTGTCCAGCAAAACAATTGGATTTTTCTTACATATGTAATTGGGTTATTCAATGTTTTTATAAGTAGTTTTCGTACTATATTCATAAGATTAAGTGAAATTGAAACTGCACTCGCCTTAAGTAGGATATCTATTCTACATCAATCAATTGTAAACTCTTCAGAACTTTTGTACCATTTAAAATTAATTTCTGAAACTGAAACCTTAGTATACTCACCTATTGAATCAAACTTAATAAAGATAGAAGAGATAATATGTGTTAAATCTTATATAAAAAATTATCAAATTGCATTTATAATGGAGATTCCACTTACTGATAATGTTACTTATAACTACTATAAGATATATTCCTTACCAATTTTCCATGAATCTGAAAATAAAACCCTAGCTATTTTCCCCAAATATCCTTACCTTTTGGCGAAAGAAAGTACATACTTACCAATTATAATACCATGCCGATCATTCTCTGCTGGCGATCATTTCCTGTGTACTGCAGACAACCGAGTTCCTTACTATGAGCTTACCTGTATTGAGCAGCTTATGAAGTTTGAAGATGACCTTACACACTGCAAGCAGCGCCCAATTCAAATTGAAGAAGTCAGAGTGCAACAAGTTGCTATGGACAACTGGATCCTATATAGTAGACTGAAGGTTACGTTAACAAGACATTGCAGTGATGAAGTTAGCAAACAGCCGGTATATGGTACTTACCTGATGACCATCGACGAGCCCTGTGATTGGGAGATACATGGCATACATATCCATCATCGCTTACTAATAGAATCGGGAACAGTGGAAAAGATGCCGATAGTTACCTTACCTGAGTTACGTGCAAACGCGAGTTTATTCAGTGCACATGCACTTGATATGAAAGGCGTTAAACTAGACGAAGTGAAATATATGGCGTATTCGTTAAAACATAGTGAAGTGATTGAAAGTGTTTTTGATGCCAATAAAAGTAGCTTCAGTGGATCTTTAGTATACGTAACTTTAGGATTAGTTATTTTAAGTATTTTCGTATTTTTCATGTACGTAATTCGGTTCAAATTGCTGAAATATACATGTTTTAAGAAAAATTATCGGAACCAATCTCAAATCGATTCTCCCGATAATTTTCCTCTTAAGGTCGGAGGAGTTATAGTTAGCAACCAACCTTCGCCTTTAGAATAAGTTTAGACTACCAATTATGCTTAGTCTTAGTTTTAACCATCCTTCTTAGAAGTAAGATAAGATGGCCCAACGGATGTGTCTCGCCGGTGGGTCGATCGGTAGCATAGTTTAATTAGAATTAAAGTCGCCTCCAAATCGGCTACACGTATTTTAATTTCTCATCCTTAGTTTAATAAGTTTATTAAAGTTAGTTTTTAAAAAGCGTTTCCATCGCTCCGGAAACAAGAGTAGTTTGAATCTGTAGAAACAATATAAATATTTGACTAAACACTTTATCATAGACTAATGATTGGTCTCGCTCTGCTCTACTAGACGGAGCCCTCATCTCATACTTGTAAAATGAGGCAGAAAAACCATGCCAGCTGGCATGGTTTGAGGCTGTCACACTGACAGCCGTGTGTCAGGTGCATATATCCACCAATTTAATTATGCAAATAATTCGCTGTACAATGCCAACTTGCGCTTTTATCCCGTGTAAAAATAAGTCAACAAGCAATAAGAAGGGCTCTGGGATCACATACCATCTGTAACATAACAATAAATTTGAAATTTCACCCTAAAATTACATTAAACCAAAAATTTAATTCAGTGTTGCTGCGCGTAGAAGAACAATTTCCTCTTAGATGAGATTTTTATAATATAAATGTATTGTTATTGTATTTTATAATATAATCTATTGCATTTATCTAACCTTATTATTAATTTAACATATTTATGTATTGTTTAATGCTTACATTAGTAATTTATATATATAAAGTGTTGAAGTAAATATATAAGGCAGTCATCTTGAACAAATGTGAGCTCATATTGTTTTACAAAGTAATAGTAGTGATAGGTCGCACATGTGTTTAGACTTCATTTTAAGCTGTAAAGATAAGATAAGATTCCTTTTAAAAAGTAATTTAAAATCTTTCAACACAATTTCGTACCGAGAACAATTTTATCTATTTTAATTATTAGTAATAAAATCTAAAAAAGTTCAACAGTTTACGCACTATCTTCTCGTGGTTACAGAATAAATATCTTTTGGGCCTCACATTCAGCTACTCATTACACGTAGATGCTTTTATAATAATTAAGTATATACGTATCGCAGTCATTCACCATCATCATCGTCCTAGCGTTATCCCAGTTGCATCCAAGACCTTGCGACTTGGAGCCTGGGGTCCGCTTACATACTAGTCCAACCAGATATGACAGAATATCTGCTTTTCCACAGAGCGGCAGCCGTCTGACTCCGTAACCCAAAGGGATAGCGATATTCTATGGATTTAGACCAGTATCAGTTTGTTTGAGGGGACTGACTCACCGTAAATAATTTCAAAGATCCTAATGAAAGCCGGGACTGACGGTTTAACATGCTCTCCGAGGCACGCGGCAAGCGATCATTAGCAATTTAATAGGCACATATCTTTGAAAAGACAATGGTGCACGCGGGCACGCCGTAGATTCAAACTAGAAACCGTCTACATGGCAGTCTGTTAATATTGTCTATCGTTACTTGTGAGTTTTGGTGTCTACATGACTATTAACAGTAAATAAACCTTAGTAAAACTTAAAAGGGCAAATTGGTATACGTACTAAATAATGTGTAACTAACAATCGACGGCTAGATTGGAAATAGAATGCACTATTTTCTAAATAACTTATAACCTACAAGATTATTTTGAATACGTAATAATTTGTAAATATCATATGTAACAACCTATTTGGATACAACCAAATCATTGGATAATATACCCACCATTTTTTCGATGATGAAACCTGCGCCTAACCCATACACGAATAAATTGATGCTTTTAAATAATTGTAAATTTTGTACCTACATTTATAACCAATTACTTATCCTATAGACCACAGTAGAAAATATTTTCCTAATAACTCGGGTAACTGTTGACAAGCTGACAACACAATTCTTCACGCATGCGTCTTAATGCTTTTGATTGACACACACTGTCATAATGAGTTGCCTCACTTATGATACTTTTTTTCTTAGGCAGTGCAGTGTCTAGTATAGCGAAGCGATACCAATCATTTGTCTAAGCACTTTATTTTGATGCCTGACAGAAAGAAAATTTAATAATGATTACAATATAGTTTATTGAATTAAAAATATGGTTTGGTTGTAGAGTTATTACATAATATATTTTGTACAACGCATTTTTTTCGACGCCATCACATCTAAGGCGCAGGGGCGCAGGGGCTGTCAAAATCGTGTCAACAAATTTTAATTGGGCTGAAAGGTTGGTTGATTTCTGTTTTTTTGATTTGCCTATACTTATTTTTGACTGTGACTCAGAATGATAATGTTATTAATGATTTTCTAACAATTCTGAATGCAATCATATCATAACTTCAGTTTTTAGTAATATTTATATTTAAGTAATTTATTTTCTTCAGGAAGGAGTAAACATGGCTCGAAAACCCTTTTTACTAATGTCCAAACAAGGAAGATTAAAAAGAATTAAGAGAGAAATGGCTCTCACTCATACTGTACTTTATTTTTTTTAACCAGTTAAAAATGCATTATAATTTCAGAAAGTTATAATGAGGCACTTCTCCGCTTGAAAAAAGTAGAAGAAATCTCCAATTTAGACTCTGATTATAAAGTCCTCATACGAAAAAGAAAGTTTAAGGAAGTATATTAAAAAAACCCAGTCAAGTGTTCCATACCCCATTCCGCCTAAATGTCTGTTAACAGAAACAAGAAAAAATGAGTGTACTGAAAAATTGACAGAAGTGGTTACTTACAACAAACAGCACAGTCGAGATAGTTCCAAATAATGTAGTAAATCATACACCTGGTAAAGTTCTTAACTTATTTTTTATTATAATCTTATACTAATATATAAAGCTGAAGAGTTTGTTTGTTTGTTTGGTTGAAAGCGCTAATCTCAGGAACTACTGGTCCAATTTGACAATTGCTTTCAGTGTTAGATAGCCTATTTATTGAGAGGCTATAGGCTATATAACATCACACTATGAGCGACAGGAGCAGAGCAGGAGCCTTAAATAATGTGGGTAACACCACTGACCACGGGCATCCTGTAGTACTCAATATAAGCTGTAGAGACTTAGGCCCGTATTGTAGGACAACACTCAAGTCAAGATCTCATCTGAAGTACAGTTAAAAAGGGATGCAAATAAATTCAACAGATACGTTCATCCCTTTCCAACTATGCAGAGATCTCCACATGAGTATCATTCTATAATACGGGTCTTATATTTTTTCTTATTACAGGTCGTATTCAAAGCAAATATCAGCCAAATTTAAGAAATGCAGCTTCTCTTGAATATATTTTTACAAGAAACACCTTATTTACTGGTGAAGATGAAGATGCTATTGAAATTTCAGTTGTAACAAACAGCACCAATACTGGCCCAAATCCTACAATAAATTGTCCTTCTGGTAAAGATTTTAACTTCTTTTTTTTAAATATTTTCTTTTACATGGGCCATTCAGATGTAACTTGCTTTTTATTACAGGCAGTCTTCTAAGCAAGCCGTTTTCAATACAACAAAGCCATCTTATCCAGGTGGTCACAGACTTATCTGTACAGATGAATGAAGTTGATAGAAAATTGGACTTACTATTAGCACGGGCATCTTTACCACAAAAAAAAAACATAGAGAAGATACTTTTACAGTTCCTGACTTTCTGGCAAATCTTCCAGTAAAGGATGACACAAGTTTTTGTAATTTGAATGAGCAGTTGAAGAATAGCCACAACAAACAGTCTCTTGTAAGTTTATAAGGCAATTTAATGACTTTCTTTGGGCTTGCACAAACATTCTAGTAAGAACACAAAACTTAGTTGACTAAATTATAAATAATGTTCTCAAATTAACAATTAACTGCTGACAGAGTGTGAGAAATTAAAAACTGTGCTGACTTCCACTTTCTTCTTTATTTAATATATATATATATATATCGTAGCCTTACTACAAACATTCTTAGACGAATATTGCTTGATGAAGTAGCAGAATTCTATTAATTAGCAGGAAAACAAATTAAAAATTCAAACAAAAATCATTTCTGATAACAGAAACATGTAAAATAATCTTTCGTAAGTATTTATCATTTTTAAATTCAAACATCATGATTGTATGACTTTAAAAAAAAACATATTGTGAGATAATAAGCATATAAAGCATTGTCTGTTCCCATGGGCCAGTGCCAAAGATATATACAAGTACTAAACCAGTAAACCTTACAACCTCTCAATGAAAATAAAACTAACCCAGCTGTAGGGGTTACCCCTTTTCTTTGTATTACCTACTTACCTGTTAAACTGAATGGTTATGATTAATTTATAATTATTATTTTTCTTTTTTCAGAAATCTGCAAAAAAATCTATGATGATGCAATGATGTAACCAATGAACATCTTTAGGAAATTATTAGTGACTGGCTGAATCAAGCAAAAGTTAGAATAAGAAGGAGGTAAGGTTCTGAAATATAATAAACATTATTTTATATTATTCTAGGTGGGCATTGATTTTTTAATTTGAATCACATATCAAATTGGGTCCTATGACTTTCTATGTCCATGCACCATGTGTACATGACTACATAGTTTTAGGTTTCATTGCAAGATTGTTAATTTAACATGTATTTACCCATTTTAATAGCAGTTGAATCCTGTTCGTACAATAAGAGTTAATAACAATTTAAGAGTTTGTTATAAACTCTTAAATTGTTATTAACTCTTATTGTACGTCTTTTATTTGTTTCAGAGCTGCTAGACAAACTAAAGCATGGGAACCTGAAGCTAGCGGGTATAATCTGGGCTGTAATGAATAATTTTAGACAATGATTTTAAATAGTGAATTTTGTGTGATGTTTTTCTTAAAAAAAATTTTCATTTGTTATTTTCTATAGACTAGAAAGACTAAAACTAGGTAGACTAGAAAGCCTACTCTAGGCTGATGATGATGAATGTTGTAAGCTAGATATAGTCTATACAGGGTTATTTGTAAAACACCGTTATCCTCTTAGGGGGTGGTTATATATTTCATCGTTATGAACAATTTTTATTCTAGAACTTCTGCGAAATCGCGATAAATTAATATCAGCTGTTTCATACAAAGTTGAACTTTGACCCCAACAAAATGTATGGAACAGCTGATATATTTTTCGCGATTTCGCAAAAGTTCCAGAACAAAAGTTGTTCATAATGATGAATATAACCACCCCCTAAGAGGTTAACGGTGTTTTACAAATAACCCTGTATATCCTGTTTAGTACAAATATTTCTGTGATTTAGATATAATATCTAATCTGAGAGATTTGTGTTTTGTTTGTAATATGTCCTGTAACTGAAAATTTTACTACTACACATTTGTATGGAACATTTTAGCTGATTAGTTCAGCTAAAATGTTCCATATAAATGTGTGTTTTGTACAGTTTCAAGAAACCCTTTAAATTTAAGTTTGTGATTTTTTTATTACGATAAAGACAAAGTAAGTCTATACTATGTTGTGGCATTTTCGATGACCCCTGGGAATACGTCTTAAGGCCGGCGCGCACTGACGTCGCGGCATGGCAAAGGATTTTATTACTGATCAAGTCATTTTTATTCTTATTTCTATGAGTTTAGAATTCATTGATCAAGTCATTTTTATTCTTATTTTATGAGTTTAGAATTCATAACATAACATATCTTCACGCCTCTTATCCCCGAAGGGGTAGGCATTTGTATTACACACCCACACTTCGCCAGTCAGTTATGTTTCGGTCCCAATGTAATAGGGGCGAGCCCTTTGCCATCTACCGGGCACATTACTAAGCGAGCGATAATTAACATTTGTAATGCACACATAACTTCGAAAAGTCAGAGGTGTGTGCCCGAGGTACCTGGGGATCGAACCCGAGACCAACGTCTCGGCAGTCCGTTACGTACACCACTGGGCTACCGCCGCTTTAGAATTCATATTACTTTATTTCGATACAATCGTACCGCGGCCCGCCGTGGCACGTCATGGCATACCGCGGGACGTCGCGGCACGTCGCGGCATACTTCGGGACGCCACGGTATGCCACGGCGTCCTGCAGTGTGCCACGACGTAGTAAATCTTGTTCTCCATAAATAATGTATCCAGAATTGTTTTCTCTTCGACCTGTCAGTTTGTATTTGTCGTCCTTCATCTTCAGCAAGAAGTGCTATTGATACTAAATTCCAGTCATTTAGACGCCTCGGTATGACGCGGCATGCCGCGTCATGCCGAAGCGTCCTTCGGGCTACCTAAACATGCCGTGCTATGCTGTGCCGTCAGTCGGCGCACTATGGTTCGTCTAGAACAAGCTAGCTAGACAAAATTATTTTATTTGATTTTTATGTCTAGATGCGGTTAATAAGCAAAGATATAAGGTTTTTGGTACTTTTTTCAAGGCAGTTTGTCATTTGAGCTGGTATCATGAAAAAAAAAACATTTATCGGGCATATGTGTATAATATATTTTTTGAACATTTTATAAAGTGATTTATCCCTCGACGTCGCTATAAAATCTAATAACAGATGCATAAAATATCTAAGAACTAAATCTATTACTCATTATCATCACTATCATCAGATGAATCATCCATTGAATAGTCATGATCGTGAGGGGCAGAACTATGAAAAGTAGAAATCATATTAACATTTTGTTCCTTACAGCTAGGTGGGACAATTAAATCTAATACTTCAGTTGGAAGCGTACCTATTTTCTTCCGAGGAACTTCTCGTAAACCGTTTATTACAGGGTCAGATGTTATCAATAACATATTAAGTAAATCTCTATTCGTAGCCTCCCGTGATCGCTTTCGTGTGTTGTGCTCACGAAATCTTCTGCAGTCCTTATTCCGAGCTTCCTGTGCTTCCTCGGAAAGCTGGCCTATAGGTAGAAGGGACGATCTAATTACTTCGCCACTGTGCAAAAGTATTTTGTGGACAGTAGCGGGCATGTAATACCATGAATAGAGATTTACATAAAGTTGTCTAGTTTCTTGAGCTAAGTTAACGAATTTTTCAATATTTATATCATATCCCGATGATAAAGTGCGAAGTAGTATGCCAAATTTTTGTATTAGTGAAACATCTAACCCTGTAATATCGGCACTAGCCTCGGGATTTCCAAAAAATCTTCGCGCGGTGTTCCCGTCATTAGTGTTACCGAACCCTGGTTTTGGTTTGTCTACAATCAAGCCCATTTCGCTTTTAAATCGTTTTTTAATGTCATCTGAACGTTGTTTCACACTAGCTTTGTCTTCGGCTGTTCTTAACTGCCATTTTTTTATATTTAGTCGATAGCTAATGTGAAGCAAGCATTCAAAGCACCTTATCCAAGCGTGCAACGTAGACAAACCAAAACCAAGATTATCTTTGTCCGCAGCAAACTCTTTTGACAGATCATTCATCATTGTTGGAGTTGCCCCACAAATAAAACATTTTTGTGAGGAAGAAGTTTCGGTCAGAGCATTGCAAACTTTTCCGTCAATCATTGTTAAAAGCATAACATGTGTGACAGATACTTCGGTCTCCATCACCTTGCAGGTTGTCGGCAATAAAGCGTTTATCTCTTCTAAAACCTTATTGGTTTCCGAAATCGTAAAATCTTTCGTTTCCTTAGAAAAGATAAACTTTATTGGCCGACAATACATTGTAGAACAGGGCCGAGGATTCTGCCACACAATATTACCACTTTCATCTTTCAATTGAAGAGAAACGAAAGAAAATACAAATAAAAACTCGTCACTATCGTCACAATTAGTGAATTTTTGTTTGTACATACTATGACCGGAACTTCCATCACAACCCCATTTACTGATTAATGTGAATGACGTGCAAGGTAACAGACTATGAACAACTTCTTGTTGTGCTGAAACTAAACGTTCGGCAGTCTTATCAAGAATTGCCTGAACTTTGATTTCAGCATACGTTTCATTGACTGTAATTTGTTCACCTGACGGGTAGCAGGCTATTTTAGCCTTTCTAACACTGTACATTGACGGAAACACCTTATGTCCAGCTTTAATACTCCACTTCCGAGTCTGCTTATAGCTATGGCTACTTGATTTACTATCAACGTAGTACGCTAAAGCTTCCTCACTTGTTAAACTCCTGGGGGCACTTTCTTCACTCGTGGTCTTGGTTATTGAAGGATCACTAGTCACATCTTTAATTTGACGTGCTACACTTCTCTGACCCGAGATTCGAGCTGACACTTCAGCGGCGTAAATTAATTCACTAGCACTTCTGGACTGTAATAGATCGTCTACACGTCGTCTCTTCGTTTTGAGACTAGAATGTTCAAAATCTTTAGTAGGTCTTCCGGGTCCCGGTTCTCCAGATGTAGTTGGCAGAGATAAATAAACGGACACATCGAAAGATATGTCAAGACCCTCCAGCCACGTCGAATACTTTTGTAGGAATCGCTCTCGATTTCTTCCACAGCTGCTCCACTTTTCAGCAAATTTCGTTGAATATCTTGAGATTAGTACTTTAATATCTCGCAGAGACTGCTCCGTAACACCATCAAAATTATATCTCAAAGATATAAACCGAAAGAGCTCCTCATTCCGCGTTTCCTTCGGGTGTTTCAGCCATTCTTCGAAAAAATCCATTCTTGAGACGGTAAAAACTGTTGAAAGAAAAAAATAAATAAAAATTAGTTGTGCAAATATATCGCAATGAATTTTTTTACGTATAACTACTAGACACTTATGAGAATCGTATATGATAGGTTCTACGGTGGGGACATGTTATTATTTGACCGATGAATTTGAAAAAATGAGTAAAAAAGTGGGTGAAAATTCAAACATTTCATTTTATAAGACTAAAGAATGAAGTTCCCATGTTGAAAATGAAATAAAATATAACTACTTACCCTTACGTATACAATCCATCACAAAAACACTTTCACAAATTTCTTTTAGTGACATAAACAATGCTATCAAATATGATGTAAAAATGCAAATGAATGCCCTTTAAATAGTCAACATCTTATAAACATACCTTAATGACGCTCTTAATGAGGGTAGTATTGATAATTAATAGGTGTAATCTTCAATGTATAGGGGTAATGAGTTCGTAATAGTAATTAACTTCCAGGAATTTAAGAGTTGTTTTTGTCTAGCTAGCTTGTTCTAGACGAACCATAGTGCGGCGCCGGCCTTTATGAAGCAAGTAAATGATTTATGAACTAAGTATATTTTAATGTCATATTTTTACGACATACATTATGTCAATTTATTATAATTAGAAATTATTGACGGATTTAAAAAATAAATAGTCATGATAAAAAATTGTGTATTTTTATTCACGAAGTCACAGCAATTATATTTTATGTGAAGATTTACGTTTTGTGGTTTCTTAGGTTAAACATATCTGTGCAGGTTATAGGCAACAGAATACACCACAGATATTGGAAGTACGGCAGTGCATGCTACATCTAATACACTGCATACATAAGTCGAACTGTACTCAGTTTTGTTTCGGACAATATGACACTCTTTTATTATATTAATCTGTGGTCGCAGGATGTCTATTTGACCACATACTAGTCCCCAAATCGTCAGGTTTCATTAAAATCTACAATTCTAATTCCAGGTTAAAATTTCCAAAATGTTTAAGGTTACATTTTGGAAATTTTAACCTAGGAGAATTATTATTACTGCCGTAGCACAGGTAGGGCAAGTTTGTCGTAACAAAATTGTAGGTAGTATGTCAAAACAAACCTTAAGCAAGTTTGTTATATCAAGTTTGCACAACCTTTGCAAAAACAAACTTCATGCAAGTTTGATATATCAAGTTTGCACTACCTTTGCAAAAACAAACTTCATGCAAGTTTGTCACCGTGAAACTAGCAGGTTTGATTTAAACTTTTTGCAAGTTTGCAAACTTGCCATGTCAAACTTGATGCAAGCTTGCTTTTTTGATGTTTCAAAGTTGTTGCAAGTTTGAAACAAGTTTATATTGCTATCTGGGAGTCTGGCTGCCTCGTCTCAGCGGATTGGTCTCCGGATGAACTCTGACAAGACAAAAATTATGATCAACAAGCATGTCGATCCGGAACCAGTCGACGTAAATGGAGTCTCCATCGAGATGGTTTCCGAATACACATACCTAGGACAGATCATACAATTAGGTAGAAACAACTTCGATAAGGAAGTCAAGAGGCGGATACAGCTGGGCTGGGCAGCATTTGGGAAACTTGGTCGGGTCTTCTCGTCGCCCATACCACAAAGTTTGAAAACAAAAGTCTTCAATCAGTGCGTTCTACCCGTAATGACCTACGGGGCTGAGACGTGGCCACTCACGGTACGACTTGTCCACCAATTCAAGGCTGCTCAGCGAGCTATGGAAAGAGCTATGCTCGGAGTTTCTCTTAGGGATCGAATCCGGAACGAAATCATTCGGCAGAGAACTAAAGTAACCGACATAGCTCAGCGAATAAGTAAGCTGAAGTGGCAGTGGGAGGTCATATGCCGCAGAACCGATGATCGCTGGAGCGGTCAGGTTCTTGAGTGGCGACCGCGTCTCGGCAAACGTAGTGTAGGGCGTCCTGTAGCTAGGTGGGGCGATGATATTCGAAAGGCAGCGGGCAGGGATTGGAAGAGGAAAGCTGAAGACCGAGCTCATTGGCGCGCCATAGGAGAGGCCTACGTCCAGCAGTGGACTGATATAGGCTGATGATGATGATGATGAGTATCGATAGGCAACTAAGCATTTTAGTGTTCAAGATGGCTTTGTAACAGTCACCCGATTTAGAGTAAACTTCACGGTAAAAATGAAGTTTACGGGAAAGAAAAGAAATCGCCAGGAGTTATGAGTTGCGAATACGAAGAGTAGGTGATGTTATAGTAGGAAGTTCAACTTCGTCATTTTCGGATTCAGGAATAGAAAGAAAGAAAGAAAAATGCTTTTATTGTATCACACACGCCGCATAGTCACAATAATTACAGTTTAGCTTAACCTAAAATAAAAATAAACAATTTTATAAAAGTTCTTATGCTAATACGAATAGGAGCTTCGCGTGCTTTTAAGATTAGTTTCCTGAGCATGCCAGTTTTACAAACTAAGAAAATAGTACAAGCTAAAACTAGAATTAGGATTACATAGATTGTGGAAGTATAGGTAGCACTTCTCATAGAGGACAATATGCGGTTTTTCAATTAATTCATTTAATTCCTTATTTAGGATTTTCAAAACCTCCCAATGCGTAGGTTCTATTTTGCATCTCTTAAGTAGGTACTGGAAACGGGTTAGCAACAATATGCAATACAGTTATTTTGAGATTACAGACAGTTTGTTCATTTTTTTTTATAGTCTCACGCCTGTATCCCCGAAGGGGTAGGCAGAGGTGTAATATTACACCTACATTTCGCCATGTTGCATATTAGGTCCCACGCAATAGGGGGCGAGCCTATAATATTGCCGTTACCGGGCACATTAGCAGACTCCGTGCTGCTACTGAGAATTCGGCAAAACTCAGTAACACTTTTGCCCGACCCGGGAACCGAACCCGAGAGCTCCCGTTTAGCAGACGCATACGCTATCTACTGTACCACGGAAGCAGTCAAATATTATTAATATTACTAATTGACTGACAGACATGCTACAGCGGAAACAACTGAGCGCAAGTAGATGAAATTTAGCATGTATGTTTCTTGAGGTGTGTAGGGGGGGAGGGCACACGAAGAGAGGATTTTTGTAAATTCCTCCCCTAAAGGGGTTAAAATGGTTGTCAGAATTTGTATGAAACTTTTTATTCCCTCAATAGATTAACTTCAAACTTTGTATACCTATTGGTTCCTCAAATGAAGTTAGTGGGCACTAAGAAAGTCTTTTTGGAAATTCAAACCCTAACTGGATAAAAAGGGAAGTCATAATTTGCATAGAACTTTTTATGCCTTCAAGGGATTAACTTCATACTTTGTTTATTGGATCCGCAAATTACGTTATCGAACACAAAGACATTTATTTGGGAAATTTTAAGAGGGTTGAAAAGGGATTTAGAGTTTGTGTAAAAACTTTAATTTTTTCAATGGAATCACTTCTATTATCTGTGTGTATAAAATATTTTCGTTACTGACTGACTGATAGACACATTACAGTCGAAATTACTGGGCGCAAGAAGGATAAATTTAGTATTGTCTGTTCCTTGAGGAGGGTAGGGGTGTTTGTTCAAAATATTTTATCTAAGTAATCGTAATTTACGTGTGCGAAGCAGCGGGCAAAAGCTAGTAGGTAAGTACCTATATAAAATTAAATGCAATGTCATATTTTTTATTTTAAAATGTCTTAAAAATAGTTAACATATCCTTAGGTGGCAAAGATTTGACTTCTTTTATGCATGAGTAATTATAATTTTACTATCTAGACACGTCGTGTAATAGTCGGAGTAATTATATTTACTTATTGAAAAATAAATAAACTGTAGGTATATGGATGTACTTACATTTATTGACTGCCTTGATTTAACGACTGCCTCGTTAGTCTCGCGGCATAAATGTGCGCGTGGGATTGGGAGGTCTCGGGTTCGATTCCTGGGTCGGGCAAAGTGTTATTGGGTTTTCCGTTGGGAAATTCTCAGTAGCAGCACGGAGTCTGGTAATGTGTCCGGTACGGCAATAGGCTCGCCCCCTATTACGTGGGACCTAAAAATTCCTGGCGAAATGTGGGTGTAATATTACACCTCTGTCTACCCCTTCAGGGATACAGGCGTGAGTCTATATTTTATAAATAAAATAAAATACATTTATTTAACTTTACCTATAATTGTATATGCTTATTTAAAAGTAATCAAATTGTACTTATGTATAGAACAATAAATTAATAGTCAATAAATGACAAATTGTATCACAAAATTATTGCAACTACGTACATATCTACACTGAGGCTCAGGCTTCACAAGCAGTCACAAACTTATTTAATAAGGACCTACCTACTTAATCTAAAACAAATTTATGAATACAAACATCTTTATCATCACCTAAACCTAAAGACCCACTACAGGACATGGGGGGCCAAAGGCTCTCCACACAACTCCAATCATAAGCCGCCTGAATTCCACCGCTTCCTGCGATCTTAACCGAATATCTTCTTCCTTACAATATTATACACGGTGTAAAAAGACCCATCACTAAGCCGAGATCTACTCGTTCTACACATCTTGCTAAGTCATACTTAGCAAAACAATACCTGGGAAACGATTTTTAGTAGACACATTTTATAAGCGGCTATGTAAAGTACGCGCGTGCAATTCTCGAGATACTTAATAGGTACCTATCGAAGAGTGCTCGGACATATATAGAACGAATTGGCGCATGAAATTAATAGATTTTGTACCTAATTTTAAAAAAGTGGTAGCTTTGAGCCTCAATATCTCCTGAAGCAGTAATTTCCCAGGTTTGGTGCCGAAGTAAAGAATGTTCGTATGAAATGGGATTTAGATTTTCGTT
Source organism: Euclidia mi (assembly GCA_944739405.2). Classification (NCBI taxonomy): domain Eukaryota; kingdom Metazoa; phylum Arthropoda; class Insecta; order Lepidoptera; family Erebidae; genus Euclidia; species Euclidia mi. The sequence goes on from OX123203.2 coordinate 28,709,511, forward strand.
AAGGGTATTTTTTACACCCCGTATAAGTATAACAACAACCTTTCATCGTTTTTACCTAGACATGGGTGCACAATAATAGTTAAATACAACTAAAAATTAACAAAATTGAAATCGGGTACTCATACTCATTTAAGTACTTAGCTAAGCTATCCTGTCAAATCTTAATAGACTGCTAAGCAGAGCCTGGGTTCTAAGACTAAAAGTTGTGGCTGCAACCCTGGTAACGTTGACACTATTATAATGACACATTTTAGTACTTACTATGACTGAATAACTTGTGAGCAGCACAACATGTCCAATAGGTCTTTATATTTTTTGAAACATCCTTTTCATTGCATCATCTATCTATAACGATCTTCTGCCTGTCGAGCCGGCTCCGCCAATGACACTTTTATCCTGTCTCATCCATGCATACATATCTCATCCTTGCAGTCTATCAACAACATAATAATATAACTCAAAATGAGTTAAACAGCAAGAGTGTTAATGAACATAGTTTTGTATACTTAAACTTTCTCGCAGTGACTGTCGCTGGCAGCTTGTAGTAAATGGCAGACTACTTAAAAGTATGTCTTAATGTTTTTTACTATTAGGGCATAATATAATATCGCATGTCAAATGAACATGTATGTATTTACAAAAAAGAGTAAATTTATAGTAAACATAATACATTTTTTATAGTAATAGGCGGCAAACGAGCAGACGGATCGCCTGATGGTAAGCAATTACCGCCGCCCATGGACACAAGCAACACCACAGGAGTCACAAGTGCGTTGCCGCCCCTTGGGATTGGGAAAAGAGATAATATGAGGAGTGGGATCAGAAACGCAACAATTTAAGTACTGTTACTTTACGTCGATTTTTTGTGAGAGGGTAGTACTTCCCCGTTCGAGCCGGCCCATTCATGCTGAAATTAGCAAGGCTCTACAAACTTTACTCTACTTTTCTCACTATACACTCTACTAACAAGGCTTTGTACCTATAAATAAGCATATTTTGGAACTAGATGATGTTGTGTGGATGTGGTAGAGTATATTTATCATTATTTATTAGTAGGAAACAGCATGGGAGTTAGTACTTAAACTAACTGGGGTAGACCCGTGGTTACACTTCTTACTTTTCGAGCTGTATTAACGATGAATTTGCAAAACTAAATGGATTTCCAAAGAAAATGAACTAGGTTGATTACTGTAAACACCTTCGGTAGACTAAACAGACATACATAATATTCGGTATTGAGCCATTACAGATTCCTTTCTTTTCTTTGTCCCGTCATATTTGTATAGAATTTCTTCCCGTATATCAAATTCCCTGGTTCCTTTGTATCAGGAGGCAAAGACGACTCATGCCATTTTATCCTTCATTCGTTACTAAAATATAAAAGTTCTTCTGCAAAAATAATTGTAACAAACTATTTTAAGCGTTCTTTGAAACAATATATTTTGCCACAAATTTAACTAATTTCTAATAAAAAATCTTTATACTCAATTAAAGATTTTTTTCAATTGAACAACGTCCTAACTGATTCAAAGTTTTGAGTGACAACGTCCCATCTTCACACTGATCCCACAAATCGTTTCACAGATTCCGGGGAAAACCGTCCTTTTTTAACCTCAGACGCTTAAAACTTCAATAATGTTCGTAAAAAAACGTCTTAAAATTCCATAAGGCCTCTACATTTTGCTGCTCAATATTGCATAAAAATTGATTACTCTGTGAATATTAATTACGGTAATCGTCTTTTTGCGCCAGAGTTGCGTTTCTGGACAATTCCATCGAAAAACATTCTAAATAATGATCGATCGCTGTTAACTGTGAACTCAGTCAAAAAGTAATAAATACAAAATCTGTGTTAATTTAGGAACTTAAAGTTGTATAATATTGAAGTTATACTTGTAAAACATCCTGGTTATCTCAGAATTTAAATCTTGATTTGCAAACGCGGTATGTAATAAGCTTGAAAAAGCCGAACAGATAAGACCAGGCTCTTTTGCATCTACTTGAATCATATTAAGTGTTTTGCGTGATCCTGAGATCTTTAAAAGGAAGTATCCCTTTTTATTTAAAACACTGAAAAATTGAATTTTCTTAAATATCAGATCTCGAAAACGCTCCAAATATCTTCTTCTTCCAACGAACATCGGCCGGACTGATAATAATCGATCGTTGCACTCGCGCCATCCGTACTCCCCGTAACCCGTCCCTTATATACATACGTCGTGCGTTGTTGCGCGGAACCAATATCAGATGAAACTTTATTCGATTCTATATCTCCGAAAGTAAATAAGATACGATAATTCTGTAAAACACATTTTTGTAGAGTTTATATTACTTACGCCATTTAGCTATTTAACGAGATTTTGGTCTATGGTTACATGGAACTCTATTCTACGGATAGGTAGAATAGAGTTCCATATATATAAAAAATATCTGCTACCATGCATTTCAAAATTGACATTGATTTCATATTTCGTATTATATACTAGTAAAGCGGGTCTAATACCCGCTTTACTAGTATTTGACATATAATAAAAAATGAAGTAGGTAGTACCTACAGTAAATTGCGCAATATAGATTGCGCAATTTACTGAAAATATAGGTAATATGCCTTTTTTGACTTCATTGCTACCATCGATCACGGATAATAATAAAAAACTGTCAGCCTGATGGCTCTTTGTTCACCATGCGAAGAGTAAGGACATAGTCAACCACACTGACTACCTAACTGTGTCCTGGCAGACTTCACATGCGGTTCGAGAAAATAATACAGCACTCACAAAGAAGTAGATGCTTACGATGTTCCTTGACCATTCAGTGAGGGATAGTAAACAATTTGATTTTCTCTTAAATTTTAATAGTCGGTGGTCGCTCCGGAGGTTTAATCCCGAGCGGACCTTCTACGTAGCAATCCATTAATCTCTCCGCTAGGCTATCACTGCCCCTCGCTACAAAGTAACACAGTAACTTATGAATGGTTGCCATATTATTCACTTGCAACTGTTCTCGCAATATGGCATCACACTAGTATATAGACTCACGCCCGTTTTCCCTAAGGGGCTGACAGAGAATACGGACCGCCATTTGCAACGATACTGACACATCTCTCTTGGTTTATTAACTTTCACAGCTTGTATTGCTTATAGTGAAAATTCAGCGCACTTAATTTACTATTTATTTTGTCCACGGAATTCTGAAATACTGACATAGTCTAATTGCAAGAAGGGGTGTCACATATAGCTTCAACCTATCCTTTTAGTGAAACGTATTCTATGAGTTTATCCTCTCAATTACCAAATTCTTACAAAGTAACGTTGGGTAAAATAAAAATCTTTTAAATGTTTAATAATAAAACAATAAATACATACAAACTGACATGAAGTTCTTTAATCAAGAACAAAACAATAAAAAATGTTGAATATCTTAAAGAGCTGTACCGGAATATACCCTTTCATAGTATGTAATTAAAGATTCTTATTGCTAATCGTATTTGTTAGTTGGAACATCATTTGTCTGTCATTCACTTTGGAGTACAGCAAGGCTATGTATATTTCTGCGTTGAATGGTGATCTCTTGTGCTTCAACGGGTTTCACTGTGATTTCTAATTTCAGTTCCAGTTTACTGACATCCGCTGTCCATCTGTACTGTCGTACTAGATGTGCTAACACCACAGTCAGAAACGTTATACCATACGTCATACCTGTAATGACAAACAATGAGCGTAAGTATAGGTAGTAACTAAAAAAGTAAAAGAAATGTAATTAAATAAAACAATTTATTGAACTGTGAGTAGATGTAGACGAAGTCTGGATGGAGGCCTTTGTGTTCAACATGAAGGAAGCAGAATTTCTAAAAGCTACATTTATGAATTTAAGTTTGAGCTCATACATAGCGTTATAATAATAACTATCAAAGGCTTTGAAAGCCAACAATATTACTGTGTGCCTGCTGATCAGGAAAGCAAGATTTAAACAAAATCTTGCATTTCCTAATCATATGGCACTTCTGATTAAACTATAAACATACAAACAAAATTGTAGCTTATTTGATTGTTTTGCTTCTTTTTAGGGTGCCGTACCTAAAAGGTAAAAACGGACCCTATTACTAAGCCTCCGCTGTCTGTCTGTCCGTCTGTCAGTCACCAGGCTGTATCTCATATGCCGTGATAGGTAAAAAGCTGAAATTTTCACAAGTTATGTATTTCCTTTGCCGCTATATCAAAAAATATCATCAAAAAAATAGAAATATTAAGAAGGATTCTCATGCAATAAACGTGTTCTTTTCGAATTTTTTGCTCAATATTACTAACGGTAACAAGTAGACGCTTAAAATTTTCACAGAATATTTTGTTGTATATTACTTTTCAAAATAAATAATTAAATAAAAATAAAGTAAACATGAAAGGGGGGCTCCCATACAATAAACATAATTTTTAAGCAATTTTTTACTCGATCTTAATACACAGGTAAAAATCTGTATATTTTCAAAGAAAGTAAGTATTTGGAAATATATTAAATATAAAAATAAATACTTCTTTTATAGATGATGGTACGGAACCCTTCGTGAGCGAGTCCGACTCGCAATTGGCCGATTTTTATATTTGTTGTCATTACTTTGCTTTTTAATGCTTGTGTGCTTTTTTTCTTTTGCTTCGATGTTCCATGGTTTAGACCAGTATCAGTTTATTTGACGGTACTGACTCCCCGTAACGATCTGCCAAAGATCTTAACCATAGTGCCAAAGCCAAAGAGTTTAACGTGCTTTCCGAGGCACGGGTCAAGGGATAATTGACAATTTAATGCGCACTTAACTTCGAAAACTCACTGGTGCACGCCGTGGATGCGGACCCTCTGCATGCAGTCCATTGGTATCGCCACTAGGCTATTGCTGCCTCAAACATATAAGCTAATTTATAAGATATTATTCATGATTCTCTTTTGGAAAAGGTGCGGCAGAAATTATTTTCTTTACTTATTGATATTATTTAATGAGGCCCGGCCCCCAATGATTACTTTGTAAGAGGTACAAGAGGACACGGCTTAATAAAAACGGAAAAGCTAGAAATAACACATAGTTACCTGGACAAGATCTTTTTCCAAGACTGAAACCAGCGAAGCAGTTAGCATTTTTTGGCAGTGTGGCTGGATCCAGCCAACGTTCTGGTTTGAATTGGTCAGCGTCAGGACCCCAGGCAACGTTGCGGTGCAAGCCAAGGATAAGAATAGCGCATTGACTGTTAGCCCTCAATGTATAGTTCTCTGGAAAATATAAAAGAAACTTTAGCAGAAATATCGTCTAAATATGGTAGGAGAAGAAAAACCTAACAATACTCAGTTATACTAATTAGGGCGCAGGTAATGGGCGGCAAAGGAGTAGACGGATTGCTCGATGGTAAGCGATTACTGCCGGCAATGGATAAAAGCAATATTAGAGGAAATGCGTAGAAGCCCTTTGGGTTGGTAAAAGGAATAGGAGGAGGAGCGGGATGAGGCAGAAGGAAAAGAAGATGGAATACTCCCCAAGCGAAACGTTAATGCAATCCAAGGATACTTTATGTGCCATCAAGCCATAATAATAAGTTAAAATCTGGAAATTTCTTAGAACACTGGGAGTTGGTAAGTCTCGCAATGACACAATCCCCAAAGACATAAACGCTTAACGCACATTTCACTGCTTTACACAACTTTGATGGGGAAATAAAATCAAATACGTTACAAGATCTTTCACGTATCCCAACTCCCATATTTTATACCTTTTGTTTTCGAGCAATTTTCCTGTTGTGGTGTTAAAAAGAGCATCATTTCATATCGTCCAATGCAGTTGGTAATGTTTGCATCAGTCGAAACATGATCCTGCCCATCCCTCTGCTTTGCCTACCAACCCATTCTCCCAAAGGCAGTGGGACGTGCCGCTTTGCAACACTGTGAGAGAAAATCTTATTTTATCATCTACAAGTGTTGCTGAGCGTGCTCGCTTGCTGGCTGTGGGAGAGTGGGAGTCTGGTCTTTGGCTTCAAGCGCTCCCGTCGTCCAATGTGGGCACAATGTTGGATGACACGACATTTCGCCTTGCCACTAGCCTCCGTTTAGGTACTCCGTGTGTTTCTCCGCATCGTTGTCATTGTGGAGAAGCCGTCGATAGCCTCGGACACCATGGACTATCTTGCGGCAGAAGCGCGGGCCGAATGCCTCGTCACGCCTATCTTAATGACATCATCCGTCGCACTCTTGTCACCGCCGGAGTACCAGCCGTACTTGAACCCAATGGTTTGGTACGCGACGATGGGAAGTGGCCCGACGGTATGTCATTGTTGCCTTGGAAGTTGGGTGAGCCTTTGGTATGGGACGCAACGTGCGTAGATACCCTAGCGCCATCACATCTTCCAAGTACAGCCAGCTGTGCCGGCGCTGCTGCTGCAAGCGCAGAATCCCTCAAGCGGCGAAAATACGGTAATTTAATAGGTAATTACGTATTTGAGCCGTTTGGGGTGGAGACGCTTGGTCCATGGGGTTCGAGCGCTCGTACGTTGTACAGAGAAATCGCCAAACGACTAATCGACGCTTCTCGTGACCACGGCTGGGCTGTATTTCGGCCAGCGTATCAGCATTGCCATCCAGCGTGGCAATGCTGCCAGCCTTCTGGGCACGTTACCAGTAGACAGCGATGCGGAGGAATTCTACGACGCTTAAACCTGTCTTGTAAATATGTACTTTATATTTTACCCTCCCCTTTTTTGTACATATTTATTTTTTATGTATGTAAATAAATTCCATTGTATAATAAATTTAAGAATCCTGCCCATCCTAGATGAAATCCTCCCTGTCCTTTCTCATATCCTAAATTACTCAGTTACCAGCGGCGTCTTTCCATCAGCGTAGAAAGATGCACAAATAGTTCCAATACCTAAAAACTCCTAACCCTGTTCCCTAACTGACTTTCGTCCTATATCCATACTACCATTCCTTTCCAAAATCTTGAGCGTCTTGTTCATACGCAACTCTGTACTTTACTTTCCAAGAATGCTCGCCTGAATCCTTTCCAATCTGGTTTTCGTCCTGGTCATAGTACTACCACAGCATTGGTTCATATCACTGATGAGATAAGCCTCGGCATGGATGGTGGAAAGCTCACGCTGTTGTCCTTGCTTGATTTCAGCAACGCATTTAACACCGTGGATTTCCACATCCTGCTTGCCATAGTCCGCTCTGTTAACATATCTCCAACGGTAATTGACTGGTTTCATAGTTATCTGTTTGGAGTGTTTGGACGTCGACAGCGTATACGTGTCGATGAGTCGTACTTCCGTTTGATCTACCGTTACTTTTCACAATTTTCATAAATTCTACCTCCAAACAGTTACTTTCATCCTACCACCTTTAAGCAGATGATTTGCAGATATATTCACAGACACCACTAGAGTCAATTTCAACGGCGTTTTCTAATATTAACTCAGGTTTGGTGCATATCTGTACGTGGAGCAAAAATTATGGAGTTAAAATAAATCCATCAAAAACAATATCATTCTAATTGGCAGCTCCAGGATGATTTCCAAGATCAATTGGCCACAGCTGCCTCAGATTGAGTTTGATGGTAACATCTTACCAATCTCAGATAAAGTGAAAAACCTCGGTATTTATCTGGACAAAACTTTTTTATGGGGAAGTCAAATACAGGAGACCAGCCGCAAATTGTTTGCTGGGTCATTGCGTAGGCTGAGGAACTTTCTTTCCACCACCACCAAGATTGCGCTTGCACAATCCTTGCTTCTCCCAACACTCGATTATGCCGATGTCAGCTATCTTGATCTTAATGAGGACCAACTTGATAAACATGAGCGTCTCCAAAACTCCAAGTCTGTATTAGATTCATTTTTGGTTTACGCAAATATGATCATGTATCTGAATTTCGATCCAGGCTCAAGTGGCTCCCATTCTTATGTTATGTGGATTCATATTCTTATGTTACTGTACAACGTGTTATTTAATGCTAATACCCCCACGTATCTCAAAGAACGTTTTAAGTGCCTTCATGACACACATTTGAGGACCTTGAGGTCGTCGGTGGATCTGAGACTGCAGACGCCAATACATTCCACAAGCTTCTACGATAAATCATTCGCTGTTCAAGCTGTCCGTTTGTGAAATGCGCTGCCGGTCGAAATTAGGCAAGATCAATCATTTATGTATATAAATCAATTATTTATTTATTTATATGTTTAGCACCTACCATATCTATTGTATATATGCCTGCGTTTGTATGTATAATAAATAAAAACAATTTAAAGTAGGTAATTAGATACTTTTAGTCACTACACATCATAGCTTTTTGTCTTTTCAGTCTGTCCATCCAAAGGTTGTCTGGAAAAACTCGCACTTTGCGATAAGGCCGCTCTTGTGCATTTGATATGTATGTAGTATATTTAATTCATTTACACTGAATTTGTACAAACATTTGCACAATAAAGAATTATCTATCTATCTATCTAATTATTCATATATTGAAAAGAAATCAAATGTCACTTTAACATTGGCAACCTTGAACCATTGGCAAACCTACTAGAATTTTGGCATAAAATATAATATCATAACGAGTAAGTTACTTACTAAGATTAACTTCTTTGTCTATATGTCTCAGTACTATAGGAGCAGTTGGTATCACTCGTAGAGATTCTTTTATCACTGATTTTGTGTATACCAGTTTTCGCAGGTCATCTTTATTCACATCTCTGTCTTCTCCCAGTACTTCAATAAATCTGTGAATACATTAATGTGTAAATATTGAATTAGGTTTAAACCTTTTAGTTTACGTAGGTTTCAATTTTTATAAATTAAATGTTTTTACAAGTGTTAATCATTGTCCATATAAAATAGTGCTGAATAGTGCTACATTATTCCTGAAGATCTTTGGTAGTAATTTCTTCTTTGACGTACACAGGTAGGCAATAAAATACATAATAATAGGTGTTATGAATACTCACTCCAAGTACATCTTTTCCTGTACAGCAGGATAGGTGCCCAAAAGTACTGTCATATGCAATAGCGTGTACAGGGTTGTCTCGAAGGCAGCTATTATATTTGTATCCGTTTCTTCCCTGATTTCGTCGTCTGTGAGTAACCCATTCATTGACAGCTCAATTAAATACTCCACAAATGACTTGAATTGCAACTCTGAAATAATATCCACACAATGTCAAAAGACTAATCATCAAGTCGAAGTCCGTTTGTTTTGCAGATCATGCCAATTCATACTAAGCAAAAATAATACCTTGGAAACGAAAAACACGTAGGCTTAAAAAAGTTCATATCATCAGCCTTTAACAGTCCACTGCTGGTCTAGGCCTCTCCTTTGAAAGGAGGAATTGGCCTACTATACCACGCTGGCCAAATGGGTTGGTATAGGGTTAGTATCAAGTTTTCCTTCTCTTACAGTGCTGTTCTCTACATAATTTACTCCCTCTGTCGGCTCTTACGACACCCATGTGGGACGATATGGCGTGGTGACATTACGTATTCTTAATCCATCACCACACGGAAAGAGTTCATATGTTGCAATGTACCTACCTATCGATGGGTGCATAGGTCATAAATAGGACAAGTTTGTGCGCGTGATTGGAAGAGTGTGTAGTGACTTCGAGCTTCAATATCTCCGAAAGCAGTAGGTAATATCCCAGGATTGGCAGAATATAATTATAAAATGGAATTTTTATTTTCGTTCAGGATCCTTTTTCTCTCTGTATGTATTAGTATTTGCTAGATTTCCTTCATTTACTTCATGTTTATCCATTGTCTAGTAACCATAGTACAAGCTCTGTTTAGTTTGGGACTAGATTGTGTTGTGTGAATGTAGTATAGTTATATTATTATTCATCACCATTGGCCTTTAACAGTTCACTGCTGGACTAGGCCTCTCCTTTGAAAGGAGGAATTGGCCTACTACACTACGCTGTCCTGACGGGTTGGTATAGGGTTTGTATCAAGTTTTCCTTCTCTTACAGTGCTGTTATCTGCATAATATGCTCCCTCTGTCAGCTCTTACGACACCCATGGGATGATATGGGGTGGTGACATTTCGTATTCTTAATCCGTCACAACACGGACAATATTATTATTATTATAAATATATTATTATTATGTTTCTCATGAGACACATGTGGTTAGTTATACTAGAGAGAACTAAATTTTTTGCTCCACATCTCAAATTAATTTAAAAATTAGTGTAGTAGTATTATTTTATTAATTAAATGCCTTTATTTATATGCTTATATAAAATACCAACCATTTCGGTGTTAATGCCTGCTTCATAGTATAATATGCTATATTGCACAAACACATCATTATCATGGACAGCGTAGGGGACATCAAGACTTCTTTTACCAACACTATGGCTGGCATTGAGGCGCGCAAAAAAGTGCCAAACACTCCAACAGTGCACCCAGCTTAACAAGTCTCGCAGCGGAATTTTCATCTTTCCGGACATTCGTCATGGAGACTATAGAAGCTTTCCAACGTCAGATACAGCTGTTGGAGCGCGGAGTTGACAACATCGAAATGCGTACTCGTCGAAAAATGCTCTTATTTCACGGTGTCACTGAACGTTCAAATTAAGATCTGGTTCAGTCGGTCATGGATGTGATGAAAGATCTCCATTTAACTGATGTTAATAAGGAAGACATGAAACGCTGTCACAGGATGGGTCGGCCGACAGGTGCTCACAAGCCCAGACCCATCTTAGTGAAATTCCAGCATACTGCAGTTCGTGACAGGGTTTGGTTCTCCAAAACCAAACTTAAGGGAAGTGGCATTACTCTGTCGGAATTCCTAACCAAGGCATGGCACGACGTTTTCATGGCGGCACGGCATCTATTTGGAATCGCAAAATGTTGGACTCGGGAGGGTCATATCTTTGTGGTTGACTCGGATGGGACACAACATCGAGTATCTTCACTCGGCGAACTCAACCGCATAAAGACGGCCACACAGAAGACGCCAGTTGCTGAGAACCCCATGGTTCCGAAGACGAAACGAGCAGCTGCCACAAAGAAATAATATCTCAGGTAGCAATAGTTGCGGCATCCGCGGTATATTTACTTTTTGTATGTAGTATCCACTTTTACCCTATCTTTAATGGCTCTAAAATCTTTGTAATACCTCCTTCTTCGTCACTTTTGTTTCCTTTTCGCTTACTATTAACTTTTCTATTATAATCTTTCATACCTCCTATTTATTTACAAAACGCTATTTCACAATTTTCACATATTATTCACTTGACACTGTCACTGTCAAAATTACGTTTCGTTCCTACCCTCGTGGCGCCCAGAGATTTTATGTCTCGTCCTCGACTATGGAATATATGTATAGGTTCCTAAAGCATTCCTGAAGGAGGTTTACAATATTAAGCTGTTAGTTAAATATAAGTGACGTTTTTTTATCCTAACCCCTCAAAGCATTTTGGCCACCATCGAGGCATCTCAGGACACCCGTAGAAGTATTTTGGCCACTTTCGAGGCTAGGCTTTCAAGCTGAGTACGGCGCGTAAAATTTTCGTTGAAAGAATGGTGATATTTCTATTTATTAAGTTAATATTGTATATCAAAATACGCGTAATTAAATAAGCTTTCGAATGATATTAATTAACACTAAATAATATACTTGAAACCCACGCAAGAGCGGTATAAAGCGCGCCCGGTATAATATTGGCCGCCAGTTTCGAGCGCGCTATTATATTTCTAACATATTCATATTTCTCGTCGTTTTTTATTATGGGATGTATATAAGTAATGTACACGGTTATAAAGGTAATTTAATTTACTCTCAGAGATAATAAATATAATGGAAAGAAACATTTTAATTTTAAACATAAAAATAAAATATATATAAAAGATTGTTAATTGCCGCCAATTTTCGTATTTTATTTTTTTTAACATATTTTTTTGTTATATATCAGATTCAAACCTAGATAAGTTTATTTTCAACTAGATTATCAATTCAAAAAACCATATCTGATAAGATTCCGATAAGAATTATTCTTATTGGACTTTGCACAATTGTTTACTTTTGCCCGCAAAAAATAACCGCCATACCCGCCAAAATTTTCGAAAGCCTTATATCTCATGAATTATAGTAGTATTATATATCACATGATAGGTTTATTTATATACTCATAATAAAACAATAATTCATAGCATAAATGTAACGTTATCTATATATTTTCATTCAATAAAAAATAAATGTCGTTGTTTCGGTAATTTAATGAATATAGCGTCTTGAATTAAATTATTACACAATATTTGTTTATTTTTTTGCTGTTATTTTATAACGAATTAGTCCATTCACAATTAAAACATAAAAATATCAAATAAAATTATATTATTTGTTTACAATGATGTTTTGAATCCATAATTACGGCCCGCGCGCAACATGCAAAGACAGTGAAATATACAAAAATTTCAAATGCTGACATTTAAATAATTTTCTAAGCAAGCATTGCTTTAATTTTATATTTTTGTAAAGCTTATATCACCAGGTATACAAAACAATAAAAGTAAGCAATATATAACCCATATTGTTATCATGACAAACAAAAATGGCGAGTAGGTCATCGATAGACGACATTGTTTACAATAGGAACAAGTTCGGCGGGTCGCATAAACTAAACATTCCGTCATTCAGTCACCATTCAAACACTACTACAAAGCTTATTTAATCTACTGTCGTAAAAACATCATTTCAAATATCAATACCCGAGTGACGAGTCGTAAGTTTAGGTTTAAGGTAGCACGGCAAGTGGCCTTGCTTCGCGGGTGGTCAGATAACGACCGCGTGATGCTTTAGCGATAAATGTCAAATTAAAGCGGTACCTTGAGCGGCTAATTAAAAATATTTATGTACTAATTTCGTCCCAACAGCCTTTACAAAGGACATAATATTTTTACTCGAGATTCCGAAAAATTATACCGGTAAATATACGAAATAATTTACGAAAATTGAGTAGTACCTATTGAGTAGCAACATTTTGAGTAAAAATACACTTGACAGTCATGGATTATAGTAAAAAAATACGATTTACTTACCACGTTTTCGTGACGCAGCCATACCATCGTTCATTTTCTTAAAAATGACTTCTGTTAATTGTTGCAGTCAATGGTAGCATACCGGAAATAGTTCTCTAATATTTCCTTCAGGAATTAAATAACATTATTTCTATAACCCGCGAGATTTCAAAAATCTATACAGAGTTTTTTAATATGGCCTTCTAAAATGCCCTTGAGCGGTAATTGAAAGTTATTTGAAAAACGTTCTGGGCTGGAACCGCCATGTTTATTTTGGGTTATCAAACGGCGCATGGGCGCCACGAGGTTACTGCTACTGAGAATCGCTCAGAAACTAAGCCGAGATATATCTTTAAATTGACACGTTACAAATATTTATTTATTTTCTAATACATATTTAAATAGTTTTTGTAGTAACTATTTTATATAATATGTATATATTTCATATAGATTTACCTGTTCTACAAAACTATATTTATTCAAGCCTATTATTAATTTGCATTCTTAACTTTTTATTCTTTAGAATGTATTACTATATAAAATACCCGAATGTTGTAACTGTTGCACTGTCTTTGTTTGTTGTTGTCATTATACTTCTTTTGCTTTTCTTTTTTTCACGTTAGATTATTTTATTTTTATTGTTTTAGAAATCTTTTGAATTTTATGTGCAATATGTATTACCAATTTTCTTTAGGTCTTAGCACTCAACTGGCAGGCGGAAAAGACTTTTAGCATCGTTTAACTTTTATATATTTTTATAATATATATATTTATATACTTATTATTATTTTATTTTTTATATATTATAGTTCTTATCATTTTTATTTTTATGTTATGTCAGATCTATTACCAAGTAGTGACAATGACTTTTTTTTTCTGCAAGTAGCAATAACAATAGTTTTTCAAGCATTCCATCTCTTGCTGATACTATCCAGTGCGAGTTTGCCGATGTACTGGGTAACTTGAATGTTGTCCGTATTAATGTTCAGAGTATTCCAGCCCATTTCCAGGATATGCTGACCACTTTTGACTATAAAAATATTCATGCCATTCTTGTTTCCGAATCGTGGTTAAAACCATGCCTGTCGTCTGTATCTTACTCTCTTCCCAATTTCCGCCTTATAAGAAATGATCGTACTGGGAGTGGTGGTGGAGGTGTTGCCATTTATCTATGGGCTAACATTCCTTTAATGTCGTTTCTATGTCATCACAACCACCACCGCTCAACGCCGGCGACCATCTCTTTCTGGAATTAGATCTCGCTTATACCAAGGTCCTTCTTGGTGTTTTTTATTCTCCTAACTGTCACGTTAATTATTTCTCTTCTTTTAAAAGTATCCTAGAAAATCTATCTCCTTTTTACAGTCACACCATAGTCATAGGCGATTTCAACACTTGTCTGTTGAAAAAGGATTCGCGCTCATCTTCTTTGTGTAGTATTGTCGAATCCTGTAATCTATCCATCCTCCCTTTAAGTGCTACACATAATTTTCCAAATTCTACTACATCTCTTCTTGATCTCATTTTTGTTTCCACACCTTCTCTTGTCGCCAAGCGTGGGCAGCTTCCAGCTGATGCTTTCTCCTACTATGACTTGATTTTTCTCTCCTATAAACTTCGTCTTCCTAAGACAAAGACAAAAATTCTTCTGCAACGTAATTTTGGTGGCATGAATGTTGAAAATCTTCGTAATGACGCAAGCATGATTGATTGGAGTCCATTACAGAGCGCAACGTCAATTGACGTAAAAGTTGAACTATTCACAACTTCTATCATTTGGCTATACGATGTCCATGCACCAGTACGCGCAATCAAAGTCCGTCAATTACCCTCACCATGGCTAACCAATGAAATTAAACATCTACTGTCAAAGAAAGCCATGGCTAAAACAAAATTTAAATGTCGGCCAACGCCTAGTAATGGACAGCAAGCAGCAGCAGTAAGGGACAGCTACATTGTGATTAGAAATCACTGTAAAAAGGTGTGTAGGCAAGCACAACGCCAATACATCCATAACTCTGTTGAGAATGAGGATCCAGCTAAAGTCTGGAAATTTCTAAAAACTTTGGGAGTTTGTTTTAATCAACTATGTGAGTGTGATGTTAAAAGGAGCGTATTATCTATTGCTTCCAATGCTGTCGGTAATGATTGTGTCAGTCGGAAAATGATTCTTCCCATTCTATGTCATATATTAAATTTTTCCTTAGCAGGGGGCGTTTTTCCTGCTTTATGGAAGGAAGCACTAATTTTTCCCTTACCCAAAAAATCTAATCCTACATCTTTTTCCGAGTATCGTCCTATCTCTGTACTACCATTCCTCTCGAAAGTGCTTGAACGTCTCGTTCATGCCCAACTTAGTACATTCCTTAACCAGAACCTTCTCTTTAATCCACTCCAATCCAGTTTTCGCCCTGGTCACAGCACTGTTAAGGCTTTGATCAACATTACCGACGATACAAGGCTTGGTAAAGAAAATGGTAAGGTGACTACACTTTGCTTACTAGATTTCAGTAACGCCTTTAATAACGTTGATTTCCATACACTGCTTGGCATACTACGCTCAATTAACATATCTCCACCAGTGATTGATTGGTTTCACAGTTACCTGTTTGGTCGCCGACAACGTATACGAATTGAAGACTCATTGAGTGAATAGCTGCATGGAGCCAAAGATTTGGTCTACAGGTCAACCCTACTAAGACGCAGGTCATCGTTGTTGGAAGTACTCGAATGATTTCGCGTGCTGACTTGACTTGTTTACCACAAATTTACTTTAATGGCATACCTATTCCAGTTAGTAACTGCGTGAACGATTTGGGAGTTTATATTGACAAGACTTTATCCTCAAAATAGGGAAGTTAGTCGAAAATTATTTTCTACTGCTGGGACCTTGCGAAGACTGCGAAACTTTCTGCCTACTGCCACCAAGGTTGCGCTTGCAAATTCTCTTCTCTTACCTATCCTTGACTATGCTGATATCAGCTATCTAGATCTCACAGAGGAGCAACTTGATAAGCTTGAGCGTCTTCAGAACTAATGTATAAGATTTATATTTGGACTGCGCAAATATGATGACATTTCCAATTTCCGCAATTTGCTCAAGTGGCTCCCAATTCGCCTTCGACGGAATATTCACGTAATTTCTTTACTTTATACCATCCTCTTCAATCCTTGTACTCCTCTTTATTTAAAAGAACGCTTCGAGTTCCTTACGGACACTCATTCTAGGTCTCTGAGGTCATCGGTAAATTTAAGACTAGCAATTCCAATGCATTCTAGCAGTTTTTACGATCGCTGATTCACTGTTCAAGCTGCACGCTTGTGGAATGCATTACCGTTGTCTATCAAACAAGCTCAAACACTGACTTCCTTTAAAAAACTCGTCAAAGACTACTATCTATCTATTTAACCTTGTACTGTAGTATTACCTTTTTTTTTTGTGTTTTACGAGGTGGAAAATCCCTTCGGATCTCCGACTCTTGGGGGAAATAAGAGCCGAAGTATGTGGTGTTTCCACTAAAAACCACCTCGACTTCCGCCATGTACCCGTGTGTCGGAGGGTGGGGCATCACCAAAGCACTCGTCGCCACCCTCCGACGGGCATCGGCCCGCCAGATGGTCAGGCGGGCACCGAACAAAACCGCCTTGGCGACGGATTAAGGTGGTGGACTCCGCCGCCAAAACGCCCAGCGGCCGCAGAGGATAGGGAGGACGGCAACGCAACACCGCATCTCCTCTTCCTCTGCGGCCCCACCGCGACGCATCGAATGGTGCGCCCCCATTTGGTCGCGGGAGATAGGGCGTGCGGCAACGCAACACCGACACGCCTCTCCTCCCGCGACCGCACCCGACTTCGACGGACAGAAGAACCGTCCCTCGCACCCGCACCCTTGGACGCATCCTGCGCAGGCCCCTCCAAGCCCACGCGGAGCGTCCCCTCCTGGATCCCTCTTAGCTTCACCGCGGGTGACCAATCCACGGTTACTGAGCCCCCCCACCACGACGAGGTGGAGATCCCACGGGGGGGACTTTAGTATTACCTACTCTTGTTATTTAATTCCTTCTTCCTATTTAGGCACTAATTTATGTATTAGTATTAATATTATTAGTATTTATGTACTTTTTAATTATTTATGTATTTTAATTTACATACATACATACATATCGTCACGCCTTTTATCCTCGAAGGGGTAGGCAGAGGTGTATTTCTACACCCACTTTTCGCCAGATATACTTTAGTCCCATGTAATAAGGGGCGAGCCTATTGCCGTAGCGGGCACATTTCCAGACCCCGTGCTGCTACTGAGAATTTCGTGACAGAAAAACCCAATAACACTGCCCGACCCAGGAATCGAACCCGGGGCCTCCCGATCCCACGCGCACATTTATGCCGCGAGACCAACGAGGCAGTCGTATAGGGTTTGATGTCGAGTTTTCCGTCTCTACGCAAAGATGGTATTTGCATCGTGTTATCCCTTAATCGCCTCTTACGACACCCACGAGAAGATAGGGGGTGGTGACACTTGTATTCTATGCCGTCAACCACACGGCAAATTATTAATGTATAGTCATTTATAAAATGTATGTATCATATTTTGTATGATAGTGTTTATGTATTTGTATTTTTATATTTGCTAGCTATTTATTTATTATATAATGTATCTAAATCATTAATAACGTCAAACTACCCTTCTATCTTTTTTTCTGGATCCATGTCTTTCTTGTCCATCCCAAGGTTGCCTGTGAGACATTGCTAGATAGCGATAAGACCGCCATTTGTACTGTTTCTATGAATATCTTTATTCTTGTAATATTGTTTTGGTGTACAATAAAGATGATTATTATTATTACTAGAGGACGCCAGCAGCTACGCCTGTATTTTTTTTTAATTTACCCGTTTTTGCCGATCCCGTGGGAATTTCGGGAAATCCCTTCTTAGTGCACCCCTACAGTCCCCAAGGAACATACATGCCAAATTTCAGCTGCCTGCGCCCAATAGTTTTGGCTGTAGCGTGTCTGTCAGTCAGTCAGTAACACAAGGATTTTATATATTAAGATTATTATGTTTCTTTTTTCTCACGGCTATTCTTCTAACTTTGGTGTCAGGGACTAACCGGTCCTTTGGGAGGCTTACACGGGGATATGGATCCAACGTGCAGAGGCCCGTAGAGAGTTTTAATCTAAAATGGGATGGGACACATGCCGCGGAGCCTCCACAACTGCACTACTGAGTACAGCTATGGACTAGCCGCAGAACATGTAGGACTATTGTGATGATTTGGAGCCTAATTTAACTGCGTTATGGGGATGGATTTTTGATGGACTGAAAATAATGGTACTATGGATTACAAACGGCACCTGCCAGGGATACTCCAAAAGCATCCGTCCGCGTGGCAGGTGGTGACTCGCCAACTCACTAGATGGGTCACCTCTCTAAACAACCGCCTATAGCTAGCAAAGTCTGCCATAAAGGCAGCCAGAGGGCAACACCGGTGCAAGTGGCTAGGGGTGTCGAGCGGTGCGGCACCGGTTTCGCCATCGCGGGTCTCGTGACAACGGAGACCTGGAGCGGGTTTCCCCGTAGTTACGCCCTTGACAATGACACTTCCACCCCCGAGCTAATAGCTCTTTCGGCATCCCTCTGGCTGGGCGACCAAGGCAAGCCAGAGTTGAGAGTCCTGCGGGCGCTCTTGGATATCCACTCCAACCAGCCAACAAAGGCAAGCCGGAGATGAGGCCCTGACCGACCCTCTGAGGCATTCGGGACCGCAGTGTCGCCACACACATTCAGCTCGCCACAAAGCTGCCCTGCGAATTGTAAGCTTTCTTTTCATCTTGTAATACATTTTTTGTTTATATCACAAGATGAAGGTGATGTTTGAAAGCTGTTAGTCTGCCCTCTGAGTTTGCGTTAGTCTCATGGTGAGAAAACGACTGCCCCAGATATTATTATTGTTTTATTATTTCTATGGCAATTCTGTTATTGCTAAGATTTTAAATAAAATATGTCTGTAGATAGAAAAGATTATTTCTAAACGGGTTCCCTACGTCACGTCAGTGCGAAAGTTATTAGTTCGATTTTCATTATATCGAACACGGTACGTGGATAATTCAATTGTCAGTGAGGTGATTTCGTACTCCTCGTTCTTAGAGGACTCTCCATAAACTATCTCAGTTGACCAAGTCCATAACTTTGCTGTACTTGACAAAACACATTTTCACTGGTATATTGGCACCGGTTTATAACGTATGACAAATTAATCAAATTACGATACCTTCATTGCTTACGAATTCGGATTTATTAACATTTCTGCCATTTTTCATTGCGGCTTTCTTTTGTTGAATAACCTGCAAAATAAGTTATTTTTATTCACAGCTAGTCTTCTCTTTATCCGCAACTATTTCAACCCTACTAATGTGGTCACTGCGTGTGATCCAAAAGAGATGCTCTTCAGTTTTTGTAATTTAATTTATTTAATCGGGATAAACATACAAATACAAAGTTTTTTTGTAAAAACATATTTAATATACATAGAAAAACCCAGCCCAAGCCATGTAATACCCATGTTCACGCACACAAATGTTTAGATTGAGCGTATTAATCGAAGCGGCGACCTTCGGCGTGGCAGGCGCTTACACTGCTACTGCGCCACCGGGTCGTTCTTCGATTAATATTCCCAAAGTCATCATCCCCGTCCTAGCACTATCCCAGTTGCATCCAAGACTTGAAGCCCGCTTATTAGTTTACACAATACAGTGACAAAATATTAGCTTTTCTATAGAGCGGCTGCCGTCTGACCTCCGCAACCCAAAGGGATAGCCATATTCCATGGTTTAGACCAGTATCAGTTTATTTGAGGGTACTGACTCCCCTTAATGACTGTCAAAGATCTTCATGACAGCCGGGACCGACGGTTTCACGTGCTTCTCCGAGGCACGGGGCAAGGATAGTTAACTAATTAATACGCACTTAACTTCGAAAAGTCAGTGGTGCGCGCCGTGGATTCGAACCCGATACACTCTGCATAGCAGTCTGTTGGTATATCCACTCGACTATCGCTGCCCTAATTTAAATTCTCACAGTATTACGAGAATAATACTTTGATAATCGAGCTGTGCTCGGAAGTTTTAATGTAAAACGTATTTTCTTACAATTAATCCTAGCTAGATCGATTTATCGCCCACGAAACGCCCTACAAAATTTCATGAAAATCGTTGCAGCCGTTTCCAAGATTAATTATTTCCTTTACAAGAACTTGCTCGTTTATTTCGAGAATAATAATATTACAATCTGCAAACCTACCTTCGTAGACAATTTGTGTATTTTTTTTGTGAGATCGTCTTCTTTTTGAGATTGTCCAAACAGTTTATAACAAAAATCATGATGCAGGTAAAATGTCTGCATCCTATGTATCCATAAATGCATTATTTCTTCTACAGCTATCAAATAGTTTTTAACTATATCGTTGCATTTCATATCCAATCCAAACGTTGTCACTGAAATAGAAAATATTTAATGCTCTTATAATTAAATATCCTAATTGTATTTTCAAAGCATCTTATGACAAATTTGATCAAAAGTAGTATTAATGCATAGGTGAAGTCAGGCTACAAATACACGTACGAAAGATAATATATATAATAAGGAAAGATAATATAGACAATATAGACAAGACTAAACTAATCTAAACAAAAAAAGCAGAACTCGCTTGGGCCATCTTGGCAGATATACTCACAATATGATGTCTCGAAGGCCATATTTTGAAATAGTGCAGATGGATCGAAAGGAACCTTTGAAGAGTAAGCATCCATCTCAGTCACTAGTTTCCTTGCCTGTTTATTAAACACCTCGAGAAAGCTATGTACAGCACATACAGAATAAACAGGCCTTACCAAATTGCGATGACGTTTGTGTATTTCACCTAAAATACGAAAAGCGTTAGATTTGATGAACAGACAAATCATTGCAGTATTATGAATCGACTAGTAAATGCTGAATCAACAATTATAAAGTTATAAGACCTGTCATTAAACCTAGATTACGAACCTTCGTCGATCCGACTACGCGGGTCTGTTTAAATCGTGCTAACTTTTGCGCGCGCGGTCGCACTGCTTCCACACTTTAGCTAATCTTAGTCAACCCTAGTGTTGTAAAAATACCGTATAATACCAAAAGGCTATGTATTAAACCGGTATTTTATTATAACTTACGGTATTATTGGTATTTTATGTATTTTATATTCTGATTCAGTTTATAAGAGCCTGCGATATTGCGACGAGTTCTAGTTTAAAACATTAAATATATTTTAAGTTTCGATTGTATTCTTTGTTTTAGAATTACTAATTACCTAATAATTTTGGAATTTTAACTTTTGGAAAAATTCATTGCAAAGCCTGAAATTCGTATCGTCGAAACACGTAGATAAATCACGTGTTTCTAAATTGGTCTTGTTTTACACAAATCTTGGTGTTCCTGACAGCACATTAGAAGTTAAAGAAAGTGGTGATGAAGATGATTTAGCTGAAAGTATGTTGCTAGAATGCATTACTGCGTCGTCATCTACCGAGAACGTAGCAACACAAGAGGATTTAGATATGGAGTAGAAGATCCTCTAAATCTCGGGTTTTCGAACTAGGAAGACAAAAGGCGTGGGCCACGTCTGTGCTTTTCTTATGGATCTTTTATTAAGGTTCGGGCTGTACGTGTCTCCACGCAGAGAGGAACATAATGTAATTTAGAATAAATAGAGAGATGATTCAAATAACTTTAAGGACCCCTTTGCTCTAACGTACCTTAAAATGTTACGTGTTTTTCTTTAAATCATATTTTGACCATGTTTTTATGGTAATATTGTTGTAGCTAATAGTAATTATGGGTCGGGTTTCGAAAAGCGTCGCCCGAATTTGAGGGTATTGGTGGTGTAGGGGGCTTAAGAGAGTTAGTTTTAATCCCCTAAAAGTAATTTTGGCTGCCGGAGTTGCGTCTAAATATTTTTTAAACAATTTCCAAAAACTCTTCATTAAAATATGAAAAACGGAACGTAATTTTAGGTTTTATGTGAAAGTAACTAAATAGGTTGTGTTAGGTTCTATTTTGACCCATAACCCGAAAATAGGAGCCCTGCGAAGCAGGGCTCCGTCAAACTCAGTTTATTAAACTAGTGGAATCAATAAAAGCGATATTTAGGTTTTATGTGAAAAACGTGAAACGAAACGCAACCGCCATCTTGTATGAATTATATTGACAGCTAATGTCAAATTTGTGCCTCATTGCTTTCGAGTACCTAGAGTTAGGTGCGACTGTAATAAGTAACTAAATAGGTTGTGTTAGGTTCTCTTTTGACCCTTAATCCGAAAATAGGAGCCCTGCGAAGCGGGGCTCCTCCAAACTTAGTTTATTAAACTAGTGTGAAGAATGTGGAAGTTGGCAATGCCATACACACAGATGTCTGGAGTTTTTTTTTCCAGAGGAAACCAAGTATTTCCGGCAAGTGAAAATTGTGAGGGGTGGTTCCGAGACCTCCCCCCTCCCCCTCCAATCACTCACAACCCCTAAAAACGGCGACGTATTTCGAAACCTTAACCGTAATTATTAATAATACAAACTTAAAATATAATTTCTTGCTTTATTATTCAGTATTCTTAATGATTTCTATAAACATTTACTTCAAAAATATAGAAGAATTGATTTATACATAAAATACCGTAGTAAATGGTATAATACCGTATTATACGGTATTTTTCGTTTAATACATTTCAGTACAAATGGTATAATACCACACTTACATCTCTAGTCGACCCGTTGCCCCCGCCCGACTGACGGTAGTGTTTTGAGTGGGGGGGCACAGTGAGCGCCGCCGTTCCAGCAACCATGGCTCGTCGCATCGACGAAGGTTAGTATTAACGTAACATTTTGTCTTATTTAGTTGGTGAACTCTTGCGTTTTTATTGTTTTGTTTTTTATTTTATTTGCGAAAATAATGCGACTGATGTACCTCCTACCTAAAAAGGAAAATATAAGCCTTGTGTCTCTCCGCAAAGCGAAGTATGACTAAAAGTAGTTGCTCCCAGAGCAATAAATTGTTATGCGGGGAGCACAAACTTGACGTTTGTCACAAATGTATAACTTGATAGATTATTACCAAAATTTTTGTTTCATTACTTTATTTCATTTGTTATTTCTAATATTTGAAAATTATTTTTCACATTTACTTTTGGTAGCGCCATCTATCCTTTCAATTGCTAGTTAATTATGTCAACGTCAATGGTTCGTCGCTGCTCGGCCAATCCGAGCGATCCTTTTCATGAATCCCCTCCTAAAACGCCTCGCTGTTGGCCGCCCTGCTCAACGGCGACGAAGAAATAATGGAAGATTCGAGACGCTCGAAAACTCATGTCCGCCGCATTCCGCAATCTGCACCGCTATATATAATTATTACCGCTTATACCAAAAAACCTAACAAACCCGCTCGCGAGTGAAAGTGATTTGTGTAGTGGAGTGATTCAAGCAGCTTCAGAATTCCCGAAGAAACCAAGCGGCCGCCATTTGCAAGGAAAAAGACTGCCGAGCAAGGTAAGAGGCTCCTAACCACAACATCTTTTCATTTCCTCATTTCCTAGTTGATAAGAACCGAAATCCTACAGTTCACAATATTAATAGTTTTCCCAAATCGACTAGGAACATTCGGTTCGCCGAAACATTTTTTTGATCCATACGAGTCGGATTCATTTACGTTTTATACGTAAAACCTCGTTATATCTATAGACCTAGGCAGTTATAGCACCTAGCTATACTCCTAGTCCATTCACATAACCGTCACATAGTTGATTTCGCACACATCAGTAGGTAATATACTTTTATGTAGCTACCTATTTACCTAATTATTATTTCTGGAACTATCATAGTTGTATTGTAAATCTCATATTTCAAGCAACTTTTAATTCCACCGCTTTAAAGTGTTGCCTAGGTACTTAGGTAAAATAATAGGTACTTTAGATATTCTTATTTTGTTTCGGTCTCATTAGCTTATACTTACGTAAGCATGTCACAACAAAAGAAGTCACGCGTGTCGGAAGACAAAGAGATGACAATCTTAGAAGCAAAACGCAATATTTTATTTGAACGTATTCAAAACATTTATGAGCGTTCAAAGACCGCAGCCGTTTCTGATATTAATAGGGAGTCATTTCTCAGCTATTGTATGACAGTAGATAGTATTCGAACAGATTTTCATAAGTTGTTAGACGATTATAACGCAAGATTGCTTTTGAAGACCTTTATTGTATTATTAAGCGTATACAATCGCAATTGGAGGGTAAATATTCGGCACAGCCCGTTTCCGCGGCTCGCACGCCGAAGTTACTGCCAATCGAGATTGTGTCGTTTGATGGCGATATACGAAACTGGCCGTTATTCTATGCGAGTTTTAAGTCTACAGTGCACGATAATGGTTCTCTGACAGATGCTGACAGGTTGTACTATTTAATAGGTAAACTGTCACCGAAGGCCCAGTCCGTATTTGCAGGTGTCACACCCAGTGCTGAGAATTATCAGGTCATATTTCAGTCATTACTTGATAGATATCAAGACACGCGCGTCCTAGCGTCTACCTACTTTGACCAAGCTTTAAATCTTAAACTGTCCGGTGCCGCATCTGTCTCGAATTTCCAGCTGTTTATAGATTACTTTCTTACGGCGGTTAATTCTCTTAAAAACTAAAAATTAGAAGATCTTTCCGACTTTATGTTGCTTCAACTCGCTTTAAAGAAGTTTGACACTGAAACAATTCGCGCATTCGAGATGACGGAACGCAATAATACAATACCTACACTAGATAGTTTTATTTCGTTCATCAAAGATCAGTGTCGAATATTTCATAATACGCAGTCTGGTTCACCTGGCCCGTCTAACACTAACAACAACAAACAAAGGTTGAATAAATCGCGAAATAGTAATAATAACTCGGTCCCTAATCCACAATCTTACGTAACATGTTCGGAATCTAATAGTAATAATTCACAGAAGTGTCTGTGCAGTAATATAGTGCACGACCATTTCTACAAGTGTCCCGCCCTTAATGGTTTAAATCCGACTGCTCGTTTCAAGTGCGTGAAAGACAACAAAGCTTGCATTAATTGCTTAAGTATAAGGCATAAAACTAGTGATTGTTCTAGTAAGACGAGATGTCGTTCATGTAATCAACGACACCACTCATTGTTGCACTTTGATAAAAGTAGTCCGTTGTCAAGCCAAGCCGCTAACCTTGACACACTTACGTCGCAGGTGCAGGCTACGATAACTGCGCCTCCCACGATTCAGAATGAAATATCGTTGTGTACGACATCCATCGCGCGGGCGACTCGCACGCGAGGACGGCACTCGCGCATCTATAATGATCCGCGCAGGGCCAAAACGGAGTGTACGGCGTTTAAGACGGTACTGTTAGCGACAGCGCAAGTTATCGTTTATGATGTTAATGGGTCGCCGCACATGGTACGTTGTCTACTCGATAGCGCGTCTCAGACCAATTTAATAACATTGGAATGTTTCAAACGCCTCGGATTGTGGAATAACTTTAGAAATACTAGTTCAGTGGTCAAAGGAATCGGCGGGTCAGAAAAAACATTGCAAGGGTTCCGTAGATATTAAAATACATTCGCGTTTTGATAGGAATATTAATTTTAACATTTCTTCGCTTATCGTGGAGCGTATTACGGACGAATTGCCAAACGCTAATGTGGACGTATCGCTACTCACACACCTCGAGTCATTGCCGCTGGCAGACTCGGAGTTTGCGAATCCGGCAGACATTGATGTTTTGATCGGAGCTGCATTATTCCCGCACTTGCTACTAACTGACGTGGTACGTAGTGAGCAATATAAATTACCGCCGGCTATTGAGATGGTATTTGGGTATGTGATTATGGGTACCGTACCTACGTTACATACTTCTCAATACATTACGTCTTGCTGTTGTTCTGTTCTTCAAGAAAATAATATTGATTCTCTTCTCAAGCGATTTTGGGAGCTTGAAGAGGTTACCGCACCGCCCTCGATGAGCCGTAAAGATCTCGAGTGTGAAGAACATTTCCATGCTACCACTGTTCGTGACGACAGTGGCAGATACGTAGTGGCGTTGCCATTCTATGGTGACCCTTATTCGTTAGGCGACTCGTACGCTGCTGCGCTTAGACGTTTCCATTGTTTGGAACGTAAACTAGATGCATCGCAGCATTAAGTTACGCAGCGCCTATAATGACGTCATTCGTGGCTACATAGATAAAGGTTTTTTGAGTGTAGTTGTAAACAACGAGGGCAACTCTCTTCCCTCATATTATATCCCGCATCACGGCGTAGTTCGCGAAGATAAAACCTCTACTAAACTTCGTGTGGTTTTAGATGCTAGTTGTAAGACTACATCGGGTCAGTCGATTAATGACATTTTGCATGCCGGCCCCAATCTACAGGGTGATTTATTTAACATCATAATAAAGTTTCGTATTTTCCATATCGCTCTGTCAGCTGATTGCCGCCAAATGTTCCTAAATATCGGGTTCGCGAGTCTGACCGTAGATTTCAACGGTATTTTTATTGTTTTAACAATAAGGAACCTGTATCTGTGTATCAGTTCAATCGTGTTTGTTTTGGACTCAAGTCTAGCCCATATCACGCGTTACGAGTTGTTCGCCAGTTGATCGCTGATGAAGGCGATCACTTTCCCGCCGCAGCAGCTGTTGCTACTTCCGATTTGTATATGGATGACATTGGCTGTAGTGTCATATCCGCTCCGCTAGCAATTTTGCTTTATGAAGAGCTTATTCAGCTTTTCAAGCGAGGCCATTTTGATCTTGTCAAATGGACAAGCAACTCTAAGGAGGTTCTCGCACGCATACCAGATTCTCATAAAGCTTCTCCAGACATTGAGTTTGAGAAGTCTGTACCGCATAAAGTAATCGGTTTACGCTGGGACAAATCCTGCGATAGTTTTCGGTTTGACGTCTCACCACCGGATGATAAGTGCACCAAACGCACTATGCTGTCCACAATGGCTCGACTATGGGACATAATGGGTTTTGTGGCTCCCACAATTTTGTACGCCAAGCTCTTGATCAAAGAGCTTTGGCTATCAAAGTGTGAGTGGGATGAAACACCCCCTGACCATATTGTCGCCGCTTGGGGCCAGTTTTGTATTGAGCTTACCGCGCTCAATCAAATTACTATTCCACGTCATCTTGGGTTGGTAGATGGATGTACCATCAACTTAATAGGTTTCGCTGACGCCAGCGAGCGTGCTTATGGCGGAGTCGTGTATCTGCAAGTCCGCATTGGTTCTAACTACTCGGTGCAGTTAGTTTGTGCTAAGTCTAAGGTCTCGCCTGTTAAAACCATTTCGGTCGCGAGACTGGAGTTGTGCGTGGCCCTTCTGCTGTCTCAGTTGCTCCGCAAGGTTCAATACACAGTTTTGCCCCACTACCTTATTAATAAAATATACGCATTTTCCGACTCCAAAGTAGTGCTCGCTTGGATTCATTCTTCTCCTCATCGCTGGCAGACTATTGTCGCCAACCGCGTTAGTAAATTGATTGAACTTGTTCCCGCTACTTGCTTCAATCACGTCGCGGGTACCGAGAACCCCGCAGATTGCTTGTCTCGTGGTGTCACTCCACTTAATCTTCTGCATCATCCATTGTGGCATCGTGGACCTTCTTGGATTTCCCATGATCCGTCAGAATGCCCCATGCAACCCTTTGACCACAGTGCAGAAGACCAAGATGTACCCGAACGGAAGTCTGTTTCTTATCCCGTGATTGCTGAGGTTGCGGAGTCTCCCATCTATGCACTCGCACTACGCATGTCATCGTGGTCTAACTTACTCCGCGCCATCGTTTATGTCTATAGGTTTCTTAGGCACCTACCTAATGGGACTTTTGTATCAAGGACTGATATCAAATTCGCAGGATGTAAGTTACTACGAGCTGTACAGGCTGTTCATTTTAGTAACGACATTCAAAATTTGAAAGACAATGTACCTGATTCTCCCGCTATTCTTGGACTCAAGCCGTTTCTCGATGAACACGGCGTCATACGCGTTGGGGGTCGTCTGTCAAATTCGGATGAACCTTATAACTACAAACATCCTTGCATTCTGCCGCGACATGATCATGTTGTCGACCTTCTTGTTGATTTTTATCACAAGAAGCACCTCCATGCTCGTCCAGAGTTGCTTATGTCCTTACTTAGGCATAAGTATTGGATTTTAACTGCTCGACGAATAATTCGTCACAGAATACATAAATGTAACGTCTGTTTCAAATTTCGTCCGCGTCCGACTTTCCCTCCCATGGCAGATCTCCCTAGCCAGCGCGTCAACCAGGTTGATAAAGCGTTTACACACACCGATTGTGATTACGCAGGACCACTGCAGTATACGCCAGTGCGTGGTCGAGGTGTTAAAAGCCGTAAAGCCTGGCTATGTATTTTTACATGCTTAACGACGCGCGCTACGCATATTGAAGTTGCGACAGATTTAAGCACGGTGTCGTTCCTTGTAGCCCTTAAACTATTTCTCTCACGGCGCAGCTCTATACAGTGTTTGTACACGGATAACGGCACTTGTTTCGTGGGCGCAAGCTCTTATTTACGCGACCTTTATAAGTTTCTCAAGGAAGAATATCGTACTCGTCTTCAGGAGGAACTTTCCATAAATCATATTGACTGGAAGTATATTCCGCCAGCATCTCCACATTTCGGTGGATGTTGGGAAAGCATGGTCAAAGTAATTAAAACGCATCTCTTCAAAGTTATAGGCCAACAGATCCTCTCTTACGAAGAGCTTTTAACTGTCCTTGCACAATTCGAGGCACTGATGAACTCGCGTCCGCTCACGGCATTGAGTAGTGACCCTGCAGAACCATCCGCGTTAAGCCCTGCACATTTTCCGAACACAGTGCCATTATCGTCATTTCCGGCTCCTGAAGCAGACTCTTCAAGCTTGCTCCAGAGACATACTCTGCTGGATAAACTCGTGCAGTCGTTCTGGCGGCGCTGGCGTGCGGAATATCTACACCAGCTTCAGGCTAGATCCAAGTGGAATAGTCCTGCATCCCCTATACAGGAGGGTACGTTGGTCGTCCTAATACATGATAATGCTCCGCCGCTTTCATGGCCGTTAGCCATCGTAGAGAAACTGCATACTTCCAAGGACGGTACAACCCGCGTTGTTACCGTGAAAACCGCGAAGGGGAGCTACGTGCGCCCTGTTGTACGTCTCTGTCCGCGTCAACTTAGTGAGATCTAGCCTGAAGTTGGATCTGCCTCTTAGTTTAAGTATTTAGTTTGTAGTTTTCGCTGTTATTGCGTTTGTAGTTTTCGCTAAAGTTAATTTAGATTAATTTTATTGTCATATCACTGTCTTAGCCTATTGATGGGTTATGCGGTAGTACAGTCAGCTTCATAAACATACATACATTTACGTTATTTTCTGTGGTTATATTGTCCAAAATTGTTATAATATTTATTATGTTTTAGAATTTTTACACAAGAAAATCTTGACTAAACCATAATTTATAAATTAAGTATAATAAACGAGGAGTTTTAATTCACGAAAGTCTCAGCAAAGATGTTGAGGTGTGCAGCGACTTTTGGAGTTGACTGTACACCCAACATAGCTAAGTTCAATTTTATTTATTTTTTAAAGGCAACCCTTTAGGGCCGGGGGGATATGGTAGTGCCATCTATCCTTTCCATTGCTAGTTAATTATGTCAACGTCAATGGTTCGTCGCTGCTTAGCCAATCCGAGCAATCCTTTTCATGAATCCCCTCCCAAAACGCCTCGCTATTGGCCGCCCTGCTCAACAGCGACGAAGAAATAATGGAAGATTCGAGACGCTCGAAAACTCATGTCCGCCGCATTCCGCAATCCGCATCGCTATATATAATTATTACCGCTTATACCAAAAAACCTTACAAACCCGCTCGCGAGTGAAAGTTATTTGTGTAGTGGAGTGATTCAAGCAGCTTCAGAATTCCCGAAGAAACCAAGCGGCCGCCATTTGCAAGGAAAAGGACTGCCGAGCAAGGTAAGAGGCTCCTAACCACAACACCTTTTCACTTCCTCATTTCCTAGTCGATAAGAACCGCCATCCTACAGTCCACAATATTAATAGTTTTCCCAAATCGACTAGGAACATTCGGTTCGCCGAAACAACTTTAAAATAATACTTTAAAAAAATCTTTTAAAATGTTACCATTGTTAATTTCCCATAAAACCTGAGATCTCATTTATAAGCCACACTCATCAGCCATTGCATCGATAGTATTGGTACAAAATCAGCACAAATGCTTGGGCTTCATAGACTTTTTTTCTATGGACATAATAAACGACTTTTTGTGTTATATAAGAATATCCAAATATTGATAACTTCTGACAAACACTAGTTTAAAGCCTAGTGTCACCTTACTGCTGGAAAGACTGTATATTTCTAGAAGGACTCGCGACCGTCTTCCAGCGGCCGTTAAGTCGTCCTTCCAGGACTCGTCATCGGGCGATTTAACATTAATTAAAGCGTGACACTTTTCACAACCTTCAAGTTGCAAAATCAAATACCTATACTCCATTTGGTTAGGTACTTAACTAAAGGTAAACAATCTTGATGTGACTTTTTAAATTACCAAATATTAAACAAATAAACTACTGCTTAAACCAAGGGTTCAATTAATTTAGAAATTATTGTTGTTGTATTTACATTGATCTTTAGCAGCATTTTATTTTTAAACAGATTTTAGATAAAAAAGACACATCAAGATTGTTTACCTTTAGTTAAGTACCTAACCAAATGGAGTATAACTTATTCAATTCAACAAAATAAGAAACGATTTGAGTATTTTATTTTAGATTTGTTTAAAGAAGGAACGCACTTACCAGACCCTGTGAACAATCCTTGCCCAAGAACCTTAATAAAATCATAGAAGTAATGTTTCTGTAGACACGTGTTAGCCACCGTCATAGCATCGTCAGGATCTGTTATTACTGTAATAGAGACAATTAAATGATCAAATACCGTTTCAATCAATTGAAAAACTGTATATACAAACTAATTTGGAGTTGCTGAAATGTTCACACCGAATTATTACGAAAGAACAGGCACTACACTGGCTAACACAGTTACAGTGCAAATTTATTTAAAAATAGACTTTAAAACATATATATTGGGGAAAGGCTATTATAGAATTAACGATTTCATAAATGACAAATGACCTACATAATGATTACGAAAGAACAGGCACTACATTGGCTAACATTCATAATTCGGTTAAAGTTACAATACCTCAACTAGGAGGTTCTGTATTCAGGTTGGAGATAACTGTTGTTTGTTGTATGTATGTTACGCAGTTACTCCGCCAATTAGGAACATATTTTTATAATTCTTTATTTACAATAAAGAATATGATAATAAAATTATTAAACAGAGGTCCACATCCCATAGGTATAAATAAAATTATATTACTATAATAATTATGGTTCAGCTTTCTGAATAAACCTGACAGAACAAAAGTAACATGAAACTAAGATGATTTTTTGGTTTGTTCAACTTATACAAGTGAATGAAGCAAGAGAGATATGTCAGGATCGTTGCAAATGGCGTTCCGTAGTCTCTGCCTACCCCTCCGGGAAACAGGCGTGAGTCTATGTATGTATATTAAAGAATTTTAATTTCAGCTCGTTAAGGCGCTGATACACTTGAGCATTCACCTATAATGAGCATTCTCGCGAATGTTACAAGACAGAAAAAGAAACGAGTGTGTTTTCAGCGAGCATTCTTACGAACGTTCTGGCGAACATTCTCGCGAATGAACAGTAAATTCGTTACGAGCTTTTCGCCGAATCGAGCTTCTGTCATTGTTCTGTCGTCGCGCCACTGTCATTGTAACTAGGGTTTCCAACTTATTTTGCCAAAAATCAAGTATAAAATAGTTTGTATAGGACAAAAATAAAGTATTTGGAAGAAAAAGTATTTATCACATTGTATGTTTATATAGTCTTAAGAAAGTATTTTTGTGTGCTTCATGCTCGTGGAAGTAGGTAATGCTAACGCAGTTCCCGTGGCTCCGCGATTAAATGGGATCGGATAGAGGAACACCGTACCATGATGATTTCAGTGAGTAGTCCCGGCGCTTCTCGTCGAAGTCTCACAGCTAGCAGCACTTTTTTCAGTAAATTTATACTGAAAATTTATTATCATCATTAGTGAATTTCTTTTGGATCTCTTTAAGCCTCAATAGTTTCCAGTACCTATCCGTTTCAACTTATGTGTAACTTTAAATAGATATGAATCCATAATTAGTGTTTGGTCTAGGCATCACAGTAAACGTTGGGAATAAAGTATTATCTTATAGTTTATTTGTATTGAAAAGTATAAAGTATAATTTCCATAAAGAAAGTAGAATACGTTATTATAAAGTAGGTAGGATCGCAACCCTAAGTGTAACGCTGTTTGTACAACGACGTGTTCGCACGCAGCTACGTTCCGTTTTTCTTGAATTTTCATCACGCTGCCTATATAATTTATATGTATTTTGATAAGCTACGTGTAAAACCACGTATATATATCGACAATTGCGAATAACATTGAGTAATACGTGGATTTATCTATATT
This sequence comes from Euclidia mi, assembly GCA_944739405.2. Taxonomy (NCBI): domain Eukaryota; kingdom Metazoa; phylum Arthropoda; class Insecta; order Lepidoptera; family Erebidae; genus Euclidia; species Euclidia mi. The sequence goes on from OX123203.2 coordinate 28,742,214, forward strand.
TGATTTTTTTTTTCTCGCAAACTCTAAAAGGTTTCTGGCCTTTTAGAGTTTGCGAGTTTAGCATTGGATCCATGTCTCCGTGTATGCCTGCCAGTTTTTAGAATAGCCGTGAAAGAGAAACAAATAATAAGTGTCATCATCATCATCATGTTATGCCAATGGATGGGGCAACCCTTATATCTTATAACTTTTTTTTTCTTATGTGGAAAGAACTTTTAGTGGTAATTTCAACAGCTGTGTCTAGAGAAGTTTTTATTTGTGGTTTCTGGTTGTTGGCAAAATTGTCTCACCGGCTAATCGTTCACGCTACTTCCGATCCGGCCATTTAGGCGTTTTTCAAGTTCGTCTGTAAAGTTATACACATTGTACCGTCACTGCCACTTTCGTCGCCAGACCAGTTAAACAACCGGAGTGGCCAAACAGACGGTCTGAATTAGGTCCACGCACATAAGGCGAAGTGAATAGAGAGCATTTTTCCACTGTCAAAGTCAAAGTCAAATCATTTATTTGTTCATAGGTTCATTACAAACACTTAAACAAAGTCATACTTTTTTTTAAATTAAGCTAGAAGAGGCCGCTGTTTCCTACCTGACTGCCCTGAGAAGAAACATCCGAAACAAACTCAGAGGTCATAGTCTATTTTAAAGTCTAGACAAAAATTGCTTATTATAAAAAAATATATAAAATAAGATAAAAATATAATTACGACAACAATGTGAGAAGCCTACATTACAATATAGTAGAAATAAGTTAAAATAATATAGATAGAATTGTGACAACAGTTCACAGCTGACCAGTCCCGGCAGACGGCACCCGTTCACGTGTATGACGTGTTACTCAGCCATATCTTAGCTCAACCATTTTTTAGGGAACCAAACCAACCGACCCACAACGCCACAGCGCAAGACAAATTGACTATTCGCACATACGCACGGAAGCGCATCGTCGCGTCCGCGCTAATCGGCTCGCATGCTGTTTGCTGTAGGTATGTACTCCGGCCCTAATTGAGAACAATCGTTGAGAATCATAGATTGTCACAGGTTGTCACTAACTTTAAGTTGGTTAGTGATGGGTTTTCTCAGAATGATTGTCGATATAATATAGGTAGAATGTTGATAAATCCTCAGATCAAACAAAATAAATTAGCGAGTCTTAATCGCGTACAATTAACTTATTTAAGGTATAAATACCTATCTGGTTAGGACGTTTCGCTCGTCTTGCACCGAGCGTGGTCGCGGAGAGACTGATGAGAGCTCAGCGCCGTCTTGTGGAAGTGCGGGTTTCGGTACCTACCTTCACTTGGTCTTTATTTAAGTTCGTAATGTCGATACTCCGACACACTACACTTATGACGTCTACACACTGTTGAAATTTATTACTGCGGCGGTGTCTACACTTGCTGATGACTGGATTCCAAGTAGCCGATAATCTATATCCATCCTCCCGGTTGAAATTGTTATGTTTCTTGATTTCTACCGCTTCACGTACTATCCTGGAGTAATAGTGACAATCGGTGGAGAAGCCTTGTGGTTGATGCTGTTCTATCCAGTGGTTTGGTCCAGGCTCCAACAAATGCTCAGCTATCGCCGACTTGTTAATATGTCGGTTTTTTACAGCTGCGATATGTTCCTTCACACTTTCAGCGATTGAACGCTTAGTCTGCCCGACAAATGAAGTACCACAGCTGCAATCGACTTTGTAGACGCCAGGTGTTTGGAGAGGAATTACATCCTTGGGGGTACGCAGATTGTATGCAATCTTAGAGAGCGGACTGTTTACAGTCTTGATGGAGTATTTCTTGAGTTCTGTTCCAACTTTTTCCGTCACTCCCTTTAGATATGATGATATGTTTGCCGGCACTCTGCTTACTTCAGGTCTACGATCTTTCCTCCTCAGACGGAGTATCTTCTTATTGTATCCATTGCACCTAAGTACCTCCTGAACATGTGACAGCTCACTATTTAACTGTTCAGGGTCACATAGGTCATACGCTCTGTTCACTAACGAGGACACGACAGAATCCAAATGCCGCAGATGGTGGTGCAAGATTGCGTTAAGATACCTGTCTGTGTGTGTCGGTATCCTATATACAGTGTGTCCAAGGGTACCATTATCTCTCACTGTCACTTTAACGTCGAGGAAGAGTAACGATCCGTCTACCTCCATTTCGTATGTGAATCGGATGTTTGGATGTATGGAGTTCAATTTGTCTGCGAATTGTTCCACGTCTTGCTGGTTCCCCTTCATGATGCAGAAAAAATCTTCGACATACCTCTTCCATAGCTTCACATTTGATGCCTGCATGTCTATGGATTCTTCGAAGGGCTCCATCGAGATGTTGGCCATTACTGGTGCTAAAGGGCTACGCATAGCCACTCCATCGATCTGGAGGATGTGTTGTCCACAATATAAGAAGTAGTTACCATCCAAGCAATTCTTAAGTAGAACTGTGTATTCATCAGACAGATCGTTTTCCCTTAATTTCCTCTGTACGACCTCAAAGCAATCTTGAACAGGAACATTGGTGAATAGTGACTCAACATCAAAACTCACCATCACCTCGTTTGGTTCCTTTTTCGTGCTCTTGATAATTTCTATAAAGTGGCGAGAGTCCTTCACGAAAGAGTGTGTCTGGCCTACTAACGGTTGTAGTACCTTGCTTATGTGTTTCGCCAAACCGTATGTGGGTGAATTTATACCTTAAATATATAATATACCTTAAATAAGTTAATTGTATGCGATTAAGACCCGCTAATTCAGTTTGTATGATGTATACAAATCGCGAAAGTTTAAAATTCTCAGATCAATTAAAATAAAGGAATAAGTCGTATGAACCTATGCGATGTATTTAACCTGTTCAAATTAAGATCTATACATTATTATTCTATGTATCTTAGGTTGCGATTTCCTAACCTAGAGGTATCTGGACTGCATCGGTATCTAGACTGCATGGCAGTCTGTTTACCAGCATACTGATATGCAGAGGACATCGGGTTACACTATGTTCGGGTTGGATATTGACTTAGGCTTAATAATACGAAATAAAGTGTACCCCATAACCGATCATTTGGTATCACATCCAATGTTGCTGAGGGATTGGACCAAAATGACTCAACATCCTTTAGCAAAAATCTCAACATCCTGTTTGCCGCAGATGATTTTATGTATAAACTATTATTAACGCCAAAGCTTGTGATGATTGATAGATTTTTGTTACCTTGTTATGTTTGTTGTATTGCGGAATAGCTTTACATCACATTAAGCTACCTTCTTTTCCGATAACTGACAACCATGTCGGCGATGCCGCGAGTCGAAGCTAGTCTGTAAAATTTGGTATCGATATTCATCATCAGCCTTTAACAGTCCACTGCTGGACTAGGCGTCTCCTTTGAAAGGAGGAATTGGCCTACTATACCACGCTGGCCAAACGGGTTGGTATAGGGTTTGTATCAAGTTTTTCCTTCTCTTACAGTGCTGTTCTATGCATAATATGCTCCCTCTGTCGGCTCTTACGACACCCATGCGATGATATGGGGTGGTGACAATCCGTATTCTTAATCCGTCACCACACGGACTATCGTATCGATATTATTACATCATTAATACGAATATCAATACAATCTCTATGGATAAAACATCAAAATGTCTATAAAAAAAGTCTCAAACTTTTAAATGAGGTTCGTCTCAGCACGAAATATTTAATTTTAATAAACCTCAACGTCAACGTTATATAAGAAAACGGGAGACGGATGCTGACATGGTGATGCGATCAGCATTTGATACCCTACAAAATTCAACAAATTCTCTTAACACCCTTAATGACGAGTTCGGTACCTTTGGGATGTTCGTAGCAAATAAGTTAAGGAAATATACTGAGAAGACAAAAAACCATGTCCGACACATGATATCTAATTTATTATATAGCGCTGATAAAGGAGAATTTGATAGCTACGATACAGATATGTATGGAAGTTTTCGGGGCTATGGCACAGTGCAGTCTTCTCCATCAAATGCGTCTACTTTTGCTGCTGTACAAAATGCAAGTCAACAGGACAGAAATGCTAATGATGGCAGTGTTACCGATTTGTGCGAAATGAGTCAATTAACGATATCATAAATACCTAGATACGAAAAAGAGCTAAAGCAAAGTCACATTGAGCCTTTATTTTTATGAAAATAAACTGTTTGCACTCACTTTGATGTTTTTTTCCAACAACTCAGATATTGCTTTACATACTTCTGGTATTATATGTATCCAATGGCATGTCTTGACATTTTAAAAAGATACTGTAAGCTTACATAACTATCTCCCGTAGCTAAAAAACGGAGAGTTACTGCTAACCTTTCTGTTATCGTGATTGCAGCTCTAAACCTTGTGTCCTGTTTGGCAATTTTAGGACCAATCTCATCATACTCATCCTCTTACCGTAATCCCAGTTTCAATCTGGGGTCCACTTTCTAGTCTAACCGGATTTGGCTGAATTAAAGGTTTTCCACGGAGCTACTCCCTGTCTGACCTCTGCAACCCGAAGGAATAGCGATATTCCATGGTTTAGACTAGTGTCAGTTTATTTTGAAGGTACTGACGCCCTGTGACCACTGTCAAAGATCTTCATGACAACCGGGACCGACGGCTTAACGTGCTCTCCGAGGCACGGGACAAGCGATAATTAACAATTCAATACGCACATAACTCCGAAAAGTCATTGGTGCACGCCGTGGATTCGAACCCGATACCCTCTGCATGGCAGTCTGTTGGTATATCCACTCGGCTATCGCTGGTTTGTTCTTGCATTTTAGGACCAATCGCGTTTAACAAATATTCGAAATCCCTTGATGACATAACAGAAAATTTCTATAGAGTCCGCTTATTTCTTGTTGTTTTAATTATGCTACTAATTGTAGATCTCCACTTCCATTTCTAAGTCGAAACAGATTTGCTTGCCACCGACTTTTACTTTTCCTTCTGTTTTTATAAAAATGTAGCATTTCCAGTTATAATATATTGGTCAAAGAAATATAACCTTATTCTAGTCCAACCTCTCTGATATTAGTCTATGATGTAGCACACGCCACAGACTGTCAGATCTGATCTTTGTGACTTCTGACAATGTTTTGGCGAGCATCATCGCGAGTATTCGCTAGAATGCTCGTAAAAATGTTCGTAGCGATTTTTGGCTATATGTTCGGCTCTGTTCGTTGTTCGGTTCGCCAAAACAAAAAACCGGCGAATGCTCGCTGTTCTGTTACAAGTGAATGCTCAAGTGTATCAGCGCCTTTAGGCTACTAAGTGTTTGTAAGAGCCGTCTTATTATTTGTATACATTTGAGTATATTGAGGTCTACGCTCAACATTGGACGAAAAAGGTTGAGGAATATAAAATCTTTCTATCAACAACTTATTTGTTGTTGTTGAAAAATTACGCAAACTTAAAAGTCGAATATAAATTGACAAAAAAAAACCTTAACAGTGCTTTTCAGACTCGCCCACGGTTCCGTAAAAATTAAGAGATAACGGGAGACCATATTTGTTAATTTCCATTATAAATAGGTAAGAATTTATGCGCTGTAGAAAATATAGAATAATCATGAATCAATATTATTATCTGCATGTCTCTCCATGTTACACACCATTGTATATAGAAATAGGACTTGACTATTTTACGTTTAGTTATTGATTAACTGAAGCTTTCATTTGCAAGTACTTGCAGTACGCCAACCAAATAATTATACGTACTGAAGTGCCAAATTAAAAGTACTCATAACGGACGAGCATGTATGATGAGGTTATTAAGAAGCGAAAGAAGTGTGTTCGAACCGTAGTATTTGGCGTTCCATAGTACCTGCCTACCCCAATAGGAGACAGGCGTAACGATAGACAGATATTGCGGAACCCTACATTGTGTGTTGCTCGACATGCACTTGGCCGGCTAATTTTGTTGTGATGGTATGATATCACGTTATGTTGTGGGTGGAGATAGCAGGTTGGCGAGTGATAACCGACTTTCACGCGGACGGAGGCGCGGGCGAATTCTCTCTCTCTTCCTGTCTATAAAACCCACATGGTGGTGGAGTCAGCTTTCTTCACGTTACTAACATACATCACATCTCGCCACCTTGTTTAGGGGTCGTCCTCTAGGTCTCCGACCAGGGAGGTCGAGCTGTAGTGCCAAATTCCCGACGTAGTCTGGTGGCCTCCTTTTCACATGAATATACCATCTCAGCCTACTTTCCTGCATTTTCGGCGATATCGCGTATACCAAGGCTTCCTCGCAAGTACTCATTGCGAATTTTATCGAGCCTGGTTACGCCACACATCCATCTCAGCATCTTCATTTCAGCAACTTGGATTGTATGCACGCTCTTTTGGGTTACAGCCCATGTTTCGCTGCCATACAAAAGAACTGGCCTTATTGATCAAACCCTTGAGTTTGACAGGCATCCTCATCTCGCAGGTAACACCAGTTACTTCTCGACCTTTAAGCCACGTTGCGGCTATTCTGTGCTGGATGTTGCATTCTAAACGCCCAGATCTGAGCATCATACAACCAAGATACTTGTATTCATCGCACATGGTTACAAGTTGGCCGTCGATAGAAATCGGACTGTTGTTATCTAGATCTGGGTCATTAAAATACATGTACTGGGTCTTTGCAACACTCAACACTAGGACACCGGCCTGTAACTGATGTTTCCACGACAGAAGCGCCTCTTGCAACTCTGCGCGGCTCTCGGTGCAGATAGCAACGTCGTCTGCGTAGATGAAAGTGAGTGAGTATAATACAAAGCAAAACAGGAAGGGACTCATTACTGAGGCTTGATGCACACCTTCTGCAACCGCTATTAGTTTTGTCTGACTCACTAATGTTCGTACCATTGATCCCTGTACATGTTGGCTATGATATTAATATAATGTTCAGGGATATTCTTAATGCGAAGACTCCACCAAATCGTAACCCTTGGTACACGATCAAATGCCTTTTCCATGTCCAAGAATGCGACATACAATGGTCGAAGTTTTGCTCGATACTCTTCAGCGATCGTGTTTAGAGCAAACATAGGATCGGAAGTCATAGTGATTTTTGGACAGCGAACATTCTGATCTTAAGTGACTGTCAATCACTCTTTCATATAGCTTCATAGTATGGCTTAACAGCTTGATTCCGCGATAGTTATTACATTCGTATTTGCTGCCCTTCCCCTTATAAATTGGAAGTCTAGTGAATAATATTTCATAGATTACCTAAGCGTCGTAAGCAACTGTACATTTTACGTAGTCATTGTATAATATACCAGATTATGAGTGGTATCAATCATCGGCTCTGTATTATAGACTGCCCCACTGCTGGGCACGGGCCTCTTCTCACTGTGAGAAGGTTAAGGCCATGGTCCACCACGCTGGCCAAGTGTGGGTTGGCAGACTTCACATGTCTTTCGAGAACATTATGGAGAACTCTCCGATATACAGGTTTCCTCACGATGTTTACCTTCACCGTTTAGCAAGCGATAATTAACAATTTAATATGCAGATAACTTCGAAAAGTCATTTGTGCACGCCGTGGATTCGAACCCGAGACCCTCTGCGTAGCAGTCCGTCGGTCTCTCCACTAGGTTTTCGCTACTTGAGTGGTATCAAAATTATCTTGAATCTGTATACTCATTTAATTTAACTTATTTAATACATTTAGGGCTTAATACTGCACGGATACTGATCAGCAATAAAATCGGCCCTCTCACAGAAAATTGACGTAAAGTAACAGTGCTTATACTTTTGCGTTCCTTCGGTAAGTGAGAATGCTGGAGGCTCCATCCTCTATTCCTTCTCCCTCATCCCACTACTCCTCCTATTCCTAGTTGTTATTCCAGCGGCAATGCACTAGTGATACTTCTCGTGTTGCTTGTGTCCATGGGCGGCGCTAATCGCTTGCCATCAAGCGATCCGTCTGTTCGTTTGCCGCCTATTACGGTCAAACAGCTATTTTAAAAGCAGCATAAATAAAAACATGGCTAGTCATTAGTTAACAAAGAAAACTTACCATAGTGAATTTCTCCTCCTAATATACAGTAGAAGAGTCCTTCTACTTTATTACCATAGTCTGCAAGCGTTTGAATGAAGTTCTGCAACCCTGTAAGTATAAATATACCATACAATTTAAAAGTTTGAAAATTTGTCGGATTTAGTTCTCATAAACTTTAAATTAAACAAAGATAAAACATACATCAAAAATGCATAATCAACAGTAGAGCATGCACGAGAAACTTGAGGAAGTGAATGAAGCAAGAGAGATAATTATGTTAGGATACCTAGTCTCTGCCTATCCCTTCGGGAACCGGGCGTGTGTATATGCATGATCAAAAATGTCGATGAAACAATCATGCATCATGATACAAATTCTACAAATTACATTTATGTAATATTCCATCCTTTCTTATTATTTTTTTTATTTAATCTTTATATACACAGCGTATACAGGCGGACTTAATGCCATGGGCATTATCTCCCAGTCTACCTTAGAGTGGTGTAGAGAGAAAACAAGTATTGTAGATCTAAAGATACATTCACATTAAAAATATATACACATTAGATACATATAAGATAAACATACATAATATAGATGTATTATTAAACTACATTCATACATACACACATAAGAATATATTAATACATATATAAATATATACATACAATAGGTATATACATATACCTACATATTAAACAAATATGAAATTTAAACGACTTACGACACAATCACTGACTCAGCCAATAGAAGTTCCTTCACCTTGAACTTGAAAGTATTCTTAGTCTTAGCCATCCTGATTTCAAGAGGGAGGGCATTCCAGAGAAGGATAGATTGGACAGTAAAAGAGAAATGAAGAAATAGAGTTTTGAGAGGGTACTGTAAGGAGAAGATTATTAGATGAACGGAGGTCTCGTTCATGGTTTCAGCATAAGTATTTAAAATAGGAAGATAATTACTGGGGAGAAGTTGGAGATGTAAGAATAGTATAGAGGGTATTGAGAGCACGCAGACTACGGCGTTGACGTATGGGAAGCCACTTTAATTGGGAACGATAAGTAGACACATGGTCATACTTACGAAGATTGAAAATGAATTGAATGCAGTTATTTAGAAGACGGTCAAGTTTATCAAGGAGATCTGCATTCAGGTCAAAGTAACATACATCACCATAGTCGATGAGGGGGAAAATCAAAGTCTGCACAAGCATTGTCTCTATCTCGGGTGGTAAAATGTTCCGGAGGCGGTAGAGAGCACGCACGGTACCGGTGACCTTTTGACTTACCTGGGTTACCTGGACTTGCCAATTCAACGTCGTATCTATGTGCAGCCCAAGGTTTTTGACAGCAGGATTCAAATTGATGGTGGTCCCATTAAAGGTTATAGGCGGCAAGGATGATAAGTCTAGTCGTTTTAACAACCATTGACTACCCACAATGATAGCTTGGGTCTTGCCAGGATTTACGTTTAGCCCAAACTTCTGACACCAGGACATTATAGCTGTCAGATCGCTATGTATTTTGTCAATCGCCTCATAGACGTGTTCCACACTTATTTGGGACTAAATCTGCAAGTCATCAGCATACAAATGGTAAGCGCACTGAAGATTTCGAGTTAGGAGATTTATAAAAATAGAAAATAAAAGAGGAGAAAGAATGCCGCCTTGAGGAACGCCCGCAGTAGTATCAAACCATCTCGACGATAACTCGTTGACGTGGATTGACTGCTGGCGACCTCGAAGATAATTTGAGAACCAATCCAAAGCTCAAGCCGAGACCTTGAGGTGAGAGAGGATAGATAACAGGATATCATGACTCACGGTATTGAAGGCATTTGAAAAATCAATTAACACCAGGACAGTGATTTTCGTGTTTTCCATGCCTTCACGAATATCACCAGTCACTTTAAGGAGGGCAGAGGTTGTGCTATGACCAGGCCTGAAGCCTGATTGGAGATGACTCAACAACTTGTTGTGTTGGATAAAATGAGACAGTTGTTTGTGCGCACAGGCCTCTAACACTATAGAAATAAAGGGTAGGATAGAAATAGGATCGAAGTGTTCAGGGAGGGTGGGACTTTGAATTTTGGGCAAAGGTATTATATAGGCCTTGCGCCACAGGGAAGGAAAGGTACCAGAGACTAAGGAAAAATTAATGATGTGGGATATCGCTGACAGTAGATGATCAAGGATCGTCGTAATCATACGACGACTAATATTATCACATCCCACAGCATTAGATTTTATGGATAGAATGACCTTTCGGACATCGTCAGGAGACTCTGGAGAAAAGCAAAAAAAATCAATGTTGGGTTGAGGTAACCCCGCTAAATAATTAACAGTGTGACTCATGACTTGGTGATCCAGCGAAGCAGTAGTGGTGAAATATCGGTTAATATCATCCAAGTCATGAGTCCCATGAAAATCAAGATACCGCTGTTTGCCAATGCTTAGTATTCCGAGGAACTTCCAGGTACTAGCAGGCGATGAGCAAGAGATATTATTGAGAATATGTTGGCGTTTGGCTTTGCGCACCATCTGGATGCACCGATTTCTTGCAGACTTAAAAAGCACCCAATTTTCTACACATCGGTCCCTTTTATACTTCCTAAACGCTCGGTTTCTACGTCGCATTGCCATCCGAACACCCGCTGTAATATAAGGTGCTGGTGAAGGCTTCAGTTTCACCCGTTTCACGGGGGCAAGGACGTCGTAAAGTTCACAGACTACAGCGTTGAAAATATCCACTTTTTCGTCCACCGTGGAGGCGGATACCAAGCTGTCGCAATTTAACATTGAAGCATCTTGCTTCAGTTTATCCACATCCATACGAACAAAACAACGCATGTGCAAAACTTTGGGTGGGGATTTGGGAGGTTTCAGACGGTAAGACAGGAAAATAAGGTCGTGACGGGAGAATCCAGGTGCAGGCAGTTGGCCATAGGATGTGACTAATGAAGGAGAGGATGTAAGCATTAAGTCAAGCCAGGTGTCCTCCCCATTATCGTTGTGGTGAGTGGCTTGTAACGGTAATACGTGGAGGCTAGCTGACTGAACGATGTCGAGTAGCTTACGGGAACGACAGGAATGACGGGAAAGGAGGTCGGTATTGAAATCGCCCATGACAATATGATGAGTATACTGAGACCCTAAAGATTCCAGAATCGGCTCGAGGCTAGAGAAAGAATCGGCACTAGGGGGACAATAGACGACACCAAGAACAGCTCTAGCACCCTTGGCGTTAATCTCAATAAATAAGTAGTCCGCAGATGAAGAGGTAGGTGAGGAAGACACTAAGATTTTGAACGAGGAGGTACTGCGGAGGTATACTGCAACACCACCACCTCTCGTACCGACTCGATCATTACGAATAAGGATGTAGCCGGGCAAAGAGTACGAAGTAGAAGAGAGAACTGGTTTTAGCCAACTCTCCGAAACCAAGATGGCATGCACATTTGAACCTGAAACAGCTTCCAGCAAGTCACTGTAATGGCTCGGTATGCTTTGTGCATTAATATCTTCTTTCTCTTAGCGTTATCCCAGTTTCAATCTGGGGTCCGCTTTCTAGTCTAACCGGATTTGACTGAATATTAGCTTTTCCACGGAGCGACTGCCTGTCTGACCTCCGCAACCCGAAGGGATAGCGATATTCCATGGTTTAGACTAGTGTCAGTTTTATTTAGAAGGTACTGACGCCCTGTAACGATTGTCAAAGATCTTCATGACAACCGGGACCGACGGCTTAACGTGCTCTCCGAGGCACGGGACAAGCGATAATTATCAATTCAATACGCACATAACTCCGAAAAGTCATTGGTGCGCGCCGTGGATTCGAACCCGATACCCTCTGCATGGCAGTCCGTTGGTATACCCACTCGGCTATCGCCGCCACTTTGTGCATTAATATGACAGACGTTAAAAAATTATTGATGTGCAAATGACTTTTGAAGCCATTCGCTCAATGTGCCATCAGCCGAGCAGAAACTTTCATTATTCGATGAGGTAGCTGACTCATTGGCCGACAAATATGTATCTAAGTCCATTAGTAAATAATATAATAAATATATAAATACTGATAAATATAATATATACTGAAAATAAGAGTAAATATACTATGAGCAACACAGTCCTCTCTGCACCACCCGCCAGCATACAGAAACAATAAAAGTAAAAACTAAACGTAGCACTAAGGAGAGAACATACACGGTTTCCGAACGTAGTTTACAACAAATTCTGACATCTAACTATCACCAATATGTCAAACACTATGAAAAAACAAACATTAAATCTAGAAATGAAAACAATAACACTCGCTAATAAGTAATAAATAGAGAAGTGACAGACAAAAAGAAAACGGAAATAATAATGACGAATGAGATTTGTTATTTACGCGTTTTGGAAGTTGCGTTCGACGTACCCGCAGATTCGGCGCCATTCTTCCCCACGGTTGCGGCTTCAACTCGCTTTGGATATTTCTGCAGCAAACAGTTCAGCTCCTCGGTGGTGGATATTTTATGACGAGTTCCATCCGACGCTTTCACAACGATGACACCGTCCTGGGTCCAACACGTTCGCATCCCAAAATGCAGCCGAGCCTTACCAAAGATCGGCAGTCTGGATTTTGTCAGAAATTCCTTTACGGACACTGTCTCTCGCCTGGTCTGGTCTTGGCTCGCCAGACTGCAGCCCTCTGAACCATCGCAGAAAACCAAACCAGGATTGGACGGTGATGGCCTCCGCTGGGTGCACTGATTCTGTGGCAGACACTGATGTTATCAGTGGTTGTACTAGGAAGCTCAATGTTTTGAAGAATTCTTGTCACAGAAGCCCTACAGTCCTCCTTTTCTGCCTCAGGCACACCCAGAAATAACAGTGCTTTGCGTCTGTGCCTGGTCTCAGTGACATCAATTGCCTGAGAGCACTCTGTTATTTGCTTCCGCATAAGACTGAGCATCGCAGACATGAGCTCCCTGAAGGTGCGGAACTCTTCTGCGACCTTTGCAACCGTGTCCTTCGCCGTACCTCCATGAAGCTGCGCCTCGTGTTCCGCCAGCCGCTTGTTAAACATATCTTCAAGATTGTTCTGTGCCATCTTGATATTCGTCAGTTCAGACATTGTGGTTCCTTGATTCAAGGGATCTTGTGCTTCTTACAATAATAAAGTTGGTGTGAATGTGAAGTGCAGGCAGGTGGTGTAACTTTCAGATTTAAGTTTACATACAGCTATGTAACTCCTCTACAAATGTGAGTACAGTGTATTTATCAGTTACAATACTCAGTGTAAACAAAGATTGTTCTTAAAAATGCTTCAAAATAATTAAATAAAAAAATTTAAATTTCGCGTATATGTTGACTTTTTGACACCTACCGCCAAAAAAAATCAATGGTATATAATAGGTATTATGAAGCCCTCTTTATTCCAAGCTTTTATGTACTCTCCCTTGTCCAAGTGTCTGCAATGGGATCTTGCAAGATAAATTTGACCCATTCCTCAGATTTCCACTGAGCTGAAATTTTCGTGTATGCTTTTTTTTCATCGCCATATTATGATGTAATGAACTGATCTGATTATGGAGCTTAGATGTGGCAAAAGGAACTCCGCAATAAAACGATACAAACCCATCGAGTTTGCGTTCGTTAGATTTGTATTGGCAAGTACTTTGATTCTAAATGCTTAGCACATATGAAGGCTCGTTTTAAAAACAAAGATTTTTCCTTCAGTATTATTTCTTCCTTATAATTATGGTTTTCAACATACTGACAAGTAAACATCTTTTTAACATCGTTGTGTTTTTTGTTTTTCAAAAAATTATGTATCATATGAATGAATTTAAAAGTGGTTTCTGTGCTAATGAAACGGGGAAACCCACCCGGGTCTCCGTTGTCACAAGACCCGCGATGGCGAAACCGGTGCCGCATCGCTCGACCCCCCTGGCTGCCTTTATGGCAGACTTTGTTTGCTTTGGGTGGCTTTTTAGAGAGGAAAGCACTTTCTTTGTCTTTCCTATACCCCATACAAAAGTGAAAATACCTACACTATAGTCACCTACAAAATCTTAATAATAATAGCCGTTGTTCGCAGTGAAGAGAAATGTACCCTAAGTACTCACGCAATTAGTTGCAGATTGCGTGACTGTACGTACAAGCGCGTCATCGAACGAAGGCGCTAGGGTTGTTCTTATGATAATTTTGGTAATAAAACGAATGTTGCGAAAGAACCATATTTTTATTAGCTAAATACCTATATATATACACGAATGAAAACGTCAGTTAGTAAATACATATTGTTAACATATTTAATAAAATTAACAATAACAAATATGTTATAAAAGAAATAAAATTTAAAATAATCGTACGTAGTAGGGGGCCTATTGCCTATTTCTGTTTACCGGGCACAATACCAGACAATACAGTAAGTCTTGTACGTACCTACATAAGATTCTGACATTAAGTATATTTTATTTAAAAAAACAACATTTATAAATATTTCCTCTAACCTAAGGTTATCAATTTACGAGCATTTATATACCTAGTATTTTTTTTCTTACCTTTGCTCTAAATAAACAAATGGTGTCAATTTGTAGATGAAATTTTATATAAGTAGCTGCTTATATCAAATCTTATACCATTACTTACTACATAAATCATTGTTTGTCCTTCTGCAATGAAAAAACAACAAGTTTTTATTTGTTTTGTGCCTTTAACACCCGTCCACTGCACAATAATTTTGTGGTTTCGGCATTTCTATAAGAAAGCGCGGGAAACGTGCCGCGCGGGAAACGTGCCGTGCGTGCACGCTGCTGGGCGTGCGGCGGCCCTCTATCGTTTGGACCGACAGCGGTGCACGAAATGGTATTTATCGCGCGAATTTGAGCCTGTGACGGGGGCCTGACCCTACTAGGGATTTGTACCTACTATCGGATGTCCTAACGGTGCACCAGTTGTTTGTTCAAAATATTATACTAAGGCATCACTCTCTTGTCCCTTACGATCCTTCGCGCCCTAACAAATGGCTGCAACACAAAGTTGGCCCACAAATTGAAAGCAATTGGTCAACGGCATTTTCTGGCAGATATTTTAGATTCCCAGGCAGATTCTTGTACAATAAGGTGAATAAGCAATTGAACATCTCTTCACTTCCCAAAAAATAATTGGTAAATGCATAACTAAGACTATGACCGATCCGCGTACTATAAGTGGTAACAGTAGTTAACTCCTCCATTAATAAATTGCCCCCTGTCTCTCTGCGCCCGCGCCGCGCCCCGCTGCGACAAACAGTACTAAATTGCTAGCGGAACTGAGCGCATCAATTTTTTCGCCGCAACAATTAATTGTTTGTCTACGTTTGCCCGACGCGATGGCTTATCAGTTTACATCACGGGAGTATATTATTTTGCTTCATTTTATTGTCTTAGGCTACCTACATTATAAGTGCGACGGAAAGAATGCGTATGAGTAGGACGGAAAGTAAGTACTATCAATGAAGTAGTGAAAGGATTGTAAAATATGTCTATGATTTAGGTGAGATTTTCTACAAAAAAAAAAAGATTAAAACTTTGCTATTTATAGATATTTTAAAATTCTTACGTCACATATATGATAATAATGTCTTCGCTAATGTCTTTAAAGTTTTTGTACTAATTAAAAAATGGTGGTGTATAGCTAGCTTTAACCTTATTTACAGTTTTGACAGTTAAATTGTCAAACGTCATGTCAGTGTCATTTAACTGCCACTATCCTGCACTATCCTCTTACATATTATGAATAAATACTTGGATATCAGTAATTTAAGCCCACAGCCTAAATACATTACCATATCTCTCACGCGCGTTGAAGTCGGGGTACATAAATTTACTTTCAGGCTCAAGTTGTGTTAAGGCACTCCTGATTAGTCTAAACTTCTAAACAGTTCAGAAACAATTCTAGAGTACAAAGTAAATCGGTCAGTATCCATGACATTATCTACCATTTAATACCTACCTATACCGAATATATATCTATAAACACTTTCGTATTAGGGAAGTTTCCTGCAAGTGAAATACAAGTATTTTTATCTAGTGAAATATGTCAAAATAATGGTAGTTTCATTCATCAATTAATGTAAAAACTTTATTTAACATTTTTATTGACAATTTATTGATAATAAGTATAAAACTATGACGTCACTAGGTCTTATTTCATACAAAGGCCGTAGCAAAGGTAGATTTTGACATTTCATTAAAAGTGCTTCATTTGACTAGATGGAAACAACCCTTTTATAATATTAGTAGAGAAAATCGTTTCAACCGTAGCGTAAGTAGTCTATAATTATTAGTTTATATATGCGAATAATGTATTTTTTTCAATGTGTGGTATTAGGATTTTAAAAAATAAAAGATGTTCGTTGTCTGCATCTGTTGTTCTATTCTGTCGGGATTTTTCCTTATCTTGTAAAAATTTTAGATTTTTATGCTCAATTTCCAATAATTTGTCATCCATTAATCTCTTCGGCCTTTACAAAGTGGTTTTAGAAATAATTAAAATATTTGCTTTTTTTACATCTGTAATAGTGTAATATTTAAATGTGTTTTTTATTTTCAGATATATTGCAACTGGAGAATCATTCAAATCGCTTTCAAATTTTTTTCGAATGGGAGTAACAACATCAACAAAAATTATAGAAGAGACGGTTCTTGCAATATGGGAGGAAACTATATACCATACATATGCCTAGACCCACCAGAGATATATTTTATTCAAAATCTAATTATTTCAATAATATTTGGAATTTCCCTCACGTCATAGGTTGTATAGATAGACGGTAAACATGTGCGCGTTATGTGCCAAAAATCTGGATCTATGTTTTACAACTATAAAAAATATTTTTCTGTGGTACTGCAAGCAGTAGCCGATGCCAATTACAAATTTGTAATGGTAGAAGTCGGGTACTATGGTAAGCAGAGTGATGGCGGTACCTTTAGACTTAAGAGCATCAGATTTGTATCAGTTTCTAAATGAAAGTGAATTAGATATTCCATTGCCCGCTTATTTGCCTAATATCCAACTCTATTCCTTACGTATTTTTAGCCGATGAAACGTATTCTTTAAAAACGTATTTAATGAAACCCTTTGGGGGGCGCGATTTAACAGTGGACCAACAAAATTTTAATAGTCGCTTGTCGCGAGCGAGAAAAGCAGTGGAATGTGCATTTGGTAGATTATACTCAAAGTGGCGTTTGTTATCTAAAAGCATCGAAACGGATATTCAACTAGCTGATAAGATCGTGAAGGGTATGTGTTTGTTGGGCAATATAATTATTTGGTTTTGAGCGAAACTTGACTTCGGTAAATATTGTTAGACGAAGATGGCACAATCAAAGACTGAGTCCGCCTAGTAATGTTGCTACCAACGTCAGAAATAATTTTGTTCAATATTTGAAACATAATCACTTAATATAATTAAATTAGGTAATTCTTTATAATTAATATTTTATAATCTACAAAATTAAAATAAATCGAAATGATTATTGAAAGTTCTCACCATCCTGTTTCGTTTCCAAACTGATCTCTTTTCAACATTTATTTGTAACATTTCTGTTGCTGTGGAACTTATGAGTTTTGTCCCATAAACATTGTTTATCAAACACTAAGGCTATCAAAACTTCGTTATCCAAATCCATTTTTGACATTATTATAAACACACACCCTGGACTGAGCCATACGAGCTTAAGCATTTACCACCAGTAAGCATTTACTGGTGGTAAATGCTTAAGCTCGTATGGCTCGGTCCAGGTAGTCGGCACCGACAAGTTACAACCTGTTTCTTTACAAGTGAGAGTGAATAGATTATATTGAAATATTATTCCTGCGCCGATCGGTACCGACCCGTACAGATTTGTCTGTACCGGAAACCTGTTTCTTTATGTAAGCACCCTTAGGCACCTTATATGAGCACAACGCCAAATCAACTCATATGGTTTGTAATTGTTACAGTACTCGTAGTATAATGAAGAACAGAAAAACTAAGCCAGTCGTTACAAATGGAGCACGAATATTTAAAAGTACGTTGAATATGTTCTTAGGCTTTATGTTACAAACCCTCGGCTTCGATATGACGTTATATTGCATGACAATGTATGCAATATAACGTATGTAGCCTTCGCGTTCAGAATGCAGACCAGTGAGCATCAGTGAAAGAAGACTGATTATTATTCCCTGTTATAACTGGAGTATGGGAGTAGTCAAATGACACAACCGATACGTTCAAGTTTTTATATTCGACTGGTGAAGCAGTAGTTAATAAAATGCAAAAAACCTACCTACCTACCCACAATCTAACTAAGGGTTCGATTACCGCTTAAGTCAAACATTTGTGTGCATGAACATGGATGATTGCCTTGGTCTGAGTGTTTTTATGTATAATATTTTAGTATTTAAAAAAGTATATAGGTACCTATGTATGTTTATCCATTATTTAGTACACATATTATGGCTGCTACACACAGTGCCGGCGGCATGGGCGCCGGCTTTTGTCGCGCGGCTCATGCCGCCGGCGGTGGGCGTCGGTGCCGCCAGCATCGGCCGCAGAAGGCCGCCGGGCATCATTCCAGCTGTATAGAACGTAGGGTTGCCAAACATTTTTGCCAACTTTTTCTATCTTTAAATGTTTCATAGCTTGTTTGACTATAAAAATTAAAAACACTTAGTTTTTAATTACGTTAATTAATGACGTTCTATTTCTTTCTACTCGCCACTTTGGATTCATCACTGAACTCTTTAATTCTGAACTTCTGAAGTGGCGAGGACGGAGACGGAGATATAATTTTAAGTATAAATTGCCTCCGTGGTCCAGTGGATAGTGTATGCGACTGCTGATCGGAGGTCCCGGGTTCGATTCCCGGGTTGGGCAAAAGTGTTACTGGGTTTTTCAGAATTCTCAGTAGCAGCTCAGAGTCTGGTGATGTGCCCGGTAACGGCAATAGGCTCGCCCCCTATTACGTGGGACCTAAAAATTCATGGCGAAATGTGGGTGTAATATTACACCTATGCCTACTCCTTCGGGAACACAGGCGTGAGTTTATACTATTGCCAATTGCCTTTGTCTGTAAAAAATATTTTCCATCAGTGGTGAATTTCTTTTAGATCTCTTTGAGCCTAAATAGTTCCCATCATCCATTTAACTTATGTGTAACGTTATACCTATAGATAAATATTCATGATTAGTGTTTGGTTTTACACGTCACAGTAAGGGTTGGAAGTAAAGTATTTTCATATACTTTATTTGTAAAAGTATAAAGTATAATTGCCAAAAATAAAGTAGGATACGTTATTATAAAGTATGGTTGACAACCCTAATAGAACGACCACACACAAGTAGCAAGTTGCAATCCGCGGCCGGCCAGCGGCCTACTCGCGCGGCCATGCCGGCGGCTCATTCGTGCGGCCAGGCCGGCGGATTTGTGTGCCGCCGGCCGCACGCGGCTCGGCCACACACAGGCCGCCGGCGATGCCGCCGGTACTGTGTGTAGCAGCCTTTACAAGCTTTGCTTAGTTAAGGATGGGATGGTGATGTGTGTAAGTGACTGACTGATAACATACATACATAGACTCACGCCTGTTTCCCGGAGGGGTAGGCAGAGACTACGGAACGCCATTTGCAACGATCCTGACATACCTCACTTGCTTCACTCACTCCCATCAAGTTTCTCATGCATGCTCTTCTGTTAAGGGTACTTCTGACTTGTCCTTTTTTCAGAATGTCTCCAATCTGGTCAGGGAACGTCCGCCTAGGTCTTCCCCTTTGTCCTGTTCCATTCACACTTGCCTTATATATCTTCTTTGTCAGTCTATCGTCATCCATCCTCTCCATGTGCCCAAACCATCTTAACACTGATAACTCTTAGCCAAAACTACCGTGCATGGCAATTGGTAGAAGGCATTATGTATCGGAGTCTTTCGGTACGTGAAAAACCATTTCGAGATTTTTTATAATAATAATAATCTGGCAACACCACCAATATCAACGTGCTTTTTTCATCAAAGAATTTTAAATATTAATATTTCGTGAATTTCACTTTATTCAAATTGTAATAATATATCGCATCTAAATTAGTATATTAAACTCAATTATAAGAAGGAAACATTTGGTAAAAACCGCTACAAATAAAGAAAAAGTGAAGAGATGACAGCCGTCACGACAAATATGACACGTCAACCAATATTAATAACAATATTTACGAAAATAAAAATGAAGTTATTAGCACTTTAGTATTGTAGCTGCAATACATAAATTTCATATATGTACGTCCACGCGCAACGGAGCCAAACAGCGAAATGGCGAGTGAAACACGTCAGCGGCAAAACCTCGCCGGCCGCTAGTTGTACGCCGCACAATCAAGTGCGGACCGCTCATTCTCCACGTGTAAGCGCTCGCACGAGTAACTACAATATTTTGTACTTTGCACTGATCGGCTGTCGTGAATTGTATCGCAGTTTTAGCTACCATTCTTTGTAAAACTAATTTTGTACATATATTTAGGCTAAGTTTATTTTGTAAATATATTCTCTTCATACAACAACAAGATCGGACCTCTCATTCTGCACCTTCACCAGCAGCTACAGACCCTACCTTACAGTGGTGACGAAACTGAACATAGAAGAAAATCCTCGCAGAAACTATCCTCGTTCTCTGAAAATTTCATCATGGCAACATCAAGCAGCCCTGTCTCCGACAAAAAACTCTCCGGCGTCGCTACCACCCTCCGTATACCACCCATATGGCGTGACAGGCTGCGGTTGTGGTTCGCCCAATTTGAAGCAATAGTTTCACCGCACAAGAAGGGCGACAAGGCTATGTACGAGCTCGTCATCGGTCAGCTGGAACGGCAAGACATTGACGAGATTGCCGACATCATCCTACGGCCTCCCGAGAACAACAAGTACGATGCCATCAAGACCCGGCTCCTACACGTCTACGAGGAATCTGAACAGCGGCAAGTACAGCGTTTACTATCCGAGATGGAACTAGGTGAAATGAAACCCTCGCAACTACTCCGGCGCATGAAGAACTTCGCCGGCGAGAACATCTCCGAATCCACGTTACGTATTATGTGGACTAACCATCTACTACAATCAATACGTGCTGTACACGCCGTGAGCGAGAACATCGCCCAGAAATCCGACATCAACGACATCGCATCTATGGCTGACAAAATCCTAGAACATTCTCGTCCCGAAGTCTCAGCTATCGCCGCTATTACACCGAACTCAAACCCACGCTGCAACATCAACACCACGTCGCCGATACCTACCAAACGCTCCCCGACCGACCTAAGCTCACTGCATGAGAAAATCGACTTTCTCACGAGGGAGATAGTAGAGCTGAAACCCAACAACTTACGCGAGAAGTAGAAGAATTGAAATCGCGTCATGCTTATCAACCGAGACACCAGTATTACGATAATAATACGTGCAAATCACGATCTCCGAGCAACCAACGTTCTTCACGCAGTAGTACACACACAAAATAGATTAAATCTTAGTTCTTACAAATGTATGACGTATATAGACATGTTTTATAGGTGTTCTATTTTAAGTACATGTAATATAATTATGTGTTGTAAATCTTAAAAATATATTTATGTTGAGTAATGAAGAAAATAAATAAAAACATTTTCTTATTATTACTACAGTAAGTGTGTGACTTACTGTAACTATCTTTAGTTGTAGGTACATACTGTAAAAATGATTATGAAATAAGATAAATGTTTAAATAGAATAACAAATATATTTTTTGCTTAAAGTAACTTAGGCACTTACTGTAATTATAGCTAGAAGAAATATGTAAAATTACAGCATCCCTCATAAAGCACCGACACCAACTTTAATTACATTTTCCTTAATTATTTGTCGGAAAATCACATAGCTGATGTTATGAAATCACAGTTTAATAAAACATGTACAAATAACTTTGTGAAACTAGATTTTTTTTTTAATCAGTTCTATTATTTGATTATGTATAGCATTTTAAAATGGCTTAACGTAACCAAAGGTAATCATTAGTATTTGTACAAAACTTCTTCGTACTTACATGAAACAATATTAAACAAACTAAGCACTATCTCTTAAACATAACACGTTTATAGTTTTTCTTTATAACTCTTATTTAGCTATACATTAGTTGTACTTCTTTGTAGAAAATAAAAAACATAAAAAGACAAAGGCACTTTAATTTCTGATAAGGCTTATTTACGTCTCAGAACGAGAAAAAAAATAGGGTTGTTTCCAACTAGTCAAATCAAGCACTTTTAATGAAATGTCAAAAACGACCTTTGCTACGGCGTTTGCATGAAATAAGACCTAGTGACGTCATAGTTTTTTGTTGACAAATAGAATACTTACTTATTATCAATAAATTTTCGATGAAAAAAAAAATAAGTTTTAACATTAATTAATGAATGAAACTACCATTGTTTTGACATATTTCATAAGATAAAAATACTTGTATAATTTATTTCACTTGCAGGAAACTTCCCTATTAAAATCTTCAAATAAAATTACTTTTACTACCTATTTGTAGTAGTTTAAAAATATTAAACGTCTTTTAAATGACTAGTAAAATTTAGACTTACAAATATAATTATTATCCAAAGTTACAATAAGAAACTTGAAGAAGTTTACAATAAGAAATATATGTAGATAATAACAGTATTTCCATTTGTTCATTTTACAAATAAAGGTGGGGTTGTGTCGTGTGTATGTTGTCAACTTTATAAGATTGTAAAAACAACCTTAAAATTCTTCAGTTAATAGATTTGTTGCAGAATTCGAAACCGGAATGTTAGACCAAAATTCTTAAAGACTCTTGGAATATTTTTCGACTTCACCTCAGGGAACTTTTAGGTCTTTACAATTTTAGCTTGTAAAAAGTCCAATGATGAAACATCTCATTTTTTTTTTTTTTTTTTTTTATATTAAGAAAGCTTACAGACTAATATTTACAATAGTATTTACACATTCAATGTTTACACACATTGCTAATGACAAGCTTCCACAGATTTGTTAAACAAGATACAAGAATAAATCCTACACCAAAATAATACACAAAATATAAAGAAATAGCACAATTGAGAATAAAAAGAAGAAAAAAAACGTTTTTTTTTTTAACAAATAAAAAACAAATTGCTACAAAAAGAAAACAAAAAAATAACAGTTTTGCTACAATTTGAGTTGACTGCTACTCACTTTCAAAGAATGGCTTGGCCAAGAGCCTACCTACTGTTTTTGCACTGGTGCAAAACAGATCAAAGTCCTGATCACTAGGCAATTGACAAAATGTTTTTGACACCCGGTAGAAGAAGGCATTACGCCTATAGTTTGTGTGTGCAAAGGGTACACTTAGAATAGGTCGTCGCCTAAAACCAATTTGATTTGTGCGTAATCCTATGTTTGCTACGAGTTCGGGACAATCTATTGAGCCATTCGCGATATTTATTAAGTAACATATGTCGCTTATGTTACGCCTACAATCTAAAGGTAGAAAATGGTACCTCTTGCATCGATGAATATAGTCACTAGAGTATTGCTGTGCCTTAAAATCTAAGTACCGCATGATTTTTTTCTGAACACCCTCGTTACGGGACTTATAAATCTCATATTGAGGGTTCCAGACCGGTGATGCATAATCTAAATGACTGCGCACAAATGAGCAGTATAATATTTTTATAGTTTTAAGAGATCTAAAAGAAGCAGATGCTCTCATTATGAATCCTAGGGCCTTAGATGCCTTGTTCACGATATTTTCAATATGCTTGTCAAATAACAACTTGCTATCCATTATAACACCGAGGTCTCTAATACTGTCAACTTTAGTTATTATCTGATTGTTAAGCATATATCCTGTTCCAATAAATGTTTTCAGATGTGTAAAAGAAATATGGTGGCACTTAGAGACATTAAGTTGCAGTTTATTAAGGATGCAATATTCCTGAAATCTATTTAAATCTTCCTGTAGCTTATGAGTGTCCGATAAACTTTTTACCACTTTATGTATCTTCATGTCGTCGGCGTATAATAAGATATAAGAGTGTTCAAAGCAACTAGTGATGTCAGAAATAAATAAAATAAACAAAAGAGGCCCCAAAATTGAGCCTTGGGGGACTCCTGAGGGAACAGAAGTCCATCCAGAGGCGTAACCCTGAAGTACCACTGCTTGTGTCCTATTGTCTATATAAGAGCAGAACCATCTGTACAAATCGCCATGAATTCCGGCTACAAGTAATTTATGCAATAGTACACGGTGGTCGATGCGGTCAAAACATTTTTTATAGTCCGTATATATATCGTCAACTTGAGCACGATTTTCCATTCCTTGCGATATAAACTCATGTGATAGTATAAGATTGGATGTAGTGGATCGTTTCTTAAGAAAACCGTGTTGTTCGCTACCTAAATTGCACTTAACAGCGTCATAAACATCGGAGTACACTATTCGTTCAAGAACTTTTGAAAATAGACATATCTTGGATATGGGTCTATAATTTTCAACGTTCGATTTGTCTCCTTTTTTAAATACTGGAGTTACGTACGCAGATTTCCAGATTTTAGGAACTGTGCCTTCTGATAAAGATCTAGAGAAAAGCATGCATACCGGTGACACAATACTTTCGGCACATTTAACAATAAATAAAGGTGGTATATGGTCAGGACCACCAGACTTCGCAAGATCCAGAGTCTTAAGTAAATGCAGTACTTGAGAATGACTTACGTAAATGGAGCTTATGGAAGTTGCGTTACAGCTGGATGAGCCTCTAGTTACAGAGGGGTCAGACGGTGCATGGTCTGGTTCCTGAAAAGTCGTGCTAAAGTAAGTAGCGAACAAGTTGCTGATATCCTCACCTGTACTTGCAATCTTATCACGGAATTGCATAACATTAGGGAAAGCGCCAGTGTTTCTTTTGCTTTTCATATATGACCAAAATGATTTAGGGTTTTTTGTTATAGACGATTCAATTTTATCCATATAAGCTTTAAAACAAGATTTTTCCAAAGTAATGGATCGGCTGCGTAGGAGGGAGAACGTATTATAATCAGAAATATTTTTATATATTTTATATTTACGATGATACCTATATTTTTCTTTGAGCATATTTATCAGTGCGCGGCTGTACCATGGTGGATGCGAAGACTGTTTTACGGATTTTAACGGTACATACTTATCTCTAAGTTCGTATAACTTATTATAAAACTTTGTAACAGCATCGTCCAATGTACACGTGACCAAGAAATCCGCCCAGTTAACCTGGTCAAGTTCGGCTCTGATAGCCTCATAGTCACCTTGTGCAAAAATAAACTTTTTTGTTAAATTGTATGACAATGTGTGAATTTGTACGAAACTACACTCAATACCTACTCAATGATTTATGATGCACGTCTACAGGTAGCGCTAACGGATTATCGCATTCGGACACAATCACCGAGTCATTACTAAACACCAAATCCAGTAATCTACCATTAATATTACGTTCCCCATTGTATTGTGTTAAGTTACAGGTTTGAATAGTGTCAAAAAATTCATTTAATGGTTGATTGATATTTATTGGCAATAATTCGGTATTGCTACCACTGTACCAGTCTACGTCGGTTCCAAAATTAAAATCTCCGAGTATAAGAAATCTATCTAAAGGATGTTTTACGATTATATCATTAAGTTTTAGTGTAAAATTACGCAACTGTGTATTGTAAGAATAACCTACATTTTCTTTACAAAGATAAAGAGCGCAAATATGTATCTTATAGGTTACCTGTGGTTTAGATCGCTTCAAGAGAAGTGTTAGCCATAAGTCCTCTGCAGAGCTGCGCCAATCCTGCCTCTCAACGGCAGTGAGTTCACGTTTAACCGCTATTAAAACTCCACCACCTCGATTTTGAGCCGTGCGAGAATAATCGCGATCGCGACGCCACACAAGGTACCGAGCATCAAACAACTCACTGCTGTAAATATCGGCCACTAACCACGTTTCAGTGAATACAATAATATTATTATTGTATTCACTGAAACGTATGATATCATACGAATCAAGACACACCCTTCTGAACAAATCCTGTGTTTTTGTGCGTAAACCTCGCACGTTCTGGTAATAAATGTTAAGGGAAGCCATTGCTTATTGTTACGATAACATAATTGAGTAAAGTTAAATACATTAATAACAGAATTAACGGAATTAAACTATCTATTGCAGGATAAAATATTTGCAATTTATAGTGACGACTTTTTATGTTTGTAATGTCGGTACCACGTAATAACTTATACAAACGAAATAGACACAGCAAAACACAGTGTCTATAAAAAAGTAATATTGAAATGGTCATTCTCATTACTAATGACTTGTGAGCGAATACAATACGGCAAAACCGGTAGCAAAACAAGAACAAATATTCGTTAATGGTCGTAGGGCACAATGATCGCCATCGAAAATGCAACCTCATATACTTAGACATAAGGTCGATATTCGAATGTGCTGGAACAACGTTATAAAAATTATATTTTAAGAACTTACAAATTTGCACCTTGTCATCGCACAGTGATATACGGAAAACACAAGTAGCACAGTGTAGTATGCGGTTCTCAAAGTGTAGCATTATAAAACTGTTTATAATAAAATAAACTGTGTAGAAATGTTTTAGTAACATATGATTTTTGTTTGAATGGTAAAAACTAGAACTAATTACACTATTTTCGCAAGGTTTTTTTCGGATTTCACTAATATAACTGGTGACGTATCCAATTTCCTGGCGTATATCCTTGCTTGTTTCACCCATACATATCGAAAATCCACTTCACGCGCAGCCTTCTTAGTTTTGGATAGCAATATCTTGTTCTTTGTGGTTAGGTGGTCATTTATAAACACGCGTTGATTGCCGGAAAGTCCAATATGGCTGCATGTCAATGGAGAGGACCTGGACTTGTTTCTGGCAGCAGCTATGAAGTCTTCTTTCACGTATCTGTTCAAGAAGCTAAGTATAATAGGTTTTATGTGATCTTTCTCGCGCGTGGGAACTCTGGTGATCAAGTTTATCTGAGTTTTAGTGATGGGATAATTAATTTTATCACCAATCTTGGCTATGACGTCAAACAGATTTTCGTTATGTGCTTGAGGTATTCCTTTAACTTCCACATTGTTCAGCCGTGACCATTGTTCCCTGCTATCAGATTCCTCTTCTATCTTATCCAGACGAGCGTGAAGTAGATCGACCTGTACTTGTACCTTTTCAAGCTGAACTACTCGCTGTTCCATAGCATTGATCTTAGTGCTGAACTCTTTGACCATGTCGTTAAATTGTGCGTTTAAGGATGACTTCAGCTCAGCGAATTCACTTCGCAGCGCAGTAATGTCGTCCTTTAGACCCTCCAATGGGCTCATTTTTGCTGCCAGCGCGCGGATTTCCAACAGGACAGTTGATTCAGTTTCCGGTCTAGGTGATCTTGGTGAACTTGGTGCTTGAGCAGTGCCCGACTGTTTGCATTTAAGGCAACGCCACGCGAGCCTCCTGTCACTCCCCAGTCTGCGATAGCCAGCCTCGGTAACGCCAGCACACTGGAAGTGCATATCCTTGGAGCACACGGAGCAGTGAACACCTTCAGTCAGTAAATCATCGCAGACACCGCACTTTTGCATTTCCATTCTATTCTCTAGCACTGTAATACTTATTATGTTAAACTTTGAGAAACAGTGGTTAAAAGGATTTTTTAAGTTGGATTTACTCTTTGAAGCGGCCGCTGGCGGGTAGGTCAGTGACCGAACTGACCCGTTTTATATATTATTTTGACCCGTTTTATACATTAGTGCGAATTGACCCCTTTCAACTTTAACAACCTTTAGGTATATTTGTCGACCTTCACCAATCTAACAACTAGGTGAGACACATTATTTACGCATATAATAGCTTGAAATATGAAAAACATATGAGTTTTATCCTTATATTAGTTATAGTAGGTAATGTAAAACAGTGTGAATCTCATTATACGAGTATTAGACCGTTAATATACTTTATTATTGGACCTTTATAACTGATCAAATACAAAACTCACGGGTGATTTGGGCGGCAATTTTATTGACCGACGCGTGTCCGTCTTTATTGTTGCGCGGTCCGCGACTGCAAATTTATACACTTGCACTCTCTGCCCGGACCCTAAACGACTTAAAAATCTTAAAATATATACAGTAAGTAACGCACTTACCAACTTGTTCTAGACAAGTGGCTGTGAAACATTTTAGAAAAATGTTCGAAGCAAGAGAACTTATTATCTACACCGATCACAAGCCACTCATTTACGCAATCCACAAGCCGCCATAACACACCGAAACTTAACGCCGAGCCCGCCAACTTCAATTCATATTTGAATTCACAACTGATTTACGATACGTGAGCGGCACAGACAACGTCGTCGCCGACGCGTTATCACGAATCGAAACCATAGAAATACCTACATCAATTGACTACACACAGTTAGCCACCGCTCAAGAAAAGGACACAATCATTCCCGAATTACTCAAACAAACAAATATAACCCTTAAGAAGATCGCTATACCTACATCTGACAAGAAACTTTATTGCGAAACATCAACAAATAACATCCGTCCTTATCTATCAGCTGATTTTCGTCGCATCGCATTCAACACAGTACACAATCTATCTCATCCTGGCATTCGAGCGACAAGAAAACTCATACAAGAACGATACTTTTGGTCCTCCATGAACACAGACATTGGACGCTGGGCGAAAGAATATACGGCATGTCAACAATCAAAAGTACAACGACATACCTACAGTGACCTTGCAACGTTCCCGCCAAGCACCCGATTTCAATGCCTACACATCATCGCTACCTTTTAACAATAATAGATCTCGCAACCCGCTGGCCGGAAGCTATAGCTATACATGAAATATCGGCTGAGATTGTAGCGAAGACTGTTAACGAGTCGTGGATCACACGATTCCGTTCGCCTAGTACTATAACAACAGACCAAGGACGACAGTTTGAGAGTCAGCTGTTTCTCGAACTAACACGATTTGTTGGCGCTGAGAAAACCCGTACTACTGCCTACCTCCCGCAGAGTAACGGGATTATAGAACGCTGGCACCGCTCAATGAAAGCTGCACTCATGGCACGATTAACTACTAGGACTTCGTGCTGCCACTCGCACCGACACTAACACAAGTGCAGCTCAACTAACCTACGGACAAGCACTACGTCTACCGGGATATTTTATGATGCCATCGCCTACAAACACTAAGATGGACTACACGTACGTCGACGAACTACATCGTTTTATCACTCAGCTGACGCCTACATACCTACTGCATCGCAACAACAAAAACATATTTGTTCACCGAGATCTCCGTACGTGTGAAGCTATGTTTTTACGTGTGGACGCCGAACGTAAACCACTACAACGTCCCTACGAAGGCCCGTATCCCGTGATCGAGAGAAGCAAGAAATACTTCAAGATAAGATTGCCAACACGCACTATCAACGTATCAATCAACCGCTTGACACCGGCATACACAAAAAGCACTGATCTAACAAACACTGAGTGTAACGACCGTATGTCTGCTACAGCAAACTCTTCGCCGACAGCCACGATGACATCCCACGATCAGCAACCGAAGACAAGATCTGGCAGAGCTGATAAGACTCCCGTACGCTTCGCTCGAGGGGGAGTACTGTAGCTGCAATACATAAATTTCATATACGTCCACGCGCAATGGAGCCAAACAGCGAAATGGCGAGTGAAACACGGCAGCGGCAAAACCTCGCCGGCCGCTAGTGGTACGCCGCACAATCAAGTGCGGACCGCTCATCCTCCAAGTATAAGCGCTCGCACGAGTAACTACAATATTTTGTACTTTGCCCTGATTGGCTGTCGTGAATTGTATCGTAGTTTTAGCTACCATTCTTTGTAAAACTAAAAATTTTGTACATATATTTAGGCTAAGTTTATTTTGTAAATATATTCTCTTCATATAACAACAAGATCGGACTTCTCATTCTGCACCTTCACCAGCAGCTACGGACCCTACCTTATAGTATGTTGACGAGAGCCAGGAGCAAGAAAGCACGACCAACGACCTGCGCGGCGGCGGACCTCGGGGCCCACCGGCCCTAAACAGGGTCCCCGCTGCCGGTGGTAATGTGCAGCGCATGAAGTGGACGACATCAATAAACGAACATGTCATGCGCGCATATTTTGGGGCGACAGAGGGAGGCACTAACCTTACTGCGTACCATAGTCGCATGCTGTCTTTGTTTCAGGCCTTGGAACCAAGCATCAACGTCACAGCTCAACGACTATCGGATCAGGTACGGGTTATCCAGCGCAGTGGCAAGTTAGATAATGCCGTGCTTGATTGGATTCGCTCAGAGTACTCACCGAGCACCGAGTACTCACTTCAAGCCATGCCACCTCCGTCCAGCCTACACAGACATCTGCACTGACGGCACCGCCAATAGGTGGCAGTGCCGTCAGGGAGGAGGATGACATGGCTGATAATGTAAGTAGCCAGCCACAGTAGAGAGACAACCTGCTGTCCTCCCATACATCAAGGGCGTGACCGACAAGATTGGCTACATCTTGAAGCGAGCTTCAATCAAAACTTTCTACAAGCCGCCAACGGAGATAAGCCAATTATTACCATCTGTCAAGAGTCAGTTACCCTTACAAGAGGCTGGGGTTTACAAGATAGACTGTAAGTGTGGGCTCTCATACATTGGACAAACCAAGAGAAGCATAGGCATTCGACTAAAGGAACATATAGGTGACATTAAACACAAACGCTCGACGAAGTCTGCTGTGTGTGGTATCTTATTGGGTTTACGCGAATGTTACACATTGAAATTAAACTACAGTTTACGGATTTTATCGCGATGTATTGGTTTCACTAAGTTATTACATTTGAAACTAATGATCTAGAAACTATATTTTTAATTTATTACTAGCCGACGTTTCGAATTCTTTACAGAATTCATGTTCACGGCAGACTGAGGTGATATTTGTCTTTTTCTTGAATGTACAAGTTATCTCAAAGTACCCGAACATTTTTCATCTACTGGTGTTACTATTTACGCAGAATGAGCTCACAGTGTCCTTAGGTCTTCTGGTGACTTTATCCTTCTTGGGTTTCATTAGCCTTATGACAGGGTCCCAAGCTGGAGGAACATTCCAACCATCTTCCCTATTGAAATTAGGGTGT
This sequence comes from Euclidia mi, assembly GCA_944739405.2. NCBI lineage: Eukaryota > Metazoa > Arthropoda > Insecta > Lepidoptera > Erebidae > Euclidia > Euclidia mi. The sequence goes on from OX123203.2 coordinate 28,773,461, forward strand.
TTTTTAATTTCAATAGCCTCTCGTATCATCCTTGGAAGAAAACGGTGTTCTTTTGCGAGTATCTGTGGTTCATCAAATCGCAGGTAGTGGTTGGGTCCTTGTTCCACATGTTCACACACAGCAGACTTTGTTGAGCGTTTATGTTTTATGTCAGCTATATGTTCTTTGAGTCGAATGCCTATGCTTCTCTTGGTTTGTCCAATGTATGAGAGCCCACATTCACAGTCAATTTTGTAGACACCGGCCTCTTGCAAGGGTAACTGACACTTGACAGATGGTAATAATTGACTGATCTTCGTTGGCGGCTTGTAGTAAGTTTTGATAGAAGCTCGCTTCAAGATGTAGCCAATTTTGTCGGTCACGCCCTTGATGTATGGGAGGACAGCAGGTTGTTTCAAATGTAATAACTTAGTGAAACCAATACATCGCGATAAAATCCGTAAACTGTAGTTTAATTTCAATCTGCTGTGTGTGAACATGTAGAACAAGGAACCAACCATTACCTGCGATTTGATAAACCACAGATGCTCGCAAAAGAACACCGCTTTATTCCAAGAATGATACGTGAATTGGACGCCCTGGACAGAAGTGCACGCACAATAAATGGTAAATGGTACTATGGTAATGGCACATTTACTATTTTATTGCAATAATTTTATTGCATTTTTTAACTTTTTATGTCATATTCGTAAAATTTCTATCTGCCTACGAATTCTGTAAGACACAAAACAGAAGCAAAATATTACACACACACAAAAACAATACAACATGTTACAAAAAAACTCATATCCACACGCATACATAATTCGTAAGACACAAACACACTGCTATGAACTCAAATATAATTTCACCTACACAAAACCATTTAGGTACTTTTTCTATTGAGAGTGACAACATTCCAACCTATACTTATTTTTGTGCCCTACTGTTCTCCATGGATAACATAGACGTTTATGATAATATTGACCAAACTCTAGCTATATCTTGTCACTCTATTAAAAATTAGAACTATGTCAGGGCTACCTAACATCGGATTACAACTTTAAAATCCTCACTATTAACATCAGGAGTTACCAATGCATTTCGATAGCTTTACATTAGTATTGAAACGCTTAGATATTGAATATCATGCTATTGTACTAACTGAGTGTTGGTTAAATGAAAACATCAATACTAGGAGCCTAGAGGGATACAAAGTAAACACAACTAGCAAGTACATAAATAAATCAGGTGGAGTTGTCATTTACGTTAAGGAAACATAAAACGTCTTTGTTTCGGAGCCTGTCGTCGATGATGCTAATTGCCTATCCATCAATATAGGAAATCTGAATATCATTGGTATCTACCGGTCCCCTTCCTTCACAAGATTAAGCAACTTTTTGGCCAGTCTAGACCTTAAAACTAAAACTTATATAGTTCTTACTGGAGACCTAAACCAGGCCGGGCGCACTTCGCATTTTAGGTATAAACTTACAAGTACCTCGGCCGACCACGTCGACGTGGTTGGATTTAGTAGGTTGCCGCGCGCCGCTCACATTAGACGTCACGCAACGAGTGCGACCGCTCCGTATTCTCACGCGCCGTGTTCATACACTGTTCAAATTATAAACTTAAACGCCTTTAACAACGAAAATGTATCATCACAAGTCTAATGCAAAGTATTGCTTAATTAACTGTGTGTCGAAAGCGACTTGAAAATTTGATTTTATTTATATTACGAGAGCAACTTGAAAATTTGATTTTTTGTTTGTTTGAGATATCTCAACGATTATGGTGTCAAATTAAAGATTTAGTTCAAAAACCATTTTATCTGTTTGAATCATGTAATTTGGTCCACGCGTTTAGGAAATAACTAAGAATTTGTATAGTAAAAATGTAAACGACCAGAATTTTTGTGCTTTTGTTCTACTAGCTCCAATAGTGGGATAGGATACTTATAGGATAATTATTTATTATTAGGTACGTGGTCAAGTAGGTAGATAGACGATGAATAAATATAGTAGCAGCGCCAAGTCGACAACCCTAGCGCGCCACTCCGCGCCAGACAGCGACAGCGTTATGTGTTAGAAAAGAACGGGAACTGTTAGATTAATATCGCATTAGGCACTGAGTGCTTATGCGAGCTGAATTGAACTTTATTGCTTAGTACCAAGAGTCGTTATTTCAATAAATTGGTTTGAAAAGTGAAGCTTCTGAACGTTAGTACTATTAATTATTCTGTGCCTAAACGTAGATTTAATAGCTGAAAATCCTAGAAGGTCAATACGGATTTTCAATGCTTAATGGCTCAACATGGACTATTAACAGGAATCACAATACCTACCCTAGAAAAAACATGCCTAGATAATGCTTTTGTCAGCTATAAATTTCAATGTGTTGTTGAAATAGTTGCTAAATGTTCTTCGACTGATCACGATACTGTCATGGTTGCGGTAAGAACCGTAAAGAACCCTATTAAAAATAAAAGAAAAAGAATTCCTAAAACCGACCTAGAAGCGCTTAAATTAGACATCGATGCAACCCGTAGCCAGAAGGTGAATGACGCGTTAGAAGCATTTGAAGGTATATTAAGCGCCGCAGTATTACGTAACACAAAATAAATTGTGTACAGCCGTAAATTTTTTTTAATAAAACCCTGGATTACTCCTAGTTGAATAAGATGTATGCGTTTCAGAGATAAATTACATTTGCAAGCTAAGAATGATGCAAGCAACGAAACTTTTATGCTGTCGTATAAAAGATACAGAAACGTTTTTACAGAACTTTTACGAAAAGTAAAAAAATAATATTACAGCGCTCTACTACAAAAAATCAACACAATACTAAAAAACTGTGGGTCACCTTGAACGAAACATAGGAATCTGCAAGTAAAATGCTCAAGAACTGAACTTTGAACTCACAAAAAATACCAGAAATTTATTTAAATAATATAATAATCACTTTGTGTCAATAGGGAAAAAACTAGCAGACCGAATAGGGTCATGTGTTCAACAATGAAACACAAAAAATTAAAAGTCTCATAAAACTTTTGTTTTTACAGATAGAAGTCTGTTTTTTTGCAGGTTTGTAGGCAATTTTATTGAGTATAGAATGTCATTTGAAAATGAAAATGAAAATGAAAATATTTTATTTGTACCTCCACACAAACTTAAGAAACACTTAAAAAATAATAAACTTAACAATCAAGTAAACTTAAACTAGAGGTACACTAGAGATATAAGTAGGTACATTATTAATGGTGGCGTTACGTGGAGGACAAATAAGGCGCTGCGTCAGCTATTGTTGCAGTATAAACTACAACGCTGGTATTCTCGCAGGCCGAGAAATTTATGGTTTCTTAAATTGATGTGTAATTAATCAGCAAAAAAATGAATTCAAATAAATTGGAAATGTTTCATTGTGTCCACAGTAGTGTACACAATGAAACACCTCAAATTCAACAATGAAACATAATAATTAATAGTGTGTTCAACAATGAAACACTAAGAATTCAATATCTCGTACACCTTTAGTTTTTACAGATACACGTCTAATTTTTTGAAGGTCCATAGGCAACTTTATTGGGTAGGTATCGGGATGTCATTTATGTTTTTTTTAATAAATGTGTAATCAATCAGCAAAAAAATAAACACAAACATATTGGAAATGTTTCATTGTGTCCGTTCTGGGGTACACAATTAAACACTACAAATTCAACAATAAGACAATAATTTAAGTGTTTGACTCATATTTTTGAAATGTATGGAGTAGGTGAATAATAAAAAATGCTCGAGTTCAATCAAATAAGGTTTTATTAATAATTGTACTTTAATCAGATTCTTCAGGTTACCTATAACTAGTTGAGATAACGCCTTGCAATAATTGTTACGTAAAGTAATAATTACTTTTGCTATAATTATGGCACTCGTTAATTAAACTACCTGGTTAAACAATTTCATCTTATAAAATTATAAAATCACAATCATAACTTTAATACTTAGCTTTCATAATTGGCAGAGATCACTTTAAATTAAGATGATTCTATGCAATAGAATAGCTCGAAGCAATTTTCTCCTAAATGCTCGCCTTTCTTCCTTTTTAGAGATTTAGTACGCGCAATCTTAAATGAGAAATAAACATCAAATGATAAGATTAATTTCTAGCCTGAAAAAATATTAATTTGCACGGAAACTAGATTTTGTTTGGTATATAGTATACAATTAAACAAGATAGTACACAATGAAACAGTGTTTCATTGTGTCCATTGTGCAACTGTTTCATTGTTGACTACATAGGGTTTATATTAATACCCTCAACAAAAATATCACTAAATTGTAACACTTTTAACATATGATCTGTTCCACTTAGTCTCTGATATATTTTTAATGCTAGGTAATCATGAAAAATATGAATTTATCAACCATATTTGAATGAAAAATCTTTAAAGAATGACTAAAATATTTACATTTTTGTGAAAAAATAAAAAATGCTAAAAATGCGCCAACGCAAACTGGGGTGCGGCGGGGTATTCTCGAGAGTGTCCTTATGCGATATAATGCAGGATCTGGCAACTCATCATTTTAGAAATATTGCAGTGTTTTATTGTGTACTACAGTTTCATTGTTGAACATCTGACCCTACTCACAAAACTAGCCACTACTGAAAATGACCTAGCTGACAAAATTACAAACAGCACACAGCAGAGCGACTCAATGTTTTTAATTCCAAATGACATCAAAGAAGTAGATGCAATAAGACAGTCACAGAGCATACCTTATCAAATATATTAAAAATTTAATCCTTGAACCATTCACTTTCATCTGTAATCTAAGCATGATCACAGGAGTTTTTCCCGAAAGGTGGAAGGTCGCTTCTGATTCTCCTATTCACAAGGCTGGAAATAACGGATGTCCTGATAACTACAGACATATTTCACTACTTAGCATATTTTCAAAAATACTAGAAAACTCATAAACTTCCGCTTAGTGAAGTACATTGAGAAGATATCGTGTTTATCCCAAAGGCAGTTTGGTTTCAGACAAGGAAAGTGTACAGAAGATGCGGTCAGTCTACTTACCAACACAATTACTAATCACGTAGATGAAGGGAAAATATGTCTAGGAGTTTTTGTTGATCTGGCAAAAGCATTCAACACCGTATTGATACCAATTTTACTGAAGAAAATGGAAGCACTTGGCATCCGAGGTATTGCCTCTGACTGGTTCAAAAGCTATCTCAGCAATCGACGACAACGTGTTAAAATTGATAAAGATTTAAGTGAAAGCATTTATTTTGGTGGAACAACCACAAGGTGGATGCCTAGTAGCAATAACCGGCAACGGGGAAGGCCCAGAAGAAGATGGCGGGATGAGTTGGACGCATATCGGAGGGATTGGCGGGAACTCGCATGTGATCGCGACAGGTGGAAGTTGGAAGAAGAGGTCTTTGCCCAGCAGTGGGACATAAATTAGACTAGTAATAATAATAATAATAATTCATTTTGGTGTACCGCAAGGTAGTTTAATCGGTCCCACCCTGTTCACAATTTATATAGATGATTTACTGGTTTTTTTTCTTTTAAAAAGACAACTCCCGCATTAGGACTTAATCCTGTGTCGCGGGGACTTTACAAACATACAACTAACGGACACAATAAACACCCAGACTCGAAACAACAATTTATGGATTACACAAAGTGTTGTCTCGTGTGGGAATCGAACCCACAACACTCCGCGCAGTGTCAAGTGGCGAGGCAGCCGCTTAAACCACTACGCCAACCGTGCAGTTAAAATTAGACATTACTAATACCGAACTGATCTGCTACGCTGATGACACAGCAATAATTTTCAATGAATCGGATTGGGAATGTACCTATGCCGAAGCTGAATCAGGGATGATTAAAGTTATCAACTGGCTCGACTCAAACTTACAATAAACGTAGGTAAGCAAAACCAAACACATAGCTTTTAGTAAAACACAGACCACGAGACAACAAGACATCTGCTTAAAACTCCACGAAACATCTTACTTAACAAACACCACCTTCACGTCAATCTGTAATTGTCCACAAATAGAACAATTACATAATCTGAAATATTTAAGCATAATTATAGATCAAATCCATTCATTTAAACAACACATCTCATATTTAGAAAAACGAGTAAGAAAAATTATTTACATAATGAAACTCTTACGCGACTATTAACAGCATAAAAATACGAAAATTAGTATAAACAGCTTTATGCCAATTCCTTTTACAATATTGTTAGGTGGTTTGGGGTAGCGCTGCTAATACTCACATGCTGGGACTAGAAAAGCTTAACGCGCGGTTCTCAAAGTCATGTTGCATAAACCGTTCCGTTTCCCAACAGATAACCTCTACTTAGAAGCAGCTATCCTCGGAGTACGAAAACTTTATATTCACAAAGTAGAATGTAAAATGCACATAAAAATATCGAAAAGCCCCCATCTCATACCGCAAATATACGCGCAAAATAACCGCAACCCCAGAATTCCTACAGTAGCAATGAGATCTACATTCGCACAACGGCTTCCAGTATTTCTGCACACCCATATTTGCAATAAAGTATTATCCTTTCTCAACACAAAAAATCTCAACTGAAAAAAATGCTAATGATCATCATCCTCCTAGCGTTATCCCAGTTTCAATCTGGGGTCCGCTTACTAGTTTAACCGGATTTGGCTGAATATTAGCTTTTCCACGGAGCGACTGCCTGTCTGACCTCCGCAACCCGAAGGGATAGCGATATTCCATGGTTTAGACTAGTGTCAGTTTATGTTAGAAGGTACTGACGATGTAACTGTAACGATTGTCAAAGATTTTCATGACAACCGGGACCAACGGCTTAACGTGCTCTCCGAGGCACGGGACAAGCGATAATTAACAATTCAATACGCACATAACTCCGAAAATTCATTGGTGCGCACCGTGGATTCGAACCCGATACCCTCTGCATGGCAGTCTGTTGGTATCTCCACTAGGCTATCGCTGCCTTTTTAAAAAAATGCTAATGATGCGATTTTTAAATATATCGTATGATGACACAGAAAAATATTTCCTTACAATAACCAGATAGTTACTTAGATGCCTGTGCAACACACAAACATACACACACATACGCACACATCCTACACCACACAACACACCACTACTTACATACATACACACTCGTACTTAAAAACACAACTATTGCAATTGATAATGTTAATTTAATTTATGCCACATTGCACTCTTAATTTTAGCAATTACTATTCTCCATTGAATTTTATTATATTTAATGTGTTAACCCTACAGTGCATGATTTTTTATTTAGGCTTCAAATAAATATATTAGATAGAAAATATTATACTATGTATTTCTCGGAAAAATATTAAAAAAAATCGCAAGTCAATAGAAACATAATTATGTAAGGTTTTTCGTGCATCTGGCACATCATGCAATATAATGTAAATCTGTACTGTGTATTAGGAGCAGGTATGAATAAAACAAAACTCATCATAATCAAATTTTATTCATCAAGATAACATAATGTTATAATAACTAATTTAGCCTTTGGTAGAACCATACAATCAAAGTATCTGTACTTATAAAAATAGGAACTTTAGTCAGAAATAGGAAGGACAAACAGACTTTTCGGTATAAGGGTCTTATATGGAAAAGTCTGTCGTATCCTGGCTCTCCTCTAGGTTTGTAATTTACGTTATCATTGAAGTTTCATAGACATTCAAGATATTTCAGAATTTTTCAAAGTCACCAAGTGTCATCGTTTCAATTATGAGTCGTTCACCCTGTGGGTATACCTAACATAGAACTTCAGATCTAGCAAATGTTTTGCTATGGTACCAGTCCTAACAAGATACAGATGCCTAAATATTTATTGAGCTGGGTCTATGTAACCATAATTGACTTTGAACAATCTTTCTGAATGCTGTATTTAGTAGATTCCTCAACAATATGATCCAGCAAATCTTCGTCAAAAAATTACAAAAAGTATTGTAAAGATGTTTCGAAACTATTATATGGATGTGCCAACTTGTCAATGCCAGTAAATGTGGTATCAGGTGACTGAAAGTCCATATTCCTCCATATGTATTCTCTCTTCTTAGGTTTTGGCCTGGCAGGCCGAACAGACTGTAGGGAAGGTGAAATCAAGCGGGGAGTAGGTACTGCTCGAGGTCGTGATGCTACTCGGTTGCATCTAGGACTTACTTGCCTGGCATTACTAGGTTGCGGTGTAAAGTTTGCTATAGTAGAAGTACTGCTCGTTGGCTGAGCCACTAATAATATACTACTACTTGACCTTAGACTAGATATGCTCATGTTTTCATGGAAGAAGCCATCTTGTCATACTTCGGGGAACATTTCCACTTGATTTATCACCAAATACTCAATTCTGATCAAGTCTTCATCGCTTTCTTCATCAGATAGTTCCAGGTCATGCCGGAAGAGATAGTGTTGAATCTCATCAGAAATATTTTTTTCTTTCGGCTTACCTGCAAGCGATACATATATTTTGAGAACACTCACTGCATGGTGTGCCACATCTGACATATACAAAAATATTGTATTTCTATGTACTATTTATTTATGAAATTATAAAATAACAAGCAAAGTAACAAATAGAAACATAAACTTACCTCTACTAATTATTTCGTATCCAAACTATTGGAATTTATAAAGATTATTGATATTTTATATGCCACTTGTTGACCATTTTCAAAGTACCGTCAGTTGTGAACAAAACATAAATAAATACTCATTCAGAGACATCTAAACAAAAACTTTGGTATTGAATTCGATTAACCAATACTGCATAGTTAATTTTCTTTTTACTAGATGATGTCACTTAATACGAGTATTGAAATATGAACGTTTTTTGGTATGTGCCACATCTGGGACACTATGCGTTGTAGGGTTAAGCTTTATATTCAGCCTTTCTTATCTTGTACCAAAAACTTTATCACAGTTATTTCTATTAAATAGTGTCCAAGATACAGGCCTAGCCTAGTTTTGGACCATAAATACCCCAATTGTTAATTGTTTTTTTAAAATACTCACTTACTTAATTATAGCAATAGCAGTCTAGGGATAAATATTATTGTAATAACAATAAAAAAATAGTAAAATTAAAATTTATAATGTTGTTGAATTAAATAATAATAATTTAATTAAATTCTCATAATAAAAAAAACAAAATATCCAATTAAAACAAACAAAATATATCATAAAAACGGTTAATTTTAAAATAAAAATTTTAATTAAAGATGACAGTTTATACAGCGGTTGCAGCAATATTTACATTATTATTTTTTCTGATAATCAAACAGTTATTCTTTCAGTTTCAATTTAAAAGTAACATAATTTTAAATTGAAACTGAAGGAATACTTAACTATTTTTTATCGGTGGTGGTATATTATTCCAACACTTACTCGCTGCATATCGAAAACTACCCCTTAAACTCGCTGATCTGTGTCGCGGTATCGAGAGGTTATTAGAACATTGCCGCCGTGCCCGGTTTCTTAGCTCCCCTGTCCATGCAAGTTTATTATGAAGGTATTGCGGTGAACGTGTTAAAATTACACCGAAAAGTAGACTTGCTAAATGAAGTCTGCGTCGTGCATTCATCTTTAAAATATTCTGCTTATTCAGGAAAGGTGTTACGTGACGTTTTTATGGTATATCAAAGCAAACTCAAACACAGGCATTTTGCAATCTTTGTATCATTCGATCTGTCCTTGCTAAAAGTCTCTGACCATATGCAATGTCAGTATAGTTTAATTTAGACATTACCAGAGACTCAATCAACAAAATTCGGAAAGCCGGACTTAAATAAGGGCAAGCTCTGTACAAGACTTTCAACCTGTAAAAGCAGTTGCGAATGCACTCTGCAACGTGCTTCTCGAAGCGTAAATCTACATCGATTATGAGACCAAGATTACGCGCCTCATATACTCGCTCAATAGTTTGGTTCATAAGAGTTAAACGACAGTCGCTAGGTGAAATTGCATTTAATTGGGCCCTTGTGCCAAACTACATATACTTTGTCTTGGTGGGATTAAGTACGAGGCAGTTATCTTTGGACCACTGTACAATGTTTTCCAGGTCTTAATTTATGGCTCTCACCACACTTTCATATTCTTGAGGTTTAAACGAAACATAAACCTGAGTATCATCAGCATAGAAATGATAGTTACATTTCCTTATTTTGTTAACTAGATCTGCACAATATAATATGAAAAGTACTGGTCCTAATATGTATCCTTGTAAAATTCCTCTTTCCACGCATCGCTTTCTTGAAGTAACACTGGTACCATCAAAATTTTGGAGATCAACGTATTGTTTACGGTTATACAAATAGCTAGGGAACCACCTCACCGTGTCGATACTAAATCCGTAAAAAGACATCTTCGAAAGAAGTAGCGGCTCATTTATGCAATCAAATGCACGTGAATAATCAAGTAACACTAAAATCTTGCACATACCATCATCATGAGCAGACAAAATATTGTCTGTCACTTCTAATTAAGCCGTAGTAGTACTACGACCCTTTCTAAAACCAGACTGAACATCAGGTAGGATACAAACTTTTTCCTAATATTTAGCTCTTATTTAGCTTCAATCGGAAGAGTGGAGTATCCTATCACAAGCATTATTTAGCTTAAAAGGAGACTCTAAATGCAATGTGTAATCCTATAAATTGTAGAAAATGAAATAAACATTTATTATTTATTTATTACTTATAGCTAACTGCGAACACACCACATTCTCCAGTAATTTGGAAAGTACGGGTAGTATGTTGATCGGTCTAAGGTCTTTGGTGTCACTAGCATTTTGTTTTTTTGGCAGCGGTCGAACTCTAGCAATTTTCCACGAATCAGGAAAGATTGCAGTAAGCATTGACGTGTTAATGATAGCTGTCAACAAATCCTAAGTTAATGGTAGTGTCATGAGAACCATATCATTATTGATATTATTATGTCTGGCTTTAGATTTTATGCTTCTCAAAATATTTGCCACTTCAGTTTTAAAAACTGGCTTCAAACAAAACTCAGTCATTATGTCTAGTGAATTTGAAATATGTTAAATAACTAATAGAAACCGCGTTGTCTCCTGGTACGTTTAGAAAACTGTCACAAATGGTATCAGGGTCATTCAAGTGCGAAGGTAACTCTAGAATTTCTTTAGGAGGAAGCAATTTTGACTTAAGGTTTTCCCACAGAACCTTAGAGACCCTTATATGACTGTTTAAATTGTGGTCGTAATATGCTACCTTTTCGTCAAATATTGATTTATTTACCAAGGCCTTTAACTCCTTATAGTACGTGAACTTGCTATCTTGTTTATTCTTGCGGTAATGAGATCATCATCATCATCATAAACTTTATATTACTCCTATCTTCTATCTCCTCTATCCACGGGTTAGAATTCTCCCTGAGCACACATTTCTTCTCTGGTGCATGCAAATCCATTTGCAGAAGCAAGCTAGGTGGGCGAAACAAGAGAGCAAGTTGAGTGAAGAGAAAAGGACACCGAGGTGTGCAGGATGTGGCATATCAGCGCTTGTGTCCCGGGGCCTTCCTTGCCCAGTAAAGTTCAAGGGAATGTAACGGCTACGGTGAGTGCGGCTACTACCAAAGATTTTGCAAAACTAAAGAATTCCAACAAAAAACGGAAGCTCGCCCGAAGTCCGAAAGGATAGGGTGACTGTGGCAAGAGACAATGTAGGCGTTCGCTGGGAAATGGGATGTGCAGTATATATTTGACATGAACGACGACGCAGCTATAAAAGGTGAGATAGATATCTTTTGATACATCGGTCAAACGAGCTATGCCACCCTATCGGAGAGTTCCAGTCTGTAGGAGTAAATGCAACAGTGCAACGAGGGGGAGCACGATGATTTGGTTCACATCAAGTAATTCAGTAATCTCATTCCAGTTTACGCCTACGCGCCTTCCAGATGCTGTTCAAAAATCGGTATTGAAATGTCTTTTAAAGGTCTGAATGATACCGTTTTGGCAGCGAATTTGGTTCGTTTCATATTAATTTCACATGAAACAAGTGCACGTGCGCCCAAATCAGGTATCATTTCAATTGTCCCTGAGCGCGTTCGCGTATTTGTATTTTTCAAATCGGACCAGTAGTTCCTGAGCTCAGTGCGTTCAACCAACCAACCAACCAAACAAACAAACAAATAAACTCTTCAGCTTTATATTAGTATAAGATATAAGATACAAAAACATTTTCAATAATATTTCTTAATATGTTAACAGATACATTTCTTAGACAATAAGAATCATAGTAGCTGAATTTTGAAGGAAAATCCAGAATATAATTAACAAGTAAACAACATACAATTATTATTAAATTACAATAAAATTAATTCTTAGTAGCTGCATTATAAACTGTACTAAGAATAATAAGCATGTGAAATTTAAAATTTAATAACAACAATACATTCTATTTGTACCTATTAATAATGTTTTCAAAAGTGGAACAAAGTAACAAATAAATAAAATTTGGTAGCAAATAAAACCGATACAAAACAAACTCATTGGTCGCCAAAAAATCGTGTTATATCAGATTTTGAAGAAACTGTATATGCCGGTTTGCCCTCTTTCATACGTGTAAGTATACGTCCATCCTTGGTCCATGTACACTTCCACTCTAAACAATTCGCAACTTGACGTGCTTTTAGGAATAACTCCCTGTTTATTTTTGTCAGACGCTCATTAATATAAACGCGACTGGGCGTACCTGGCACTCCGATATCTCCAGTAGACAGACCGCGCCGTGAACGCGCAGCACGCAGGACAACATCACGCGTAGCGCGTCTCGCCTACCGAACTGCAATAATTCGCGGCCGCAGCGCACTGTCTGTACGGTCTCTCAGCACGCTGCCAACACGCTTCACGTCGACTACGTCATGTTCTTCGAGTCCTATCCCAAGTTTCACGACAATAACATTAAACAATTGTGTCGGGCTTTCTCCTTTCGTCTCTCTAACGCCAGAAATCTGTATATCGTTGAGAAAGGCCTCCTGATCTCACTGATTAAATTGCTGCTTAAGTACGTTGATTGTTAACTCCAGTTGTGCCAAACGTGGGGCCTCTGGCTGACTCAACTTTTCTTCAATTACACCAATGCGACCCTTCAGAAAATCCACTCGTTCATTAAATTCTTTGACGGTTTCTTTGAGCCCGGCTATCTCGTCTCTAAATTCTCGAAATTCGGTCCTCAAAGCACCATTTTAATTTCTGAGATTTCGAATTTCCATTGATAAAGTATCTTGTGCGTTACTGTGTAAATCGACTTCTTTTGTCTAATGTTCACTTGTAGGTGCTGCGGTTACCTTCCTAGGTATATGAAATACGTCACGTCGGGATTCATACGAATTCACTGCCAGGACAAAGGCGCTGTTGTTGAAGCAGGCAAGTTAGCGCATGTACGATGGTAGGCCCTTGCGCATATCGTACATTTTATACAGTCATTTGTGGCTATGAACTTGTCGCATGTTTAACATTGCGCCATTTTTGGAATATAATTAATATTTAAATTAAAATATTCAAAATATATTCAAAAAAGTTATGGGTGAGCCAAAATCGTTATGGGTCTGCGACCAGGAATCGGACCCAGTGTGAATGCGTGACCGCGTTCACTTGCACTAGACCACACAACCACTGATAACTGAATTCAAATTAGTTGACTATGTTCAAAGTTTACTATTGTTTATTTTAAAACAGATATCGTTCACATTATTTTGTAATAGTGGGTAAACTAAAACTAAGTTCAACACTTACACAAAATTGCACTGAACTGTCACTTATAATGATTTTAAGTTTTTGTTTTAGGTAAATATACACTTTTGTCCACACTTTATCGCTTTGAAAATCGTCACAAACGCGAAGTAAAGTGTTTGTTTAAACTTTAAACTAGTTATTAGCTCTGCATTTAGAAAATTTACAACATTTTGGAATTTATTTTATGGAGCAAAAATAAACACGGCCTATGTTGTTACGAGCGTATTCACCTTTTTCTGAACATCTTTCGGTTGATATTTATTTTAAATTGTCTTTCGGGATATATACCACGTACCTTTGTTTGGAGTAACCGATATTTCGGCACTGTTGCAAGCGCCATGTTCACGGATGTACTGACTCAGTGCATCCGTGAACATGGCGTTACTCCAAACAAAGGTACGTGGTATATATCCCGAAAGATAATTTAAAATAAGTATAAATGACCACGAAAGTTTAAATTCCTATATTTCGGTTGATATGATGATAAACACAACAGTTTTTCAGTCATGATAATAAACGAAACTTACCTTTACTATCAGTATTTAAACAATGCGTGTGTCCTATGATGGGTAGTTTTCCCGGCAACACAGGGGGTAAAGCGGGAGCGTACGACTCCTTAACACGACCACGAACCAAATTTACAACATAGACAGTCAAAAACAAACTAAATAGTACGATAGCCAACATTTTGCAGTTATTCTAACAAACAAGTTCCTTTCAGACACAATCTTCTGTTTATATAGATCTCAAGACACCATTTATATACACAGACCAAGGCTAACTTACATTATTAAAATAAAAAAAAATAACTTTTAGATGCGCTTATTACCATAATTGCTGTAAGAAATGCAACAATTCGTGAGAATTGATGTTTGATACTTTTTATTTCTGTCAAAAAGTGCAGTCTATCATTCCTATTTGATAACATCAAGGCATAAAAACTTGTTTTAGATTTACACCTACTTACGATTTCAATGTGCTTCTCTCTAAAACTAGCACTCACATCTGTGTTTTTCTATTAACAATAATGATGTTATTGAATTCGATACGAAGCCGTTTTGTTAAGTTCCGTTTTTATTTCATTTTTCAATTGCGTTCGTTCTAATCATTGATTAAATTAAGCATCGTTTAGCTAACCATCGGTGTCTTACTCTACTATTGAATTGAAAACCGTAATGCGACCTCAACGTCAAATCTGGTGATGGCGTTATCCTAAGATCAAAATATAAGTTCTATAAATGCGGTTCCAACACTGCTTCCTGGGGACAGCCTATCGTCAGCACCTTCAACTCTGTATTATAACCTAGTTTAAACTTGTTTCTTCCATCTAAGAAGAAGGTATGTGTAAATAAGGGAATAGACGTTACTGTAGCATCTACGAGTCTTAACTTTAAGGAAAACCTTTGGTCTTCACGCATCGTCGAAAGCGCCAGAGACATCTTAGAACAAACTTAGCTCTTATTGTAATATTGATGGCATAGATTTATTTACCATACGATACATTTATCCTGCCAATGTGTTCTGTAGATTTCCTATGCATCCATGAAAGGTATTTCGAGCATTGCACTCTTGCACTTTTAATTGCGGTTTAAAAAATGTGTCAACTTCAAAACAAAGTTTGTTTCCAGGGTATTATTTTTGCTTAGTTTGACTTTCCATGATGTCCAAAACGAGTAGTCTTTGGCTTGCTGATGGGTCTTTTGATATCTTGTATACTGTCCCACAGCTGGGCACAGGCCACTTTTCACTGTGAGAGGGTCTCTGTGAGAGGGCCATCCAAGTGTGGGTGGGCAGACTTCGCATGTCTTTTGAGAACATTACGGAGAACTCAGACATGCAGGCTTACTCACGATGTTTTCCTTCACCGTTTAGCAAGCGATAATTAACAGTTATATACGCACTTAACTTCGAAAAGTTATTGGTGCGCGCCGTGGATTAGTATCGGAGACACTCTGCGTAATAGTCTGTCGGTCTTTCCACTAGGCTAATAGTAAATATTATAAGCAATGTAAATATGTATTTAATATTAAGGTTATTTCAACTTTGTTCACGTATTACACGGGGCGAATAAAGTAGACCTCTTTTGGGTTCCTCATTTCATCTTGGAAGAAACTTACCAAGTTGATATCTTTCAAGTGAAATAATTATACATATATAAAAAGAGGAATTTCGTTTTTTTTTACATTGTTTCACCAAGGACACCTAGGTGATCACAGGCGACTTAAATAAATTCATCTTCAGGGCATTCCTCGTCAAACTGGCGTGAGATCGGCTCTGGCGTTCCACAAGGCGGTATTCTTTCCCCACTTCTATTTTCAATCTTTATCAATCTCCTAACCCAGAATCTTCAATGCGCCTATCATCTGTATGCCGATGACTTGCAGCTTTATGCTCAAGCAAGTATTGATAACATATCTTCTGCTGTAGCCCGTGTGAACAGGGATCTTGAATATTTGCATAGTTGGTCTAAATCTTTCGGTCTGTCAGTAAATCCCAGTAAGTGTCAAGCAATAGTTGTGGGCAGTCAAAGAATTTTGAGTAGACTTGATATGACCGCACTACCGCCGATCATGGTCAATGAATCAGTTATAGAATATTGTCCAGTAGTTAGGGACCTGGGCCTACATGTAGACTCTACTCTAAATTGGCGTGCTCAGGTGACTCACGTCTGTCAAAAAGTCACCGGTACTCTGCGTGCTCTTTATCGCCTGAAAAACTTTCTACCACCCAGGACCAAGACAACGCTTGTGCATACCTTAATTTTCCCCATAATCGACTATGGTGATGTGTGTTATTTCGACCTGAATGCAGACCTTCTCAATAAACTTGACCGTCTTCTCAATAACTGCATTCGATTCGTCTTTAATCTTCGCAAGTATGACCATGTGTCTACTTATCGCTCCCGTTTGAAATGGTTACCTATCCGTCAACGCCGTAGTATGCGTGCCCTCACAACACTATACTCTATCCTCATGTGTCCTAACCCCTTATTTTAAGTATCTACATTCCAACCACGACAGAACGTTACGTTCTTCTAACAATCTACTTCTTCTCTGTCCGACACATAACTCTGATTTCCTTCATTCTTCTTTTCCTGTGCAATCTATTCTTCTGTGGAATGCCCTCCCTCTGGAAATTAGGATGGCTACTAGCAGACATACATTTAAATTGAAAGTGCGGCAACTACTGCAGAACGAGTTGGCAGGATCATCACAGAGTTGACATCTCTATTCAATTGTAGTTATAGTTAGTTATATGTTTATATATTTTTACGCTTACCATTGCGCAATCCATCTGCTCCTTTGCCGGCCATGTGCCCTAATTATTATAACGGATTATCATCAGATTTCTTCTTCTCCTATTGTATTTAGACGTTATTTTTGCTATTGTTACTTTAATATTTTCCAGAGAACTATACATTGAGGGCTAACAGTCAATGCGCTATTCTTATCCTTGGCTTGCACCACAACGCAGCCTGGGGTCCTGACGCTGATCAATTCAAACCAGAACGTTGGCTAGATCCTGCCACACTTCCAAGAAATGCTAACTGCTTCTCTGGTTTCAGTCTTGGAAAAAGATCTTGTCCAGGTACCTATGTGCTATTTCTAGCTATTTCCGTTTGTATCTCTCACAAGTCATCATCATATTCCTACCGTTATTTCTGTAAGGCCTCTATAAATAATATCAACAAATAAAGTGACTGATTCCTGCCGCACATTTGCCAAAAGATAATCATGAATAATATATTATAAATTAGCTTATTTGTTTGAGGCAGCGATAGCCTTGTGTAGATACCATTGGACTGCCATGCAGAGGGTATCGGGTTAGAATCCACAGCGCGCACCAATGAGTGTTCGAAGTTAAGTGCGTATTAAATTATTAATTATTGCTTGCCCCGTGCATCGGATGGCACGTTTAACCGTTGGCCCCGGCTGTCATGAAGGTCTTGGACGGTCGTTAGTCAGTAGCCTCAAATAAATTGATACTGTTCTAAACCATGTTATATCGCTATCCCTTTGGGTTGCGGCAGTCAGACGGCAGTCGCTCTGTGGAAAAGTTGATATTCAGTCATATCTGGTTAGACCGGTAAGCGGATCTCGGGTTCCAAGGCGTGTAAGTTTTGGATGCAAACGTGATGCAATTAGCTTTTTACGTGCAAAAATGGTTTAATCAGAAGTGCCTTATGTTTAGGAAAAGCAAGATTTTGTTTAAATCTTGCTTTTCCAAATCAGCAGGCACACAGTAATATTGTTGCCTTTCAAAGCCTTTCATAAATATTATAACACAGCCCTGTTATATAATTATTATAAGAAAAGCTATTTAGCTCGAACTTAAATTCATAAATGTAGCTTTAGAAATTCTGCTTCCTTCATGTTGAACATAGAGGCCAGCATCCAGACTTCATCCAAATCTACTCACAGTTCAAATAAATTATTCTATTTAATTTAACTACATTTCTTTTACTTTTAGTTACTACCTATACTTACGCTCATTCATTGTCATTACAGGTATGACGTATGCTATAACGTTTCTGACTGTGGTGTTGTCGCATCTAGTACGACAGTACAGATGGACAGCGGATGTCAGTAAATTGGAACTCAAATTCGAAATCACAGTGAAACCCGTTGAAGCACAAGAGATCACCATTCAACGCAGAAATATACATAGCCTTGCCGTACTCCAAAGTGAATGACAGACAAATGATGTTCCAATTAATGAGTGACAAATTTACGATTAGCAATAAGAATCCTAAATAACATACTATTAAAGGGTATATTCCGGTACAGCTCTTTTAAATATTCAACATTTTTGATTAAAGAACTTCATGTCAGTTTGTATGTGTTTATTGTTTTATTATTAAACATTTAAAAGTATTTTAGAGTTCCCAAGGATATTTTGTGTGAATTTGGTAATTGAGAGGATAAACTCATAGAATACGTTTCACTAAAAGGATAGGTCGAAGCTATATACCCTGTGACACCCCTTCTTGCAATTGTACTACGGTATATACGATACAGTATTTCAGAATTCTGAGGAAAAAATATTTAGTAAATTCTATGCACATACATAAATGAAATGATTAAGTGCGCTGAATTTTCACGACAAGCGCTGTAATATAAGCTGTGAAAGTGAATAAACCAAGAGAGATGACATGTATCAGTATCGTTGCAAATGGTGGTCCGTATTCTCTGTCTGCCCAGTCTATGTATGTGTATATGTAATACAAGTATGATGCCATATTGCCAGAACAGTGGCAAGTGAATAATATCCCAACCATTCATAAGCCAATGTGTTTCTTTGTCGTGAGGGGCAGTGATAGCCTAGCGGAGATATTAATGGACTGCTACGTAGGGAGGATCGGGTTCAAATGTCCGGAGCGGTACCACCGACTATTAGAAGTTAAGAGCAATTTAAATCGTTTACTATCCCTCACTATAGTCTGCCAAGACGCACTGGCGGTAGTAGAGCCTTGCTGAATTCAGCATGAATGGGCCAAATGGCTCGACCTATCGGCTACTATCCACAGAAAATCAACGTAAAGTAACGGTGCCTGAACTGTTGTATTTCGTTCGGTGAGTGAGAGTGCTGGAGGCCCTATCCCCAATTTGTTCGCCCTCATCCCACTCGTCATTCTATCCCTTTTCTCAACCCCAACGGGCGGCAACGCACTTGTGACTCCTATAGTGTTGCTTGTGTCCATGGACGGCGGTAATTGCTTACCATCAGGCTATCCATCTACTCGTTTGCCGCCTATTACTATGAAACAAAGTCAGTTGACTATTTCCTTACTCTTCGCATGGTGGAAAAAGAGCCATCAGGCTGTTAATTTTTAGTTATTATACAGGATTGATGGTATTAATAGAGGCAAAAAAGGTATATTACCTTTAATTTCAGAATAACGTTATACTTGCGTCTTTAGCGGCGGAGTTGCAGAAGATGGTAACAATCATGCATGGTGCGTTAGAGAGGAAAGGAATGAAAGTGAATGTAAGTAAAACGAAAGTTATGGTTTTTGAAAAGGAGGAATGCGTTACGGCTTGTAATGTTATGGTATATGGTCACAAGAGATGGTAAGAATATAGAAGATATTGAAAGAAGAGTTAATGCAGGTAATAGAGTGAATGGAGCTCCGAAGGCGTTTATGAATAGCCAAAACGTGTCCAAAAAGGCACGTTTGGTTGTGCATAGAGGGGTGTTAGTACCTACTCTCATGTATGGTAGTGATTGTTGGGTATGGCAGAAGAGTCATGAAAGTAGAATAAATGCTGTAGAAATTAGAGCACTGAGAAGTATGTGTGGTGTTTCTTTGACTGACAGAGTAAAGAATTGTGTGATAAGTGAGTGTTGTGGGGTAAAAAAAGGTGTAGTTACAAGCATCGAGAAAGGTATCCTAAGATGGATTGGGCACGTGGAGAGGATGGATGACGAAAGACTGACCAGGCAGATATATAAGGCAAGTGTGGAAGGGACAGGACGAAGGGGAAGACCTAGGCGGACGTTCTCTGACCAGATTGACAGGACAGGTTAGAAGTACACTGAACAGAAGAGCATGCATGAGGAATCTGATGGGAGTGAATGAAGCAAGAGAGATATGTCAGGATCGTTGCAAATGGCGTTCCGTAGTCTCTGCCTACCCCTCCGAGAAACAGGCGTGAGTCCTATGTATGTAATTTCAGAATATTGCGCATTATAGAACCGCTTTACTAGTATGTGTACAAATTGCAAAAAATAAATATACCTATGTTAAAAAATACTTATTTCATATCTAAATCATTAATGCAGCAGAATGGCTTTTGGCAGAAGGGGATGGCGTTCTGTAGTAAAGCAAATCACATTTGTCCATACCAGTCCTACAATGGAGAGCACAAAAAGAAAGATATTTTTATATATTGATTGTAATTTAGAGTTACGACCATGCACCGGATGTCGGAGCAGAGGTAGGTCACGTGCACGGTGGACCGACGATTTTTTCGGGCGGATGAATGTGGATGGCTCAAGATGTGTCTATGCGAAGAGCCTTGGGGGAGGCATATGTGCAGCATTGGTCGTCTTTCTGCCGACATGGTTTTAGTATTTGCTATCACGGTAAGTATGATGTTACACTGGCTCACCACTACACACAGATCCGAGCGCAACTACGATCCCAACCCATACCGCGTCTAACTACCGACTGACTGTCAGTAGTTTCAGCTGTCAAGTGGCGGCTACTTACTCTACTGGTACAGGTACATGAGACCATTGACATATATTCTAAAGATAGACGCAACATTCCTTATAAAAAAATTGTCCAAGTCGTCCAACGTTTGACGTCTAATCGTACAAGCGCAACGCGTATGTGCACGTAGCGCCAACGGTATACAGTGCTTAGTTATCATAGTAAAGCCAATCTGCAACGGCTGGCCGGGCATCTTACCAATAAGCAGCCAGTAGTACTCTAATGCTGCTGGCTACTCACTGATATTTGTATAGACTATTATCATAGAAGATCACAAAAGAGATATGTTTTGTGCCTATTTATGAAAATAAAAATGAATTAATTGAAAATCTTTACTGAAATAAAACCACAGGTTTTATTTCAGTATAGTAATAAAAACTATAAATATAATACTACGAATAACGAACGAATAATTCTAAATTTTAAGGCTTTAATTTATTTTTGACTGCCTCCGTGGTCCAGTGGATAGCGTTATGAGACTGCTGATCGGAGGTCCCGGGTTTGATTCCCGGGTCGGGCAAAAGTGTTACTGGGTTTTGCCGAATACTCAGTAGCAGCCCTGAGTCTGGTGATGTGCCCGGTAACGGCAATATGCTCGCCCCCTATTACGTGGGATCTAAAAATTCATGGCGATTCGATTCGAATACTAATAAACGAAGGGAACCCACACCGCAGACAAGTCAAAGTGACACTAGCTTGCTTTGCATGGATTACCGTGCAAAGCATTTGAACAAAGTCAATGTTCTGAATGCTACATCTAGATCGTTAGTATATATATATATATATACATACATGAGACAATGTATTATACATACATACATAGTCTCATGCCTATATCCCCGAAGAGGTAGGCAGAGGTATATTGCTACACCTACTTTTCGCCAGATTTATTTTAGTCTCACGTAATAGGGAGCGAGCCTATTGCCGTACCGAGCACATTACCAGACTCCCTGCTGCTGCTGAGATTTCCCTAACGTAAAAACCCAATAACACTTTGCCCGACCCGGGGATCGAACCCGATCCCCATGCCTCCCAATCCCACGTGCACATTTATGCCGCGAGACCAACGAGGCAGCATTATACTTATTGTATACATACACTATATCTCTTCCATTTTGTGATGTTTTTATTTTTAATTTTAATGTATTTATCATTGGCGAATTTACTTCATTGCCTTATATTTCTTATACGATAAATCAAACCAATTGTTTTTTTTTATAGACTCACGCCTGTGTCCCCGAAAGGGTAGGCAGAGGTGTAATATTACACCCACATTTCACCATGAATTTTTAGGTCCCACGTAACAGGGGGCGAGCCTATTGCCGTACCGGGCACATTACCAGACTCCGTGCTGCTACTGAGAATTTCCTAATGGAAAAACCCAATAACACTTTGCCCGACCCGGGAATCGAACCCGAGACCTCCCAATCCCACGCGCACATTTATGCCGCGAGACCAACGAGGCAGTCTACTAAGTCAAACTAATTGTAACATTAATAATTCCAATTTTATATATTATATTTTATCTGGTCCTGACTTCTATCGTCTCATCTTGTATTGATTTCCATTGTCTTTCCATACTTTTAGGGGGAATCAAATTCCTTCGTAGTCTCTGACCAGTTTCTTCATTCCTTTTTGTAACGTCCTCTTTTAATGATTGCTCTTCTAAGGGTAATGTATGATAGAAAGTCGTTGAGAGCTTATTAGTCTTTTCTATTTCTTAAACATAGACCTTATACGCAAAATACACGCCAGGACGTGGCGTTTCGGAAACAGCCCGTGCTACCTACATAGATCATGTGTGATCATTCTGTTAGTTCTGGCGTTACCGCTCTTCTCTTGCGGTCTCCATATTCTTTTCTTTTTGTAAATTGTCTCTGTCTTTAACTTCAATCTCACTATCCATCTCGTTTATATGTTTCAACAAAGGGATTTTATCCATGTTCATTCCCTTGAAAAATAATTATGACGCCGTCTTTCCTGTCACTGTATGGGGGGTGGAGTTGTACATCATTCAGTATTCATAATTATAGTGAATCTTTCATATCCCAATTTTCCCTAGAATCTACCTTGAGCCGTTTCTCTGTGATGGCACTGTGTTAAAATCTTAATATTACAATCACGACAAAAACTCGAACTTGAACTCTTCGCTAACAAACTGCTGCGAACTAGGCGAACTGTTATCAGTAGTGACTGATAATGGGTAGCCTAGCAGACTGAAGACTTCTCTCAGAAATTTTATAATTTGCGAACTCGTTATAGTTCTGGTAATCTTGATTTCTGTATAGCGGCTGTAACATTCAAAATCACAAGAATATAATCGTTATTTGGCAATGGACCCAATAGATCCATTGCAATATCAATCCAAGGCTCAGATGATAGTTCTCGTCTTTTCATAGGTGCTAGAGGATTTAGTAAGCTAACTAGAGTGCATCCTTTGCAATTCTCTACCGCCTACTCAACGTCCTTATCGATCCTGGACCACCAGACTTTATGTTATGAGACTTCGTTAAACAGGTCACTAATCTAGGCAACAAGTGCAAAAACGTATTAAATATAAAAAAAAAACACCTAAAAATATGTCCCATAGCTCATTTCATTTGAAATGACAAAAAAAAATTTTCCTTTTTTAATGAATTATCACATCAAACATTGTATGTAATAGCTTTTACCAAATAAAAACGATAAAATGTTTTTATATTTTCGGTAATAACTTAAAAAAATGATTCTGAAAAGGTAGAAATATGTTCCATGGGCGCCGTAGAGGTGCATTAAAAGGGATTTCGCGAAGATGCCACAGGATTGGGCCGAATCGGTTAAATTAAAATCAAATGTTATGTATAAAATGTTAAATTTGTAAATCTGGATCGTCACTATTGTATCCACATGAAAATGGTGTAAATTCTATTTCACTTAAAGAAATTGTATTGTCGTCGTGGACGGAGAATAATCTGACCCGTATATTGCGACTTTCGGAATGCCTCAAGGATCCAACTCAAGACCATTATTTTACAATATACTTAAATTGATCAACGACATATCACACATATTAAAATACTTACGTCACACGCAGATGATTTTTAACTAAGCAGCTTTATTTCTAATGATAGCAATGCTAGGCAAACATTGACATTGAATCAATGGTGTATGCCCATTAAAATCTACCTAAGCCTCACTAAGTGCTACCACACAGGATTTGCCTGAAAGATCAGAACATATCATTCCAATTACAGTATTCAGAAAAACATAATAACAGAGGTATCAGTCATCACAAACCTGCACATTCATATTGACAAACTTTTGTGAACCATATCGACGCAATGGCAATTTACACTGATCGTGCATTAGACTTCGTGTGAATATCCTCGAAGGATTATCCTATTATTATTTCCTACTTCTCCATTATTTTTTAATTCTTTTCGGAAACGCAAATACCTACTCCACTCCCTACTAAATAGTTAGGGTTAACCTAACTCGTCTGAAATTCTTAAATTATGTTCTTGTGATACTTTGAGATGAAATACTTACTTACCTGCGTGAAATATACCTATATAAAGTTAATAATAATAAGTTTATAATGATAGGTACATTATATATATTATATATAATGTACCTATCATTATAAACTTTATACATTTGTTTAGTATGGTTTATACCTAAGAGTTCTATTCAAATTACCTGTTCGTAAATTATATGTACGTTATAGGTATTTAAACTTTCGTGGTCATTATAATTACTTTTTACTGTTCCTACGGGATTTATACCACGTACCGAATATCGGTTACTCAAAACAAAGGTATACATATATTCCGTAGGAACAGTAAAAAGTAATTATATGTACGTGTTGTGTAGGCCAACTATTGTAATAATTCTTTTCAGAATGTAATTCTTTGTTAGAGAACCAGTAAATAGATAATATAGATAGAGTTTTGGAAATGGAACTTCCTTGTTTTAAATTTCCAACCCTTTCAGAATTGTATTTTTAAATTTTTGACTAAAATCGTTTTATCATTCTTATTTTGTTAAAAACAATTACATACAATGTTTGATGTGATAATTAATTATAAAAATATGTTTTTCTACAAGTCATACCAAATGGAATGAGCTATTGGACATATTATTAGGATTTTTCTTTTTGCAATTGTTGTCTAGATTAATATCCTGTTTTTAAACGAAGTTTCATAGCATGATCTGCATTGTTATAAGGTTTTTGTGCGTTTATGTTACATTATTTTATTTAATCATTTTTATAATGTATGTCTATAAATTTATTATATATATATATATATATCTATATATATATATATATATATATATATATATATATATATATATATATATATATATGATTATATTTATATAATGTATATATATAAGTACGTGTGTGTATGTATATAGCGTATTCTTATTTATGAATATTATTTATATGTTTATATATTTTTAGCATAAATTATCTTTATATTTACCTATATATTATCTTGATTAGTTTTACTTAATACGAAGAATTGTCCTTCTCTACCTATAGTAACTTCAATTTACACCTACTTTGTTCAATCTCTGCACCACCCAAAAGGTAGACTGGTAGAGAATGCCTTAGGCATTAAGTCCGCCTATACATATATCTCTACAGTGTATGTATGAAGTTTAATAAATAAAAATAAAAATAAATAAATTTATAGACATACATTATAAAAATGATTAAATAAAATAATGTAACATAAACGCACAAAAA